>JAEIGR010000054.1:0-600000 GCA_018904305.1 Scaptomyza montana
TTAGTTCTACATAAAACAATTAAGATAGAGAGAGAATGTCAGCAACATAGACGATTAATGTAACAAGACAGGTCTTACATCGACCAACTAACAGAAAGACGGGTTTTAAGAATTTTTAATGTTAACACGCTCTGGAAGTGGACGCAAGATTGAAGCGGACACACTAACGAGTAGAAAAGTCGGGTTTCCCTAACGACAAACAGCTGGGCTTGTTTTGATAATTGCTTATTTGTGTACAATACACATGCCGCTATACTTGCTTAAAGCAGCAATACACAAAGTTGTATTCATATCAACATACATATATTTTTATATAAAAGTGCGTTTTCATATGTATGTTGATATTAAGTCTATACCACCCTTCGAAGTTGGGCAGCAGCAAGCAGATCGAAGCCAAAGTCTGAAATTGCCGATTTCAAATTTTGTGACAACAACAAGAGAAATTAAGTGCGGCAACATCTACATATGCCATACGCTTCGCACACTTTGCGGTTACAACAAAAAGCTAAACAAGGATGGCCGCCTTTGCACCAGCTGGTATTGTAGCGAGTGTAGTAGCAAAACAAGTGATAGAAAATACTGGCTATTGGTTGTTTCCCCAGTTGTCTGCTTGCATCCAACGAGTATATAACAGACAGAGCGGAAGTCAGAGCTGCCAACTGAATTTTAGTGGTGCATCACCAGACCTAGATTTGGGCACCTACATGATACAATTAATATTTATTGATTGTATCATGGGCACCTACATATAATAAACGACAGCGGGCAGCAGTGCTGCCAGTTTAGCAATTTAGTTGCTAGATCTGGCAACTTTTCAAAAAATTTGCAACTATAGTTTTAAAAATGCTATTAGTCACAAATCTAGCAATTTTTAATTATATTTTAGCAATTTTAAGCAACTTCATTTAAAAACTACCAATTTTAAGATTTTTGTTTTGGGTTTATGCATTTTGTATACCTTTTTGTCATCGACTGTACAAACTACGATTAATTGTGGTTCACAAATATATCGGAACTTGTATTTAACTCAGTGGATCGATTATATAATGTGGTGTTTACACTAGCACTGCTTATTTGAGTTATTGCGTTAAGGCGCTAAGAATAAATATTATAGAGCAATCATTGCGTACGGGGCTTGTTGGGAACTCATGAGCTGTACATTTGTGAAAAAAACTTTCTGAGTGCTCCCATAGCACTTCGGGTGTCGAGCCGAATGGAAGCTCTCGCGTTCTTGCTCAGAATTATTTTTGATTGCGTTTAGACGCAGAGTGGCAGCCGAATGAGACGGTCGGTCAACGCAGCACTGCTGTTTAAATGCGTGTGAGATTTGCGTGTATGGTTTTGTTATTTTTGCGTGTGATGGTTTTGTTATTTTTGGGGTGGGATTTTTAAATTTGAACAGCGCTTGAATGTGTGCGCTCACATTTATGCATTAATGGTTATTTGTATGCATGTCAAGTGTACAAGAACCTGTCTCAGTTTTTATGATATTTTTATTTTTTTACAGGTGTATATATTTAAGACTTTCTTATTTTGTTTATTAAAAAGCACATATGAAATAATTTTAAAATTTTGCCATATTATTTATATACTTAATTATATCTTTGATTGATGCTTACATAATAAACTTCTTTTCTATTAACATATAATTACATACATTTCAGATAAAGCATTTTTCACAAGCAGCAACAAAAATGTGTAAACACCCAGAAATCTATGAATTCATTTTTGTATGCCCACAAAAGCTTATTTGCTACACTATCAAGTTTGCCGCTCGAAGCGTAAATAACATTGATATATGTAGTTTTATTAGACTATTTTTAGCAATTTCTCAATTGTTAGCTTAGTGCCAACTTACTATAATCAAAATATAAAACTATAACAAATATATTATTAAATTACATATCAACAATAGCACTTATATTATATTAGAGTATCCAACACTCAACATTCGTCTGCTCATACTCTTATTCAACATGTTCGCTATTTAAGTCTATTAGTGTGCGTTTGTGTGTGTGTATTCACAAAAGAAGCAAAACAGAACTGCCGCACAAAATATAAAATCGACAATTTCAGACTTCTGCTTGAATCTGCTTTATGCAGTCCAACTTGGTAGGGTAGTATAAACTTAATATGAACTTTGTCAAACTTGATAGCAAAACGTGAGATACTTTAATATTATTTATGTTGATATTTTTTATTTATATATCGAAAATAAACTATATATATATAAAAAGTAAATATTTGAGTTTTAATTGGCTTTTATTCAATATTGGTACAAAGGGTATTTTTACTTCGTGCATTTTGTGTTGAAGCACTGGTTTTGTTATTTTGGAAATTTCAGAGAAGAACAAATTTAGTTTTTTATGCGCTGTGTGCGTGCACATGAATATACATATTCTATGCGTATGCATGTGTGCGCTTTGTTGATCTGCTGGTGGCCGTCAATAGCAAAACCTGACCTTTCTCAACATCTACAATATGATTTTTTTACATGTACATACATTTGCATGCTGGTGCAGGGCTTTTGGGTGGGCAACTATATTTATTATAATTTTAATGTTAGTATATTTATTATATTATATTTAACAATATAACATTAAAAATATATGTAGGCTTAAGTACTTAAAATTACATATAACATTTTATTTCATTTTATGTATGCTTGCACATGCATACAATCTTTCGCTGCCATGTTCGAACGCAGAAGTAGAGCGAATATTCTCGCAGATGAATCTAATAAAAAGCAAATTACGCAACGCCATGAGCATAAAAGCATTAAATGCTATTTTGTATGTGAGGTTAGCTTTAAATTTCCAAAATTCTGATAGAAATAAAAATTGAACGTATTAAACTTCGAATATTTCAATAGGTATGGACTAGAGATGGGCATGGGCCTAATTTTTCGCGCCCGACCCGACCCAGCCCATGGGCCGCAGCGCCAATCTTTACCCGCACCCGATGGCAATAAAAAATATCATACCCGAACCTAACCCGCCCTCCCGAAAAATTTAGAACTTTTTTCAAAAACTTAATTTTTATTTATATTAAATAAAATTACATATTTTTGTACAAAAAGAGAAGGTTGTCCAAATTCGCTCTGAAAGTCTTGTGCGTCTTTCATTGAGAATTTTACCAGATAAAGAAAAAACTCGCTCGCTTGTCGCAGAGCTAACAGGAATGCATAATAAACTGTTAGCCACAACTTGCAATATTTTTTTTTGGTTGATTCGTGTCAAAAAACTCTTTAAACTCGTGTTTGGCGAAGAGCTTTCAGTTTGCGAGTCATCAAGAGTGTCTTTTATCGTTTTGCGATATTCAACCATCATGCATTTCGTTGTTTCTAAAACATGATCTTTTCGTTCTTCTGATAAAAAAACTTAACTCTTTAAACTGAGGGTTTGTACACAAAGTTACAAGCAAAAGAAACTTTTAAGTATTTACCATAATTTTTACCAATATATAAGCGGGTTTAATAAAGCGGGTTGAACGGACTAACCCACACCCGCCCGCACCCAACCCGAAATATGATTTTTCAGCCCGTACCCACGGTTACCCGCGGGTGCCCACGGGTACCCGATAAAAGCCCGGCCCGTGCCCACCTCTAGTATGGACTGCAAAGACATGGAAAATGTTGCCACAATTATGTAGTACCGTATGAGTACTTGACTCAAATTACTTGAAATAATAAGTACGCCGACGAATGCGAAGCTGAAGATCTGGATGATATTTTAAGTATTCTGTAGCTAAATGTTAATATAATTGTTCATGTTCCTTTTAAACTTAAGTGTTTTCAATTTTTATTTTATGTTCCGGAAAATACATATGTTATTTGTTGAAAATTAACATTTTAATGGCTTAGCATTTTTTTTTGTCAATTTTTACAAAACTTTTAGCAATTTTTAGCAACTTTTTTCCCAAATCTAGCAATTTTTGCCTCGGAGATTCTGGCAGCACTGGCGGGCAGCTGCTTATGTTTTGATTATTGCTGCTTTGTTTACTTTTCAGGGAAGCCGCCATATTTAAAATGGTTTGTTTTGATGTCTTGTTGCTTCGTACAATGCTTGTGTGCGCTGAGTGTGTTTGTAGGATATGTGAATATTTTTGATGTTTATATTATTTATTTTATTTACGTAAATATATGAATACAATCAAAATACATATGGTGTATAAGTTGCTTAAAAAAATATCAATATTATAAAAGTTAAATAAAATGGCACTTACCATAATTATTAAAATGGATCCTAAGCTTATTTAAATTGATTCAGCAGACAATCAGATGGAGGCTTAAAATGTTTTTATTAGAGCTTGTGAGATCTGCAAATTTACCATTTCAGTAGTTGATATTGTCAAATTATAATATTTGGGCAGGTCAATGAATGAAAATACCCCTGCGGTACGCGGTCCCGGTGCTAGACTAGCGATATGCCTAGAACTCAGTGATGAGTACTGGTGCACACTCGCACCACCAGCAATGTATTTACCTAACGAATTTAACTAGAGAATGTCCGCAGAGCGTACCGAGCGGTACGGCGGTGCATTACCACTAGCTAACGATATCCCTGGGGCCAAAGGCTTAGGAAAATCGTTAGGACGCCCTAGCTAACTCTTTCGTTAGGCTTTCGCTCTAGGCCTTTCGCAGTAGGATCATCGCTAGCTATTTCCCTGGGGCCAAAGGCTTAGGAATATCGTTAGGCCGCCCAAACTAACTATTTCGTTAGGCTTTCGCTTTAGACCTTTCGCAGTAGGATCATCGCTAGCTATTTCCCTGGGGCCAAAGGCTTAGGAATATCATTAGGCCGCCCAAACTAACTATTTCGCTAGTACAAGTTGCTTACATTTACGCCAGTACAAAATATAAACGAAGACACATTGGTCATTAAAATATTAACAAAATTAATTTATTTTTAAATTTTGAATAAAAAAAGTGCTACTTATGTTAAATGTTAATTAATTAAAAAGTGTATAGCTTGTAGCACTAGGAAAATTTAAATAAAATTACAAATTACAAAAATTACTTAGGCTTAATATTATTTTTCTTAATTATTCTTTTTTTTGGAGTTGCATCGCCTTACGCAGCTCCGGCTCCGGCGGCCCTACATTGCACTTAGAAATTACGTCTGTAATGTAAAAAAGAGATTAAATTTAATTGTATGTCATTTACTTTTTTTTTTTTTTACCTATTAACGACGTAAAAAAAAAACTAATATTTTTTAATGGCTCTTTCCCCAAAACACCATCTACGTTGTACTCCATTGAAAGTTCATCCGTTAAAATGTATTTTAAATTTGATTTTGGCCCAGAAGGACCAAGTAACCTTGCCATCATATTCACCTGAAATAAGTATAATTTGATTTTAAAAAAAACATTATAGAATAATATAAATCATCTTTACTTACATATATATTCTTGTTGCCGAGTTCAATAGATTTATCCAAATTAAGTAATTCTGCTTTGTTTGAAATTGGAAACATATTTGCAAGCTCGTCTGTTTCCGACTTCTCCCGGAGCAGTTGCTGAATTAAAACTTTTTACTCAGCCACCTCTTGTTAAAACACTTGGAACTGTGAGCTCAACGTCGCAAATTCATTTTTTGTTTTGATTTTAACTTTATTCTCCGTTTATTTAAATAATATTTAATTATGTACTTACAATTATGGTACAGTAAATGATTTATTAATTAATGAATTGATTGGTTGTAAAATTATGATGTGATGACCCGCACTCGCTTGATAACTTTTCACTAATGACTGCACCGAAAAATGCGCTCGCGACAATGCAAATTTGAAGACAAAAATTGACAAAATTCTGGTTATAATCAGTTAATTAACAGTTAACTTTGTCACACACGTCTTTGTCTTGTTCTGTTCCTTTGTCGCTTTGATTGTTTTGTTTTATTTGCTTAGCGACTCTATGCATTACTGGTCGCTAGGTAAATCGTTAGCTTGCAGTGATGCACCGTATGGTTTTATTTTGTGTTTTTCGTTTTATTTGCCTAGCGACTCTATGCATTACTAGTGCCTAACGATTTAGCTAGCGACTAGTGATACATCGTAGGGCTGGTTAGTTTTGTTTTTCGTTTTATTTTCCTAACGCCCTCTGCATTACTCGAAGCTAACGATTTAGCTAGCGACTAGTGCTGCATCGTAGGGCTAGTTAGTTTTGTTTTTCGTTTTATTTTCCTAACGCCCTCTGCATTACTCGAAGCTAACGATTTAGCTAGCTACTAGTGATGCATCACAGGACTAGAATTTGGTATGCCTTGACACCAGCCGTACCGCAGGGTACAATTGCCTCCCATACATTTGAACATGCTTCATATGCAAACATACATACACACATTTAATTGCAGGGCGCAGAAAAAAACAAAATATGTATATCAAAAATTTCGACACAGCACACAATGGGTAATTTGACCACTTTTTGTGGCATTCATTTATAACCCGTGAACAAAGAAAGGTATTCTGATTTGGTGATGAAATGACCCATAGTGCAGCAGGCTACGGCTGCAAAAACATCGACGATAATATCGGTGCTATCGATGTTTTAGAATTTTTGCAATATATCGATCTTTTCGTATAATATCGATGTTTAATATGATTGTGACGCCAAAAAGCGCGCGTACCTAATTTCTCAATGAAAATTATATTTTGCTAAGTTATATATATTTAAACAAAAATAAAAGCCGTTTAAAGTTTTTATCTTGGCAGTTTCTCAAGCTAAAATGCACAAGTTTTTGCGCATGTCAAGTTCGAGTTTAAGCGGCTGTGGCTTAATAAATATACAACTAATTTTATAATTGTATTGCATTTTAGATAGAGACAATGTTGCTTTTTTGTCTGATAGATAGATAGAGACAAGTGTCTAAGTGACTAAGTGTCTGCTTTGCGGGAAGGAGTATAAGACATCTGGCAGCACAACAAACTTAGCAGATCACTTGGAGCGTGTCCACTCAACGAAAGCTGTGAGTACAAACAGTTTGCCAAAAATAGACCAATTTGTGGACCGCTCGAAAGCGTACGCCTCCACATTGCTCAGGAAATCTTCGTTAGACAAAGGTCTTGCTGAAATGGTGGCGCTGGATGTGCTACCTTTTAACATTGTGAGCGGTGTGGGATTTCGTAACTTTGTACACAAACTTGATCCAAAATACATATTGCCCAGCAGAACAACACTGCAACATGTTCACACTAAAAATTTGTATGAAGAAACATTTAGGGTGTTCAACAGCTCGTTTCATCGTTTCACGTTTCAAAGTTGAAACGTCCCGCAACAACAACATACATAGAAAATTTCTTGAAACGTTGAAACACCCCAGCCTTTGTATACAAAAAGTGTTTCAAGTTTCAACAAAGTAAAGATGGGAAGAGCACGATATTTAGTCGATATTTGCTATCGATGCTCAGTACTTTTTAGTATATTTGGTGTATTTTTGTGCCAAATGTATGAACACATATGATTAATGTCCGCCAAATGTTAAAAGCATGTAATTGAGCAACTAATTCAAACAACGAGCTCTTCTCACCTTCAATATCCTCTATTTCTCTAATAACTTGCTTTTCTAAAGCATCGCATAGCATATCTTTAGCACTTTTAAATAGCATTTTTTATAAATAAAGTATAACCGCGGTAAACAGCAACAGTGACAAAAATTGAAAAATAGGAAATGTAAACAAACAACAGCTGACTGCACAAACTTGAAACGCATTGACACTCAAAATGCCGTTCACGAGTTAATCGTTTCAACTTTGAAACATGAAACGATGAAACGGAGCTGTTGAACACCCCAATTGGCAAAATTGACAACCAAAAATTGAAACTATTGTAACGGACAACGCAGCATCAATGAAAAAGGCATGCGATCTGTTACAAAAGAAACACCTAGATTGCTTTGCCCACTCTTTAAACCTTATTGTTCAAGACCAATTTGCTATAATTGAAGATGTCTGTTCGGTTTTGGAGCCATTTCAAACAGCAAATGTAAACACTTCGACTGCAAAAACAGTATCGATCTCCTTAATTAGGCTTGTTAATAAAATTAGATAAGTTATGCCTCAAATGAGAACTGATGTGATGCCGGACACTTATTTTACAGACTAATAAAAACCAATTTAGTCTTCTGGCGCAGTGCGATACCAAATATTTGTGTGTTCCGGCTACTTCAACAGAGTCGGAACGAGCGTTCAGCAAAGCTGGCGAATTAATAAGTCCCAGGCGTTCGGCAGAAAAGCTGAAAAATTTTAATATATTGTTATTTTTAGAAAGAAACCAATGTTTAGTGGAACAAGACGGAAGACATTAAGTATATACAAACATATATTTCAAATATGCAGTTGACTCACGAAAACGTTAAGAGAAACAATTTGATAAAACTACTATTCTTTTTAAAGGCCTGTACGCAGACGCCTGTACAGCTCCCGTACAGCAAAAACTACATATAAAAAAAATGGTCCCGTACAGCTTCAGTACAGTACTTACATTTAAGGTCTGCAGTTCTGTTAGCTACTGCTGGTACGGTAGTGTTGAACAATGAAAATGTTAAAATGTTATGTTAAAATGCTACGGGCAGTAAATAGCTTTCAGCAGCTATTTACGGTTGTAAAAAATGCAACAACATGTCGGGCAAGAGCCGGCTTATACATTTTTCGGATAATATTAACAAAGTTGACCTAATTCAGGCTCCAATAGGGCCATACTTATTGTTTTGGCAGTCAATGCTGCACAAGAAGTAATGAATAAAATTATATTTATTAATTAATAAGATACAATTTAAATAACATATAAACTGGATTGTACTGCCACTGATCTATGGCAGGGTATAGATTATTAGAAGCAGGGCGTTAGCTGTACTCAAACACAAAAGTAGCGCGCGAATCATTATTTTGAAATCAAGTGTACAAAACACAGTTGCATTTCCGATTTATTTACAAAAAACAATTAGCCTACCGCCACAATATGTGAATTTTTCAACACTTGTCGTTACAGCCGTAAAACTCATGTATACTGTACGGGAGCTGTACGGGGCTCATGCGTACAGGCCTTAACATATGAATCTAAAGCGGTGATGGGCAAACGCCGACTGTACTGATCACACTTCGTTTTTTCGCTGCAGCGCACGCAAATTGTGCTTGTATGCGTGTGAAAACTGTGACAAATGTGTGTGTGCCCATCACTGATCTAAAGCATTTTTGCCATCTTCACTTTCTATAAAGAAAAATTCATTCTCCCATTCGGGTATAAACATTTTGGAGCGCACGCTGCGTGGTGCCTGCCTGTCAATAGTTCGCCTTCAACCTTTCACTATCGATGTTTTCAGAAAATTTTCCAAATTTTTACATATTGTGCGTGGCTGATTTGGAGTAAGTAAAATAAGTCGGCATTAAATAAATCTACTAGTATTCTCTTATTCATTAGTTGAATAATAACAATTGGTGTTGGTGTTCGGAAGGTCGCAAGGATGGATAAGTTTGTTGGGAACAGAAACAAAGGTAATTATAACTTACAATTATTGTCGTTTGAAATTGCAAATTTATTTTTGTGTATGTGTGTGTATGTATTATAGAAAACAATATGGTGAGCGCTGCATGTACAAATGGTTCGAACGAGGAAAACAGCAAGAAAAATAAGTTTAGAAAATCGGAAGTGTGGAAATTGTACAACAAAATGAATGGTTCAAATGCTAAGTGCAAAGCCTGTGGTAGAGTTTATAAAACTTGCGGTAACACGTCAAACCTCAGAGAGAGCTTCATTTGAAGCTTCCACGGAAGACATGATTGTTATTATGAGCCGCAAAAATTGGCTACTAGAAGAAGATTCTGATTGATTTCAAAAAAGTTGTATACACAATTTAATTTTGCTATTTTATTTATATTTTTTGTTATATATTTTGAGTTTTGACTTAGCTATAAATAAGTGATTTTTCATATTTTAAATTTACCAAGATTGCAAAGCTAAAAAACTTATTTCAAGTCGAGTGGAAAATCGATAGTATCGATGTTTCATTACTATAAAACATCGAAAGATCGATAGTGAAAAAAATCGATGTTTTCCCAGTACTACTAAAAGTACAATGTTATAGTGTTGAGTAATCACTGCTCATTTTGAAGATCATGTTCACTTGTTCTTTTTTTTTAAGTGAGTCCATGATGAAATAAGTATAAGGTGGTCTTGTCCAAGGCATACTTAACCAGGTAGCCTTATGGTGCATTTACACTAGTTGATGCAGCGTCAATTCTAGCTATATCAACAATTGATATCCAACGTCAACGCATTTGTTGTGTTTACATTAGTTGACTGAGTTGACAAAAAAATCGGGTTGCCAACTAATTTTCGAGTTGAGCAACGCGCAAGATGCCAACGCGTTGATATTGAAGTTGAGAGTAATTTACACCAGTTGATATCCACATTCGTTGACATTCACGTTGCTAAGCATTTTCGTTGACGTCGATATTGTGAATGTATCGAAACTGATTGTAATCGATATTGTGTTGTTTTGTTAATTGAAAAAAGTAAAAAGTGGTAAGTACTAATGCATATGTAACTTAAAACTAATTGATAAGCAATTTGTTTACTTTAGAATAAAATCAGAACAATGGCAACAGCGAAGAAGATGAAAATAGCGGCAGCAGTGGTTTTGATTCTAGCAACTGAAGCAGGTCTACTTTCGATATTAAAATATGGTTCAATAAATATGCATAAAAATAAATTAAATTGTATTTTTAAATAGCTTTTTATTACTAATTATTGTTTTTTATAGACTGCACAGTTGAAAAAGCAGACAACATTAATAAAAACGGGTGGCGAAGCGAAGTGCTGCCACCTATAATATGTACATAAAGTTTGTCAACACAAAGCAAAAGAATGAACATGAGCTCAACTTAATTTTGTGTTGTCAACGCGCCGATTGTGACTTCAACTGTTGACACAAAGTGTTTACACTATGTTTACACTCAGAGCAACAATTGATGATTTTCGCATTGTCAATCTACTGTCAACGCAAAAGTTGATCAAGTTGATAGCTGTTCACACTAGGATTGATAAAGTTGATATCAACGTTGACTTGTTTATCAACTAGTGTAAATGCAGCATTATGCGTCGCGTCGCCCTCGTTCTTTTGCCTTATATTTCAGTCTCGAGCCGAGCGTTGTGTGCGACGCATCTCCGCGGACGATTATTTTGCGTTCTGCTTAGTGAGTTTGTTCGAGACTTTTCGATATGTATATATATATATGTATATAATGTACACATCTATGAATATGTATATGCATGCACGCACACATTTTATTGTGTTGACGCAAGCCAGAAATTCAACGCTCTCTCGCTCTCGCTCTCTTTCGTTCTCATTTTGTGTACACTTTTTAAGGCAAGACGAGAGAGCGAATGCGGCTACCTGGTTAAGTATGCCTTGGTCTCGTCGGCAAAAGCTGTCCCTTAGCGTATGCTAGCAATAAGTGCGAGTGAAACGCACACGTTACAGTGAGTGTGAATGAAACGGTAGGATATTGTGTTGATCAACCCTTAGCTGGTCTCTGGGGTTTAAAATAGACCAATATAAAACAAAGCGGTGAAGTTAGTTTTTATAGTTTTATTTTTAATAATTTTGAATTAGCAATAAGTCGTTGTTTTTTCGCTTCACAACACATTTCAGTGTATGAATAAACTTCACACCCAGTACATGCTTGCGGCAAAAATTACAGTAACTCATTTTTTGTTTCTGCTTAAGGGTTAAATGTTGAGAAAAAATTCGTCCACACACAACCTTCCGCGTCAACAAGCAGGCATGCACTGAAGCTAAGGGACAAAAACGAGCTAGCTTCGGCTGCCGACGAGACCACCTTATCATGATACAAAAACATACGATAAGGCATTTACGCGCACAACTTTTGACTCGTTCTGCGCATGACGTCACGATAGACACATTTTGTGTATAATTGTATGAAATGAGAGCGTTATTCGATATAAGTGGATCAATTTGCTAAATGTTAGGTAAATCAAAATAAAACCCATTTCCAAACACGAATTTTATAATTAAATTTACTATTTATGTTATTATTTTTCGGTATTTTCGCTTACGACTAAAATGTTCTATATTTTGGTTTGCTCGCTTAAGACTATTAGGGCCAGTTTCTCAATGTCTGGTTAGCTAAACTAACAGATGGTTAGCTTAACTATCTGATGGTTAGTCAAAATTGAGTTTCTCAATGTCTGGTTAGGGTTGTTCGTGATAAAAACTAACATGAGGCCTGAGTGCCGGTTAAAATTTGTTCTCTCGTTAAGTGCCGATATAAATATCGATGAAATCATTTTTAGGCAAACAGGTGACTGTGGCTGACACTTGCATTGTTTACATTTTATTATTCAAGCAAAATGGCATCGCATCAAAGAATTTTTAACATCCACGCAATGTGGCCGCTTTCTGTTCTCAACTGAGCTCATTAAACTTGTTTGTGTTCTCATTTCCATTTTTTAATTGTTATTTTTGAGTTGAAAGAAGAAACAAAAGAAACAAAAAATACCAAACAAAACCAGCTATTTTGCTCGATCAGGGTGGCAGCACCATCAATGCGATAGTATCATATCGATTTAACTTAACCATACATTGAGAAAACCAAATTGGCTTAACGCGAGCGTTAAATTTATCTGGTCGTTAGCTAATTCTTACTTTAACCAGACATTGAGAAACTGGCCCTTATTGTCTTTAAATTCATTATTTAAAGTTCTTATTCTAAAGAACATCATTGACCGTAATGCTAAAGATTTAATTTTTTTGGAGCAGTCGATGCCTACGGCTCTTTCCAATAAATTTTTTAAATAATTATCTTTAATGTTTAATGTTTTACTGTTGTAGTCGTCAAACAGCGCCTTCAATTTTTTCATTACTCCCTTCGTCCAACTGGTTGACCCAAGTAAAGGATTTTTTTTTTTTTTTCTGCGATGTTGGTATCGTCGTGGCGCAGGCGATGGCACACATACCCGGCAAGGTTCTCCAACCCATCGTACTGCAAGTCGCTATAATTGTCTTCTTCTGACTCTTGCACAATGCCAACCGAAGATTTCAATATGCAACCTAAGAATAAAAAAATATTAAGAATGTTTTAGAGTAGGATTGTATTTTCGTACCAGTAAGAGGCAGTGCAGTTCCCTCCAAGTCGGGAGTATCATCAGTTAGAACATTTGCCTCATTCGACAAGACGCCTTCATTTCGACCAAGGAAGTAGGACCGAATTCTGTATTTAAATTCTAACTGATTTGGGTGATCGTGCAAACCACTTTTTGCACGAATCACACCAAAAAAGTTCTCCAACACATCTTGGTTTAAACGATACGTGAGTATATATTTGAAGTTATACTTCTCTTGTAACTCAGCGAATAGCAATTTTAGTTCGTTGTTTGTTTGAATTATTCCACTAGTCAAAATTTCTTTTAAATTTTTTTCCATATTACTAATTTTAAACTCAGATTTGAGTAACCGCTCTTTGAGGGTAGTAATTTCAGGTTGTAAAACATTATTTATTTCGATTGAAAAAGAAAAGTTTTCCTTTCGAAGGCCTTCGATTTCGTTTTGCAAATCATCACTAAAATAATTACAAAGTCATAATTAAAATATAAAAGTTTGAATAAGTTAGATAACTTACACCTGGCGTCTTAAGCGTTTTATTTCTTCACCTTCTTCCATATTCGCCATACAAACTTCGAAAACATCTTCTAGGGGCTCTTCATGTGCCACATTCAGCGCTTCCACAGGACGAGACTCTTTTAAGAGTGTAGCCACTATTCGCTTGCGTTCACGGGTCTCTTTTCGAGCAATTCGCTGGCAATCTCTTTCTGTTTGTGCGACTTTTGAATAAATAGTTGGACAAGCTGTGGCATTCAACAGTCTCAACTTTGCAAAACCTAAACTCCACTGATAAGTATATATAAAGATGACAAATGCACACTTGATTACCCATTTGAAACTGCATATTGTTCGAAAAATCATCCATTGTGAAATGATCTTCACAAATAACGGCAGTATCAGCATTGAAGTCATTTCTGCGGCAAAATTTTATCCACAGTGCCCTAAGATTTTTGCATTTAGGGAATGTAAATGAATGAATTTTCACATCTTTACCCTTGTTATGTTTTCCACACCCAAACACAGCACAACGCATAATTTCTTTTGTTCTTTTAACTCTTTTCACAAATTAAAAAATGTAAACAAACCACAGCAGGTCTATCGTGACGTAAAAAACGGTCAGCTGATAAAAAGCAATATGGCGGACATGCGCAATGCCTCATCTGGTAGTCTTTACATCATGCCACCTTATACTTATTCCATCATGAGTGAGTCAACTCGCTCTCATTGCTCTTTGTTCACTCAAGTTGCTCTTTGTTCATCCAAGTTGCTCTGTAGCTCTCTTGTTCATTCAAGTTGCTCTGTTGCTCCCCTGTTCAGTCTTTTCGTCTTGCTGTTATTCATTTGCTTTAAACCGACCGTTGTTCTTTTGCATTTTAAGTTAATTTATCAAGTACAAAAACATTCTCCTACTTTGTCGAACAACGGGCTCCATTGCTGACGGGTGCTTATTTCGCAGGTGCCAAGACAAGTTGCTTTGCGACTTATAGCTTAAAGCTGAATTGCAGTTCTTGCATTTTGCTTGCGCGTTGCCCAAATCATTAAAGTGAATCCATATTTCACTATGCTTGCGTATCAGAGACATGTTAAATACTATTTATATTTGCACTAAAATAATTTGTTTTTGGCGCTAAGATGTAACAGACAGAAATGAACTAAAATCTTCATATGAACGGTGAAAAAGAACCTCTGTGGAAAAATGAGCTAAATGAACAGCTGAACAAATAGAACAAATGAGTTATAGGGAGCAATTGAGCTGTGAGCAAATGTAGGAACAAGAACAGTAGGAACAGTAGGAACAAGAACAAGAACAAAAAGAGCAAGTGAGCCAAAAAGAACAATTAGTACGGAACATTGTTCACTTGTTCAGATCGAAGAACAACTCTTTTTTGCTCACTCACTCATGAACAACCCAACACTACAATGTTAAGTCATCGCAAAAAATATTTTTTACTTGATGGTTAAGTCCATGATACAATTATACAAGGTAGTCCACTCGGCAAAATCATAGTCCCTTAATATAAGTGCGAGTGAAAGAGCGTTGAAAGCGTTGAAAAGTGAGTGTGAGTGAAACGGCTACACAGTGCGTCGATTAACCCAGTTCGACAAGCAGGCACGCACTGAAAATAGGGGACCAAAACCGAATGACTTCTGCAGCCGAGTGGACTGCCTTGTATAATTGTATCATGGTTAAGTCTAATGCATGCTTCGGTACGACAACCGACGACGACCGAACAATAGTGTTCTACAAATAGCTTTCAATGCTTATGGCGTACGTGTGATTTCGTGCAGTCGGCAGTGGCAGAGGCAGAGGCAGCGCGCTGCCTAGTGTGAATCATGATGAAATAAGTACATGATACAATTATACAAGGTAGTCCACTCGGCTGCAGAAGTCATTCGGTTTTGGTCCCCTATTTTCAGTGCGTGCCTGCTTGTCGAACTGGGTTAATCGACGCACTGTGTAGCCGTTTCACTCACACTCACTTTTCAACGCTTTCAACGCTCTTTCACTCGCACTTATATTAAGGGACTATGATTTTGCCGAGTGGACTACCTTGTATAATTGTATCATGAATAAGTATAAGGTGGTCTCGTCGGCAGCCGAAG
This sequence comes from Scaptomyza montana, assembly GCA_018904305.1. Taxonomy (NCBI): domain Eukaryota; kingdom Metazoa; phylum Arthropoda; class Insecta; order Diptera; family Drosophilidae; genus Scaptomyza; species Scaptomyza montana. The sequence continues at coordinate 15,722 of JAEIGR010000054.1, forward strand.
CTAGCTCGTTTTTGTCCCTTAGCTTCAGTGCATGCCTGCTTGTTGACGCGGAAGGTTGTGTGCGGACGAATGTTTTCTCAACACTGAACCCTTAAGCAGAAACAAAAAATGAGTTACTGTAACTTTTGCCGCAAGCATGTACTGGGTGCAGTGTTGCCGTTTTAGCGTTTTTCCCCCCAGATTTGGCGTTTTTTCAATTGCGATTGCGGGAAAAATTGTAAAGCAGCGGGAAGAAGCTAATTCAGCTTTATTTCAGATCGATTTAGCGTTTTTCAGCGTTTTTATATATTAAACTATATTTTCATACATTTGCATTTTCTAAGGCTTTTACAGCACTAACGCATCATCGGTAATATATCGATATAATTCTTACAACTCTTGCATTGTGGTGTGTCTGATGAAGTGCGAAAAATGTCTTAATCTAAAGTGTATGAGCAAAAAGTACGCGATGCGTTGCTGCAGGACAGCGAGTTTAAGGAGTGGCTGAGGAAAGATGTTACCGATTTGAGACGGGCTTACTGCAGCTATTGCAAGTGCGGTGTAGCCGCAAAATTAAGCGATTTGCGAGCTCATGCTGCAACCATACCTGTTAAGTTGCCATTAGAATTACTAATCAATTAAATTATTTTTGGAAAATAGTCGTAGTGATTATATAGTTCACTGGTGTAAAATGTATGATTATTTAATGATTAGGACTACAAATAATCAAAAATAATGGAAAATTACCATAAATTATTTAAAATAATGAAAAATAATTGAAAATCATGGAAAATAATCATTTTAATATTTTCCATTATTCCGACTATTTGAGACAATTTTGAGAGAAACAAATTATTTTCAACATCACATTTAATAACAACAATGTTTCTGTACGAGATCGGCTTGTTATTAAATATAATGTTGAAAATAAATTGTTTCTCTCAAAATAGTCTCAAAAAGTCGTAATAATGGAAAATTAAGCTGCACCGTACAAAATGTACCCACATTATAAAGAATGTTTTAGCATGCCACTTTAAGGCAAGTGTTGTCATGAATACAAAAAATCGAAGTTCCTAATGATAATCGGAACATCTCAAAATATCTACTCCGACGAAGAGGCTGTCGGTATAGACGATATAATAAAAAGCTTTGACTAAAAGGATTGAAAAAAATCTAGGGTAATTTTTAGCTTTTTTAAAACGATTTTTGGGGTTTTTTGGCTGTTTTTCTTTGCAAATCTAGCGTTTTTTGCACAAAAAATTATGGCAACACTGACTGGGTGTGAAGTTTATTCATGCACCGAAATGTGTTGTGAAGCGAAAAAACAACGACTTATTGCTAATTCAAAATTATTAAAAATAAAACTATAAAAACTCATTTCACCGCTTTGTTTTATATTGGGCTATTTTAAACCCCAGGGACCAGCTAAGGGTTAATGAACACAATATCCTACCGTTTCATTCACACTCACTGTAACGTGTGCGTTTCACTCGCACTTATTGCTAGCATACGCTAAGGGACAGCTTTTGCCGACGAGACCACCTTATACTTATTTCATCATGGTGTGAATAGGGACGTCGGCGTCTGCCCATCACTGATCTAAAGAATAATATTTTTTTATAAATATCATTTCTAATGAAAAACATTTTTATTTTTCGCTACATTTACTAACTTAAGTATGTATTATTAACACAAACATTTGAAAAACAAATTTAAAACCGTTTTTATTTTTACCATGAATCAAAAAAATCCAATTATTGTTTTGCGAAATTCGATGTACGTAAAATTAAATGACTATTCTAAGTCGGAAGAAGAAACTTTAGCGTTTCATTTGAATTTTAGCTTATAAGTTGACTTATCGTTTGTGCTAAATGTGGTCAAGAGTCTACTGCACCAACAAGAAACATCTAAATCTATCTAGAATCTAGATAGATTCTTGTTGACTGCACTAAGAAATAACTTTAGTGCAATTCTTAATATAGGGCTAAAAGAAAAAATAAACAAACTCATTTTGAATTACTATCGAACTAAATGTTTCAAACAAAAACAGAAAAAGAATAAGAAAACTTAAACATCTAGCTTTTTATTTGAAGCTAATTTAATTTGTATTTATATTTAAAAAAAAATTTATTTATTTTAATGTAATAATTCAAAGAATAAATAAAAATTTGTTTATTTTTATATTATTTTATTGATTTTTTTTTTTTATTTATATATTGTTTATTTAAAGTACATTTCTCGAATCTTATTTTTTAATTTATTTATTTGATTGGTACCAATTTATGGGTAATTTCAGCCATTTTTTAAATGTTCGATGTTTAAAAATCGATGTTTTCAGCGATATTTCTAAACATAGATGTCGAAAAGTAAGTACATCGATGACTTACTATCGATGATTTTGCAGCTCTACAGCAGGCCCATCAAGAATGAAACAAACGCACATGCCATAGACGAATTATATTATATTATATTATTGTAGCGAGTGAAGTAGCAAAACAAGTGATAGAAAATACTGGCTAATTGTTGTTTCCCCTTCGCGTTCGCTTCGAAATTGCATAATGTTAACTAACACACCATACCATCTCTGGTTTCCCGTCTTGATATATAATTCGTCTATGGAATTTTTATTGTTAACACCATAGACGAATAATGTAATAAGACAGGTCTTAAGAGCTGGAATTTTATGTTAATTAACAGAGGCGCAACCACGAAGCGGACAACTGGGGAAACGGCAAAAAGCCAGTATTTCCTTATCACTTGTTTACCTACTACACTCGCTACAATACCAGCTGGTGCGAAGTCGGCCATCATTGTTTAGCTTTTTGTTGTGACTGCAAAGTGTGCGAAGAGCAAGGCATAATTAATTGTTACCGCACTTCAGTTGTCTTGTTGTTGTCACAAAATTTGAAATCGGCAATTTCAGACTTTTGCTTCAACCCGCTTGCTGCAAGAAAGGGTTAGACTTTATATGAACTTTGTGCAATTGAATAGCAAAACATGAGATACTTTAATATAATGTATGTTTTATATGTTTAGTTATATTTTGGCAATAATTTTGGGCTTTCACAATTTATAAGACAAGTTGTATATAAGTTCTTAAGACCCGTCTTTCTGTTAAATGGTCATTGGTTAACACGTTTAGGAAATGGACGCAAGATTGAAGCGGACACACTAACATAGTAGAAAAGTCGGTTTCCCCTAACGACAAACAGCTGCGCTTGTTTTGACTATTGCTTATTTGTTTACAATACACATGCCTCTATGCTTTCTTTTAAGCAGCAATAAACATATGAACAGGCGAACAGGAAAATAAACAAGCGTCTAGCAAAAGGGGCAGCCAAATATCAGTTTTGCATTGCTGGTCATTCGATGCGCACAAATTGCGGAATCGAAATGAAATAACGCATTTGTCCAAGTCATTTGTCGAAACTTCTGAACAAAATAAAATAAAATCAAGGACACGCACACATGCTAATGGGAGCTAGCCGAAACAAAATATCAAAAATCATTACAAAGCCCAGGTCCACCAAAACTGCAAACATATGAAAAAGCACATTTTTATAAAAATATATGCATGTTGATATGAATAAACATTTGTGTATTGCTGCTTTCAGCAAGCATAGCGGCATTTGTATTGCAAACAAATAAGCATTAATCAAAACAAGCGCAGCTGTTTGTCGTTAGGGGAAACCGACTTTTCTACTCGTTAATTTGTCCGCTTCGTGGTTGCGACTTGGTTTACAGCATGTTCACTTGAACAATGTTTAAAACCCATCTTTATGTTAAATAGTCTCTGGTTTTTCTGTCTTATTACATTATTCGTCTATGACTGTTAGGTGTGTCTGTATCTTTTACATTTGACACATGTTAAATGTGTATATGTTAATTTGTGAAGCCGGCAAAAATTTATCTATAGCCGGCAAAATATAACAAAATTATCCAAAAAATTTTATTGTTATAGTGAAAAGTTATCGGTTAACTTAAAAAATACTGTGCGTATGGTTTTTTGTAAATTAAAACACACAAAAAGTGTGCATGGACTTTAGTGTGGTATTCTCTAAGTGGTTTGTGTATCAAACATATGTATGTATGTACATATCCTATGCCTTACAAATTGTGAGGCGTGGCTGCGATCCTTCTGCTTCAGGAAAGTGTGTAGATATGCACTCAATATAGTTTGTGTGTGTATGTATGTATGTATATGTGCTGCGTGTCTATACACATTTATCTAAAAAATATAAGTATGTACATATGTATGTACGTATATGGACGCCAAATTGCGGAAAATATCCAAACATTGTAAAACGTTAAATTAGCACTGTTATGCATTAAATAAAAAACATGTACACAGATATACAAATTGAAGAAAAGGATATGTGTAGTGGGAAAAGCAAGAAAATCCGAGAGAGGTTACAGGGTGAGTGACACAAGATGTGTAGCGAACGTTAGGGGTTGTTACGAGGAAGAGAACACACGGATATACGAACATACATACATACATATGTACATATGTGCACACGGAAGCAACGCGGCTTAAACGGCAAACGGCCAAGCTCTTTAAATTCGGATTGTAACTTGTATATAACTTACAGGCATAAAATAAAAAAACAATCAGCTTAAACATTATTTTGTGTGTGCGGTTTTAGTTGTATGATATTAGTACTTACTTATACACATACTATAAAGAATGCGAGTGCATATTAAAAAAAACATGTGTATGTATGTATGTGTATTCCAAGTGTATGCGTGTATGTATACCAAATGCATTTCAGTATTTTTGTGTCTATTGCAGAAAATAAAGGAAACTTATTAGCCCAAATAACATTACAGAGTGAACGGGATTCATAACGCAGCTTTGCACACACATACATACATATGTACATATGTACATACATGCACGTACATGTAAAGTCTAGATCGCCCCATTCATACATACTTTTTTATTTTACATACACACATACATACAGAATCCATTAACGGGATCTTGGATTGGAACACGAAAGGAATTAACCGTTAGTTGTCGGAAACAAATGGATTAAGTGGATAACAACAGAACTAGAACAAAAATACATAATAATAACATTTTATGCGTGGAAGTGGAATTATAGTAGATTGCTGCAACAAAAGACAATATAAATATAAATTACTGCAACATCAACATCAATCTCAATCTCATAAATTTCAACTAACAACAGATGCTCAACAATAATAATGTCTAGTCATGCAATGACCGACTCAATACGTAAACTCAATCAACAGCCGCATAATAATCAATTAATTGAACAAGTTAACAAACAAACAGTTCCACTGGCAATGGCATTAACCGAAGATGCACGCACCTTGCAATTGGCATTGGAATTGACAATGGTTGGCTTAAAAAACGATTCAACATTATCAACAACATCTAATAATTCAACTAACTACAATATTCAACCAATAATTATAAACAACAATCAAAATGATTATGATATTAGCTCGGCATTTGCTGCGCGAACTGAGATGCCAATTATGAATAATATTACGACTGGATCGGGACTACTAATGCCATCCTCCACTGGTCTCGAGGATAGATCAAAGAAGTCGCAAAATATGACTGAATGTGTTCCTGTACCAAGTTCGGAACATGTTGCCGAAATAGTTGGAAGACAAGGTAAGTATACAATCTTTTTAAACGATACTTAGTAAATAATCGATTGTCTAATTTTTGTTTTAAGGATGTAAAATTAAAGCTTTACGTGCAAAGACAAATACATATATCAAGACACCCGTACGAGGAGAGGAACCTGTATTCGTTGTGACTGGACGCAAAGAGGATGTGAATAAAGCGAAACGTGAAATTCTCTCAGCTGCTGATCATTTTAGTTTAATTCGTGCATCCCGTAAACCATCAATTGAGAATAGTGTTAACAATGGAGTAACTGGAAGTGTTGGTGGTGCTGGTCATTCAGGGCAACTAGCAAACATTGTGGCACGTGGCAATCAATCGGGTCCACCATGTTTGCCCGGACAGATTACAATACAGGTGCGTGTACCATATCGTGTCGTTGGTTTGGTTGTTGGACCAAAGGGTGCCACCATCAAACACATCCAACAAGAGACACAAACATACATTGTCACCCCGTCACGGGAGAAAGAACCCATATTTGAGGTAACAGGGTTGCCCGATAATGTGGAAACTGCACGAAAACAAATTGAAGCACATATTGCATTGAGAACGGGTAACAATAGCAATGGCGTCGGCTGCGGTGCCCAGGGCAGTGATAATGGAACAGAATCATTGGATTCAAATGAATTTGTCACACTGCATACGATTAATACGCTGACACAAATATTGAATGATGATTTTAACCCGGATATATTATCATCGATCTATAAGAGTAAAGACAACTATGTTATTGATAACAATACTCCTATCAAAACGATTGATGGCATTTCAAATAACCATTCTTTGACTGGTCAATCAGTCAATTTGAATCATCCAACAATTCATAACTTAGTTAACAATTGTTATACCAATTCAGATCCTTTAGCAACAACATCGACAACAACACAGATTGCTGAAACCCAAAGTTGTTCTAAAAGCAATACATTATTCCGCAATCCAATTTCAAATGGTAAAACATTAACATTTTGTCCGCCGTCGGCTGCAGTATTAGCGACATCATCATCTACAAATATCTCATCGATTTCGGCAAGCATTTTAACCCGTTCATGTTCATCCGCATCGTCGACAGCATCAACAAAAAGCACAAATAATAGCGCAAATAGTACGACTAATAGCGTAAATACACCACCAGAGCTATTGAATATATGGAAAAGCTTGAATGATGCGATTGATGTTGATGAGGGAATTGGTGATTCGCCGAGTATTTGGAGTTTACCAACGGGTGCAACAGTTACAGTCGCATCCAATTGCTCGCCAACTGCATCAATAAGTCCAACGGATTCGCTTTTGGCAGATCATAATCTCAAAATAAGCAACACAACTAACAGCAGCAGCGTCCAACAACAACTTCCACAAGTTCAAATCAATTCGGATAAATCATCATTGCATCGCGAATGTTTTGTGTGCAATGAAAAAGAAGTCACTACCGCACTAGTTCCTTGTGGACATAATATGTTTTGTATGGATTGTGCCAATCAAATCTGTGTCTCCATGGAATCCGTTTGTCCCATTTGCCATTCAATTGTCTATCATGCCATGCGTATTTTAGCTTAAGTTGTTTCCAATTGAACTTCGAATCATATACTTTACAATCCCTTTCTCTAGTTATATACCATATCTTTATGTTCCATGCTTCTGAGAAACATTCTATGCTAGCATATACCGAGACCTACTGGAATAAAACAGCATACGGGGCAGGGTCTCTTTAAAACGCAACAAATTTATTTTAGTTCTGTATTGAATTCACGAACAAGATCAATGCGTTTATTCAAATTTTTAACAGTTATTTAATATATATAGTCACATCCACAAATCCCAAAAATATGCATTGTTTTGTATGCCTTTTGAACGCATGTAAATATTAATGAATTATTTGATTACTTATAATGGTTTTCTATGTAAGAAGTTTTTAATAGATCAACACAAAAGTTTTTAATATTTTAGTATTGCATGAATGGTATTTAAATGGTATTCAACACAAATAGCAACCAAATAATGTTTTAATAAATTCTTACAAAATAGAGGTATGTGTGTGTGTGTGTGTGTGTGAGACAAACATGATTAAACTCAGTTCTCTCTCTCTCTCTCTCTCTGCGTGTCCGAATATTACCGAAAGAAAAAAAATATATATTAAAAAAAGGTTCTACTCTATACTAAGTTGACTGATAAATAGGCAGTAAATTTAAGAAAATCACATACAAACGAACATCATAATTAAATTTAGAGTATTAACTTATATACAAGTACATACATAACAATTGTTCATTAAATACATAAAATTAATATATATATATATACAAGAAATTACATTCACGCATATAAAGAAATATTCATTGAAACCATATATACTTACACATATATTAATGTGAATAAAAAAGACTTATATATTTATATATAGCCAATCAATCATTCTTGAAGATTGACAGAGAACAGAACAAAGAAAGTATCTTGCGCTGAAAATCAGATTCGTTATTTCGATTTTGTTTTTAACTATTAGCGAACTATTTAAATATTGTATTATTATTATTATTATTATAAAAAGCTTTGAATTTTATTAATCGCTTGTTTGTTTTATAATAATTAAAGACAGCATCAGAAAACAAAAAGTTCTAGTCCCAACAGAATCTACATAATAACTTGTGTATAATAATAAAAATAAAATTAATGACTATTATTATAGTATGAGGCTAAGATATGTTATTTATGTTATCTTATCCAAATATATATTTTCTATTTTCTTTTTGTATATTTTTCTATTTATTAGTTTTGTTAATATTCGAAAATAGTAGAACAGAAATAAATATGAGTGAGACTTAATACAGAATGAGAAATAAATGCGCAAAATATTAAAATAGAAGTATATATTTAATCACATAAAGTATGTTAGTAAAATGTAAAATTATACCAAAACGTACATATTTACACAACTATATTAAAAATAAAAAAACTAAATATGAAAGATTAGAAAATAAAGGGTTCTTAAAATATTACCAGAGTTTACAATAACCAATTTATAAATAACAATTTGTGTGTTCGGCTGGTTCTGTGTTGGACTGTGTAGAGCATTGTAAGTTCATTTGTAAGATCTTCAAACAAATCATATATGCATTTTTTTTATACAGTCGAACTTCCATATAATGAACTTTCATATAACAAAGTTTTCCATATAACGATTTAATTTCGCGAACACTGCTTTTTGGTTCATCTTTCAGTGTGTTTTGTTCTCCATATAACAACTTTCCCCATAGCGAATAATTATTTATAACGAATTTTTTTAAGGACAGCTCGTACGCTCATTCGTTTTCTATTCCTTATAACGAATTTTTTCTTTATTGTTTCATTTTATGTACGAATTACGTTGAGAATGCGAAAACAAAACAATAACAAATTTTTTCATTTACCGCTTTATTTTTGTGTTATGTTTTGCTAATTCTCTGATCTTCGACGATCCTTATGCAGTCGTTACGGACACACCAACAATGCAGTAAACATTTTCATCTGTTTAAGTACTTCACAATTTTGAGGAGAGAAAATATGACGTGAATGAATACGTATTTGCTTCACTAAAAGTGCTTGAAGTATTTATCGAGGAAGAGAAGTAGAAAAACCATATACAAACTAAAATTACTAGTTATTTTAAATAAAACTACTTAAATCACACAAGCTTTCAAACATTTCTATATAACGAAATTTCTATATAGCGAAGTTTTTTCTTGTCCCCTTTAGATTCGTTATATGGAAGTTCGACTTTATGCACCTTTGTGTTTGTACAATTTGGTGGAGCTCAACGTTTGTGTCTGCTTAGTTATGAATCAAACATAACTAACGTGAACTATTTTCTCCTGAGGAGAGTATTAAAAAATTGAATTTTTTTAAGCATTTGAAGCTGATTTATGTTTTTAAATTCCCAAAGTTACATTCTTAATTTACCCAGAAGGTAAAAACAACTAATTTTCGTTTTGCTTTTTTTCAACATTATTTTGATGTGTTTTTTAAATACTTAATTATAGAATTTCTAAAATATAAACTAATAAATATATTTACGAATAATTGTAGTACTTTATGCAGCACACCCAAACCGCGTGAAAATATTTTTTTACCACAGTATGTAAGCTTTTACATCATATATATTTGTAGGGAGGCGACGGTTAAAATATTTACAACGAATATTTTATAAATGTTTCTTATTTAAATTGTAAGACCTAAAAATTAAATAAATAGTGAAATATCCGCATTGTGTTCGTAAGAAAATATATATCTTAAAATACATCTCATATAAATCAACTTAAATCGACATTGATTATAAAACAAATACTATGGGAAAAAACTAATGTCGATTAAAAAATAACTTTATGTAATTATATATATATACATATATATATTTATTATATATATAAATATATATGTATACAAAACAAATCAATATGTATCACTAAATGGTTATATAATAAAAATTTTTCGAAAATATACAATATGTGTGTTTCTTCAATATATCGTTATCAGTAGAGCTGCAGCATTTTTATGCTCGATTCGTTAAGGCACAATTGTGAAAAATGAGCTATCGATGCGAAGTTGTTGTATTGCAACAAGATAAGGTATCAATATGGGTGCTCTACGCCCAGTGGAGGGCTGGAAAATCGATAAATTCGATAGCTCAAAATCGATATATCCACATATTTGCCACACCCTTACAGTAAATGCTACAAATTTTGGTAAGAAGGTAGCTACCGACATCCCCCAAAAACTAAAAAAAAAAACATTGAATGCCACGCCCACTCCAGCCGCCCCACCGCATCAGCTATGTATTTTGCTCAGTGTTTAAGTTAGTGTCAAAACATTTGTTGGCAATATAGCTGGTGACATCCCCGAAAGAACTGCATCAACCAATCTTTCAACGCAGCGCACACCCCTGCCCCTGTATCCCATTGGTTTCATGCCTCTTTTTACCCCTGAGTAACATAACGATACAAATATATTTGTTCTGTACACCTGATTTTTAAATCTTCACGAATATAGAATATATAGAATAGTCATATGTCAGCATTAACCATTTTAAATTTACACTTGTTAACTTTGTATATTTTAGAACACAACGTTTTAAATAAAATTCGATACATTAAAATCTATGTTATGTTTATTTACCTCGTGATCATCGTCTTAGCTAAAGTACCAGGCGAACAGTGATCAGCAGCAGGTGGCACCAGGTACGCCATTCCTGGTATTTCCCACATTCTGCATAGATCCCTTGTGTATTTTTCAAGCGCATCGCAGTTACAAGATTTTACTCCCATGACAAAAACTAGCCACTCCCGTAACGAGGGCTTGAGAAAATAAACAGGGGGAAACAACTAAATGTGGTGCTTGTGTATTAACGCCACCGGAGCAAAAGATGATCCCGTGCGCCATATTATGTTTATTTTTATACCCTTAACCCATAAAATGGGTAAATAAGGGTATAATGGTTTTGTGCAAAAAAATGTAACAGGCAGAAGGAAGCATCTCCGACCCCATAAAGTATATACATATATTCTTGATCAGCATCAATAGCCGAGTCGATTTAGCCATGTCCGTCTGTCTGTCCGTCTGTATGAACGCGTGGATCTCAGAGACTACAAGAGCTAGAGACTTCAGATTTCGGATATAAGTTCTCCTATACCATGGAGCAGAACAATTTTGCTTCAAATTATCGATAACTATTCTGGTTTCCGATATACACATGGAATCGATAACAAAAAATATCGAATTTGGAAAATGTAAAAATGAGGGTTGAAAGAATGGGTAACGATAGATCTTTTCTGAAATTTTCGTCCAAATCGGCTAAGAAACACCGGAGATATCGAATTTAATCGATTGAAGTTAAGTCAGTATACCAAAGTTTTATATAAATTTAATTTATTTATTGCAACTGGGTTCAGGGTAGAGATGGGCATGGGCCGCAGCGCCAATCTTTACCCGTACCCGATGGCAATAAAAAATATCATACCCAAACCCAACCCACCCGCCCGAAAAATTTAGAACTTTTTTCAAAAACTTATTTTTTTATTTTTGTTAAATAAAATTACATATTTTTGTACTAAAAATGAAGCTTGTCCAAATTCCCACTTGAATGTTTTGTGCGTCTTTCATTGAGAATTTTACCAGATGAAGAAAAAACTCGCTCGCTTGTCGCAGAGCTATCAGGAATGCATAATATATTTTTAGCCACAACTTGCACTATTTTGAGGTCAGTTGCTTGTTTCCATAATTCTAGAATTGGCAAGTTTGAATGAGAAGTTTTGACATAATATTTTTCAATTTTAAATCAATGGCATTTTTGTCAAGTTTTAGTTTTTTTGCTTGATGCGTGTCAAAAAACTCTTGAAACTCGTGACTCGTGTTTGGCGAAGAGTTTTCAGTTTGCGAGTCATCAAGATTGTCTTTTAACGTTTCGCGATATTCAATCATCATGCATTTCACTGTTTCTAACGCATGATTTTTTCTTTCTTCTGATAAAAAAAACTTAACTCTTCAAACGGAGGGTTTAAAAATAATCCAACTAAATTAACTGAAGTTGGCTAAAAACGTTTTTCTAAAGAATTTAAGGTTTTCTCCTTTAATTGTTCCATTACATGGAAATCATATAATTCTACATTGCAATGTTTTTTAAGTTTTTCGAACCATAATATTAACCAAAATATTTACTAACTTTATCTCGGGTACGGCGGGTTGAACGGACAAACCCACACCCGCCCGCACCCAGCCCGAAATATGATTTTTCAGCCCGTACCCACGGTTACCCGCGGGTGCCCACGGGTACCCGATAAAGCCCAGCCCGTGCCCACCTCTAGTTCAGGGTATCTTCTAGTCGGGCTGTCCCGACTTGTTGTATGTATGTTTGTGTGTTTGATGTGGTGAAATGGGTAAAATCAACCAGAATGGAAACAAATAGAGTATTCAAACAGCGAAATTCTAACCTTTAGTTGGAATCTGAAATCGTGGCTACCCCTCGCTCAGAGAGCGCATTTTTATGCTATTTTTGCTAGACTCGCGAGTCGTGAGAGAAATGCAAGTCATTCTGCTTGCTGACTCCGCTACGACATGTTCTTTCGTACCACATACAGCCAGCCATATTATGTGAGTTAAAAACAACTCTTACAAATGCCAAAACATAATCACGAGAACAGCGCGTGGAGCGCATCCGCCACGTGCGCTGCGTCAGAATATTCCAACATGCACTTGCATGGGACCAACGGCCTGCGCGTTACACAACGGGCAGCACCGTGGGACCGAACTCGGTAATTCAACACCCAAAGCTACAAGCCAGCGACAACGGGAGCAGCAGCGGCAGCGGCGAAAATAATAATTGTCATAAATTAGGTCGGCAAATGTTTCAGATACATTCACATATTTATATATACATGGTATACATACGCTCAGGCTAGGCACCAAAAACCTAGACTAAAAGTCTACGACACTAGCTGATCAGCACTAACATGACATGAGCGCACGTATCCCTGCAAGCAATTTTATGAGTGTTTTGATCAGAAACCCAATTATGAGCCTAATTCGAGTCATTTTCATGCTTTAAAAACGATTAATCACTTACGCGATTAAAGCGCGACTCGAAAACGACTCGCATGTATGCTTTAAATATGATGAATCGCCTAAAATTTGAAGCAATCAAAAATTGAGCATGCCAGCGAATGAAATATGCGTACTTTGTCGTGACGTCAGTAAAAACGATTACTTTGAACAGCTTGGCGACTCAAAAGCGACTCGCTTGCATGCTCAAAAAATGATTCAATGCTTCAAATGTAAAGCAATCAGAAATTGAGCATGGAGGTGAGTAAAATATGCTTTATATCACAAATAGAACTTAAGGGCGATTAGGCTATGCAAGTCAATGACGCCTGATGGTCATGCTGCATATGACGCCGCACAAGATGCCGTGGGTAAAAAAATTAAGTAAAAATTTCGTAATTTATAATAAGCATTTACATTAACATTAACATTTACACAATTATAATGTGTACATGGAAAGCTGTTGTACTCATTGTAAAAAAAATAAAATAAAATAAAAATGTTAATCTGATAAAAAACAATAAAAAAAATGTTATTTTTTATTTTTTACAAGCTGTCAAAAAATACGACTCGAAAAAGACTCGCTTTTGATTCGAAATGCGAGTAGAAATTGATATGAAAATGACTAGTTTCTGACTCGAAAAAGACTCGCTTTTGATTCGAAATGCGAATCGAAAATGAGTAGAAATAGGGATAGGGAACCGTTTTCTCCCGACGAAAGTATTATTATTACTTACTTACTGATTACTTTGAATCATATGGTGATTCCGAAAAGACTCCATAATGATTCAAAATGCTTGCTGGGATACCATGCATAGATATTAATATGTGAATGTATGTGAAACATTTGCCGACCCTTTATTTGATTTTATTTTATTTTCTTCAGAAGTTTTGGCAAATGACTTCGACAAATGCACTACTGAATATATTTTCGCAATTTGTGCACATCGCTGCATAACTGTATGGTAGTTGTGATGGCAAAATTGTTGGAAAGTATCATAGTGCTAAAAACATGAAAGAGTATGTATGACCAGCAATGCAAAACTGATATGTATTTGACTGCCTTTTTTACTAGACGCTTGATTATATTCTGTTCTCCTGTTCCTGCAAATGATCGACCAGCACCAAAATTGAAATTTGACTGCCTTGGAAGTATTATTTTCTTAGGTTTTTGTAGGCAAATATGAACAGGCCAATGAATGCCATGGCAAATGCTACGTATACATTTAAATATGCACATGTATACATAAAGGGACACACACACAATCAGATGGGAGCTAGCCGAAACAAAATATCAAAAATCATTACAATGCCTAGATCCCAGCGAAACTTCAAACATATGAAAGCTCACTCAATATACAATATATATTTATGTATATGTACATTTATGTTGATATGCATATGCTCTAGTGTTTTGCAGTTATACAGCTAGATACACAAAAAACGAAAAGGAAGGAGGCATATCATATGAACATATGAAGAATACACGCGCTCATACAAATGGGATAACATGCGAGCAGTCCAAAAAACAAGGTTCTGCGCGCTAAAAACCACTGGCATACGAGCGCATACACATAATGTGGCTTGCTGGCTGTGGTACGAAAGAACATGTCGTAGCGGAGTCAGCAAGCAGAATAACTTGCATTTCTCTCACGACTCGCGAATCTAGCAAAAATAGCCTACAAATGCGCTCTTTGAGCGAGATTCCAACCAAGATATATTTAAGTATACCTTGATTCCAACTATAGGTTGGAATTTCGCTGTTTGAACACTCCATTTGTTTTCATTCTTGTTGTCAGTAGCTACCTTCTTACCAAATTTTGTAACTTTAAGTGTAAGGGTGTGCCAAATATGTGGACTTATCGATTTTGAGTTATCGAATTCATCGATTTGCCAGCCACCCAGCAAGTGTAGAACCCCAATCTTGAAATGCAAAGTTTCAAGTCTCTTCCTTGGAGGGTATCGAAAAAAGTTGCGTTCATACAGACGGACAGACACCAGCTTAAAGTTTGAATTAAATGAACCACAATTTAGTTTGACGATCATCATAATTTGATTTTTTTATTTAGTAATCTCTAACACAAACGTCCAGCAAATTATCTAAAATGTCTTCATTCTGATTGATTTCATTACAATGAATTGAATAATTGAACGATTCGTCAACATCGTTAATGTATGGTCGAAAGTTTGAGAAGTCGCAATTAATCGCAGTAGGGCTGTCGAAAGTGGAATGTGATGATGATATGACAATTTCATTTTCATTAAGCGATGGTATCTCAGCTTCTGTATAGATCTGAAAAAATACTAATTATTAATAAAAAAAAAGATTAAGAAATATAAATATCAAACTTACCATATTAGTGCAGCCAAATTTGCTGCTTATTATGTTATTTAGGCAAGTGGGTTCATCTATAATCCCAGTCGTAGTGCTAATTATTATTGTACCCAACTCGTATTGCTGTTGCAAATTTGTAGTCAAAGACATAGTTAAGTCATCTGGATATAAAAATGTGCTATCGGAATCACGCACACGTGGACTGAGTATATTCACGTTCGGTAATGTCAAACCCAAGCTCATATCTCTGTTAATCTCGTTCAAGTTTATGGATTGCTCTGCTGATTCCGATTGCACATTATTATTCCCAACTGCCATGCCATGATAACATGCTTGATTACTTTCATTAATGCTGCGGGGTTTCTCTCTATTGGTTGTCTCTAAGTTTTGATTTGATTTTGTTTGCGTCGTTTTGCGTTTCCTGATGCGTTTTCTATCACATTTCTTTGGATCTACACCCAGTTCCCAATAGCCACCCTTGCCTTTATCCTCGCGTTTTCGATTGCGAAAGCAGTGATGCAACGACAGATTATGTCTGATGGAATTCTAAAAATATATAAGTATATATTCTATGCATTTTCCTCAATCATAAATTTTTCAAACGATTTTCACTTACATTCCATTTTTTGCGAACTCGAAAGAATGCAAATTTCGACTCAATCCATGTACAAATTTGCTGTAATGTTGCTCGTCCATTTTCCAACATAGCCATACCAATAATATGAGAGTAATTAAATGGCGGTTTTTCTGTAACATCTGTCTTATATTTGGTCGCTAATTTTTCATACTCTGCCATATCACTGTAAAAAAAAAACAAAAAACAAAAACATATAATTTTGTTATTTTATTTGGTATTGTAATAATTCAAATCTGTGTTTCTAACCGTTTTATTTTATTAATGAATATGTCATATCGTTCCGCTGGAGTTGGACGTTTTGAATGTGCTGTTGTTGTTTTTGTTTTTGACTCCGGAAACATTACTAGATTTCGTTTTAGGTATTTGTTTGTCATAGTCTTTGGTGTATTGTAATCCGATAGCTTGTGTTTCTTTGTAATATTTATATTTTCGCTGTCATTTGATAATTCAGTATTGCCGGATTGAATGGCATGAATATCATCTTCTAAATTTGAATTAATTGTTTTTGGCCACGTTAAATTCTGATTCCTCAAAAGCCAATTAAGATTGGTTAGCTCGCGCTCTTCGTCAGACTCATCAACATCTACAGCTCGAACAATCTGACGGCATGCTGATGACATTTTATTCTTGGTTCCATTCGATTTGTTTTTTGTAGGTGTGATCATCATGTTTTTGCTTGTTGGCCTGTGTGCTCGGAACAAATAACAATATTATTTTTTGAGTATCTCGTTTGTATCACATCAACAATTGTATACCTTCAAGCATGTCTCAAAAGCTGCAGCTTAAATAAAAGTCATAGAATAAAACAATTAAAATTTAGCCTCTAGGTACATAGAAGGATCCCTTTTGTGATCCCGTATGCTTATATATATATATATATATATATATATATATATATATATATATATTCTTAAAATAGTATCACCAACTGAATTATTAAAGCCATGTCAGTCTGAGAGCTTTTAGGAAGATAATCACGAGAGCCAATGGCTATCGTCTTACCATTAAAACATTTTGGCATAATGGCGTGATTGGCCAAAACGACCTGGCTCACAGGAGGCAGGGTAGGGTGTTTAATAAGGGCATGCGCTCTTAAAAATAACATTGCCTGGCGCCATTTTATAGTGTTAATTCTGACTTAAACGGAAACTATACTTAAGCTTAATCATTTAATATTATAAATAAATATTGAACACCAACGAAATTTAACACCAACCCCATTTTATGCCTTGAACCCATATAATGGGAAGAATGGTATGAGAATTTTATATTTTAGACTCATCCTTAATGTTGTACATGTCATATAGCATAAATTTGTTGTTCTTGTCTTAGTTTTGATTAGATTATTTCACCAGTCAAACAAACTTAATTTATACAGAGAATTTCACCATGCTTCTTATGTACATATGTACGAAGTGTTGCACATTCAAATATGTACTTCAAGCTTTTTGTTATTCCTCAGAACACCCATATATTGTATGTATGAAAGCAATACAGTACATACCGATATTATAAATTTGTAGAAAAAATGAATTAAATTTTCGGTACTTAAAAATGTTGTTCCTCGTATTTTTATTTTTATTTTTTATTTTTAAATAGTTTTGAGCTAACTGGTTTAGACGAAGTGCTACAACTATACTGCAGGTCGAATAGTTACTACACCTGTGTAGCAGAGTTTTGTCTGTGGCCAACCCCTACTTGGTTTATAGTATAGAACAATATTACTCTAGGTGGTATTATTGCGGAGGTGAACAAGTAGTATTGTGGACTGTTGGCGGTCGGACAGGTAAGTGCCTGCTTACTACACACACGCATATGGTCAGGAAAACGTTCAGTGACTCAGAATAAAATTGGTTGAGGGGGGCTGTCAGGATCAACTTGTTAAGGTTTTCTCTATTGAACTCTCTTATTTCGACGCCTCTGCACAACGAACTTATTTAATGTCCACGAACCCTTAATACATACTATATGTTCGTAGCTTAACCCGACAAAAAAAACTCCAACCGAGCAAGCATCGACCGTCCAACGTCCATTCCGAAACGTTTAAAGCTAAACCTTTATCAACCCTTATTTGGGTTGAATTTTTTTTTAAAACTTCTATCGGGTCCGACACTTGTCGTTGGCTCGCACCCCATTTCGGACGTTTGAATTTATCCTTCCTTTATAAGGGTGTTTTTTTTTTCGTAATAGAAAATTTTGGTAAATCGTTATTTCTATATATCGTCGACACCGGAGTTTTTCCCAAACTTATCATATTTAAGCCACAAAAATGTCCGAGTTTAGAATAAATAATCCTTTGTTTAAGAAATAAACTGAATTACATATATATATACACATATAACCTTCTGCGAAAAAAATTGGGAAAACTACAGAGAACCGAAAAAAGTATTTGCCCGTTCTAAGTTGTGACACTGGTTCAGTATTTTTTTTATTTTATTTATTTTTTGCATATTATAGGTGTAATTAAATTTTTATCTATCTACTAATATTGTAGGCAGGGAACTATTCTTTTCGGGCGTTTTTACTGACGAAGGATTTTAATTAGGCAAACGAATTGTAAGAATATAAGAACTATAAAAGTTTGTTAAAGTGCCACCACGTGCCGTGATCGGATGCACATGCCCATCTTTTGCTCGAACTACTTCACCACCCTGGAAGACCGAAAAAACCATACCCTCCAAGAAATAGCCGCCATTCCGGACGAAATGTTGGCCCGAACCATGCTGCAAAATGAGCTCAATACGCCGTAGCCGCACAAGGCGACCATTTACGAGATATCATATTCAAAAGGTGATGCAAACAAATCAACTGTAGCCAAAAAAAATAATTTTAATCCCGAACAGATAAATGATATGGGTCCGTCGAATTTCTCCAACTTTGTTTGTAAGTATATATTTGATCATTCGCGCCATGGTGGACTTATAATAACAGTGATGGACACAGCATGCCTGTTCTCTTTTAAACTGATTATTTTTTTCTAATTTTTTGCTTACTCTTGTTTTTTAATGTAAAGCTTACTAGACTGAATAAATGTTAAGTTAGTAAAACGGAACAGGGTTGAAGTTTTATGTGCCTGCACGAGCAGCCTCTTATTTAAGTCTTTTTTCTCTCTGCTGTCTTTAGAGTTCAAGCAGTTCATCACAGCTGCATACGTCAAAGTTATATTCGTATATGAATGTAGCTCCGCCATGGAATAAGTCGTGGACTCCAGATTTGGAACATAAGCATTTCTAGGCCAAAGGCAGAACAACTTTGCCTTAAAGATTTTCCGATGCAGATGGGATTGCCACAAGCTATCTTATTTACAAATTTGGTGACCCTAGCTCAAAGTTTGTAAAAGGTGGGGAAAGGGGGGGCTGGGGGCGGTATGGGTAGTTGTGGCATCAACATTTTTGATGCAGATCTTTGTGAAATGTCAATTGCTATCTTCATACCAAATTTGGTGAATCTAGCTCGAAGTTTGTAAAAAGTGGGGAAAGGGGGGCTGGGGGCGGTATATGTGGTAGTGGCATCCAAATTTGTGATGCAGATCTTTGTGGAATGTCAATTGCTATTTTCATACCAAATTTGGTGACCCTAGCTCAAAGTTTGTCAAAGGGGGGAAAGGGGGGCGAAATGGGTGGTCGTGGCTCCAAAACTTTGATGCAGATTTTTGGGGGTCGTTGCCAGCTATCTTCCTACCGAATTTAGTGGCTCTAGCTTCACAACTCTGGAAGATACATGCATTCCCGTTTTTGACGAAGCGTTGGGGTGGATGGGGGCGGCTAGGGCAGTATCGGTTGGCGTGGCATCCAAACTTTTGATGCAGTTTTTGGGGGGTCATCATCACCTATCTTGGCACCAAATTTGGTGGCTCTAGCTCAAAAACTGTGGGAGATATAGCCATTTCTGATTTAAAAATGCGGGGGGCTGGGGGTGTAATGGGTGGGCGTGGCTCCAAAACTTTGATGCAGTTTTTTAGGGGTCGTTACCAGCTAGCTCCACAACTCTGGAAGATACACGCATTCCCGTTTTTGACGAAGCGTTGGGGTGGATGGGGGCGGCTAGGGCAGTATTGGTGGGCGTTGCATCCAAATTTTTGATGCAGTTTTTGGGGGGTCATCATCAACTATCTTGGCACCAAATTTAATGGCTATAGCTCAGAAACTGTGGGAGATATAGGCTTTTCTGATTTCAAAATGCGGGGGGGCTGGGGGCGGAATAGGGGCGTGGCTCCAACATTTTTGATGCAGTTTTTTGGGGGTTGCTAGTAGCTATCTTCTTACCAAATTTGGTAGTTCTAGCTGTAAGGATGTGCGAAATATGTGGATTTATCGGTTTTGAGTAATCGAATTTATCGATTTGCCAGCCCCCAGTTATCGTAGAACCCCCAACTTGACACTTTAATTTACTATCCCATAGATAAAGAGAATTGGAAAGTTTCAAGTCTCTAGCTTGAAGGGTGTGGAAAAAAGTTGCGAACATACAGACGGACAGACGGACGGACACCATGACGGACATTGCACAAACTCAATATACTCTTGACCTTCGGTATCGAGTATAAAAAGTAAGAAAATTGAATTTGAAACACGTTAAAGTTGATTCAGAAGTATAAGAATAACCAAGGGGGCTAAGGCTTTGTAAATGAGGCGTGTGTGCCTGCCGCCGCGCCGAGTTTACTTAGCCAGAGGGAGTTGGCAGTCGCATGCCAACTACCGAAGACCGACCATACGTGGTGAAGAGCCACATCCTGCTCGAGGTGCCCCTGCTCTAGACTAAATATGGCGGATCTAGAGAGGACAACGCGAAAAAAAAACCCGTAATCACCGGTGTTACCGTACCGTGCCCCTGTAATGAATGGCACTACGTTAGTGTGTCTTATAACGGTGGCTTCCGGATACCTGGCACCTCCGGTCGTATAAGTGCCCGATCCGGGGTATGAGGCTCTGCCCCGGGGGATACCCTTTCCTCATCACTCGTGGGACCAAAACATGGAAACTACTGAAAATATAATTATAGAAACCGGGTGCTCTAGCAGTCCCAAATCGACTGACGTCAAACATATCCGGGAGTCTGAGTTAGCTATGGACGTTTGTTCACAAAGCTCCAGCACCAACACCATCACCAAGGAGGTTGAAGAAGCCCTTCTTGCCTCTCCTAAGGCCGAGAAACCCAAGAGGATCGCGCTATCGGGAGCTGCAAGAAAGAGACTGCGCAGACACCTTGCAAATGGCGTTCCCATGGAGGAGGCTAAGAGGCTCGCACAGAAGCCTATTGGCCCACCCATGGCTATGCCCAGCAGAAGTGGTGTAGCGAACAAGCGGGGTAGATCGGCAAACACGACCCCAGAAGAGGCGTCGAATAAGAGGGTCATGCTGAAGACCGCGGCACCTAGTGCCCTGGCGAAGGGTGATCCTGCAAGCGTGTTGCTTGCCACGGTGTCTCCAGTAGCCTCCACAGCCGCAACTGCGGCTGGGCAAGTAGCACAGGAGCAGCCACCCAAAACCGGTGGTATGGCCTCTTATAGGGATGTTGCCAGCTCATCGAAGATGGCAATACTCCCAGCCGACTACCCCAACAGTTTGCTCACTACGGAGCAGCTTGGCAGCATCCAAGCCGCCATCTTGTTAAGGGTGATGGAGCTGAGGCATGGCTCTGTGAAGAAGTCATTCTCTGGCTGCACCTTTAGACCAGGATGGATGGCCATCACTTGCGTAAATGCGGAGACGGTTGAGTGGCTGTGCACAGAGGTGCCTAAGCTCCGGCTGTGGAAGGATGCCCGCATTAAGGTAGTCCCCGAGGCAGAGGCTCCACGTGCCGCTGTTTTCATTGGCTACTTTCCGCTTCCGAATGCGGACATGAAGACGGACGAGATTCTGAAGCTCGTCGAAGGTCAGAATAGCGGGCTGCGAGTGGGAGACTGGCGCGTCTTTCACCGGGAGATGAGGCAGCACATGGCTATTACTACCTTAGCACTGGACCCTGTTTCGGCCAACCGGCTGAAATCGCTAGGATTCCAGCTGAGCTTCGCGTGGGGCAAGGCTACCCTTAAGCCTAATGCCAGCGCGCAGTCGAAAGAACAGGCAGTGGCTCATGCTCTCGTAGCGGAGAAGCCCACCTGCTCCAAGACTGCCATACCGGACGCGGCTGCAACAACACCACAGGGTGTCGCTGAGGAGACTCATGCGACCCCTGGGCTGCCTGCAGCTAACAGCACAGTCCGGACCCCCAGCGGTGGTGAGGCATGTGGCACCGTAGCTGCCCAGGAGCCCGCAGCACCGAAAAAGATCCTGCGCCCTCCCCTTTACGGGCGCATCACGCGCGGAACCGGGCGCATCACGCGCGGAACCGGGCGCGTGAATAAGGGTGCGAGGCGCACTTTAGAGGAAGAGGCCCTTCTGAGCACAAACCGAGGCCGGAAGATGGCGGCCAGAGGCCGCAAGAGGGCGGACTAATGTCCTGTCCCCCTCCCCCCCACCCTTCCCAACACCCGGAGACACCTAAGATGTCTCCAAGCAAACCTCCACCACGCAAAGGCCGCTTCTGACGTCCTCTGTGAGAGGTTTGCTACCATGGACAAAGCATTTATCCAGGAGCCGTGGATAAATGCCGGACATGTCCTGGGGCTAAGCACCACATCCGGTAAATTGCTATATGCAAACAACCTACCTCGCCCTAGAGCGGCGTTGTTAATTAACAAAAATCTAACATATGTTCCCCTTTCACAGTTCATCACTGAGGACCTGGTGGCAGTCTGGGTTAAAATACCCACTGCCCATGGCGAGCAGGAGGCAGTGCTGGCCTCCGCCTATCAGCCCGGCGATTCAGATGTTGTGCCCACGGCGGCTACCTGTGCCCTGGTAGAGCATTGCCAGAGAAACCGGCTCCGATGGTTAATCGCCTGTGATGCCAATGCACATCACACGGTCTGGGGGAGCAGTGACATCAACAAAAGAGGTGAGTACCTTCTTGAGTACATTATTAGTAACAACATAAGCCTACTAAATCGAGGCAATGAGCCCACATTTATTAATGCAATCAGAGAGGAAGTCCTCGACCTAACTCTCTGTAGTCTTAACATGTTGTCCGTTGTCTCAAACTGGCACGTTGCGAGTGAGATCACTATGTCAGATCACTAGCACATTAGATTTGATATAGGATGTGCCTTGCAATGTAGCCTTGTTACTAGAAATCCCAAAAACACCAACTGGGATCTTTTCTGTTTTGAACTTGAGCAATCCAGAGACTGCTCCACCCGTCCGATATTGTCCATTGACGAGCTAGAGCGTGAAGCTACTGTGCTTCATACGAACATTAAATCGGCTTATCACGCTAGCTGCGAACAAAAAGTTCGTAAGACCAGAAGGGCTGTTCCCTGGTGGAACAAGAGCCTTGACGATCTCAAAAGGCTGCGCGAAAGCTCTTCAATAAAGCAAAGAGTGGGAAAACCACATGGGATTCCTACAAATCTGCTTTAACGCTCTATAATAAAGAGCTGAGAAGGTCCAAACGGGCTACATGGCGCCAACACTGCGGGCAGATTTCAAACCTCCCGGAAGCTGTCAGGCTACAAAAAGCCCTTTCCAAGGACCACTCAAACGGCATCTGTACGTTGAAAAAGCCAGATGGAACACACACAAACGACCCAAGGGAAACGAGCAGCCTTATTTTGATTACTCATTTTCCCGGGTGCGTGGCTGTGTAGCAGCACAGCTCAGAGGGTGAGGCACCAACCTACCTCTCTGGGACTGGAGAGTGCCCACACTTGCGAGTGGCTATGGTGGCAGACTCCAATAGGGCTGAGGGAAGGGAACCCCCCTATCCCTCAGAACGTTTTGGAAACTTGCCCTATAGACTGTTTCATCAAAATAGCGTACAATGGGCTATACAGAGCTTCAGTCCATACAATTCCCCTGGGCCAGATGGAATATATCCATGCTTGATGCAGAGGGGACTGCACCTACTCGCTTATTCCGAGCTAGTCTCTTGTTTGGACACATACCAAGCAAATGGGCTAAAGTGAAAGTTGTGTTTATTCCTAAGGTAGGGAAGAAAGGTTCCCAATTGCCTAAGTCCTATAGACCAATTAGTCTTAGCTCCTTCTTCCTTAAAACTATGGAGAATATAATTGACCAGCACATCAGGGAGATGAATCTCAAGCAGCTTCCCTTACATAAGTACCAATATGCGTACCAAGCTGGTAAGTCAACTGAGACTGCCATTCATTGCCTTACAACAACCATTGAAAAGGCCATTGGCGCTCAACAAATAGCACTATGTGCCTTTTTAGACATATCAGGAGCTTTTGACAACACGTCATAGCAGGCTATCCGTGCCTCTCTTGTACATAAAAATATACCCACACCCATTAGGTGGATTCTGGAAATGCTTAAATCCAGAATAATAACTGTAGACCTTGGAGGAACCATGACCTCAATCACAGCCACAAGGGGGTGCCCTCAAGGGGGAGTACTCTCTCCTCTCTTGTGGACTCTGGTCATCGACGAGCTACTCTATAAGCTCAACGACTTAGGGTTCGCCACTCAAAGCTACGCTGATGACCTAGTCATCTATATAGTGGGCTGGCATTAGCAAACCATCTCGGACCGCATGCAGCAAGCCCTTAACATAGCCAACAGATGGTTGCAGGACAAAGGATTGTCCATAAACCCGTCTAAAACTGTTTTAGTTCCTTTTACCAGGAAAAGGTCTCTGTCTCTAACAAGACCATCCTTAAATGAATCTACCATTGACTTTTCGGTTGAAGCCAACTACTTAGGAGTTACACTTGACTCGAAGCTCAACTGGAATGCACACCTTGAAAAGACCATAAATAAAGCCACTCGAGCACACTTCGCTTGTAAAAGACTTTTCGGTAGAACATGGGGCCTAAGTCCCAAAATGATCTACTGGTCTTTTAACACTGTGGTAAAACCGATCCTAACCTATGCATCTCTTGCTTGGTGGACGAAATCTACCGAGAAGACAGCTGCGGCTGCACTTACAAAACTACAACGACTAGTCTGCATAGGCATCACTGGAGCCATCCGAACATTTCCCACTGCAGCACTTGGAGTTATAACTGGCATACCCCCTCTACCCATCACCTTGAAAAAGGAGGCCTGCCTGGGGGCACTTCGCCTTCAAAACATCACTAACATAAAAAGTGGTGATCTTACCGGGCATCTTCGGGTTCTTGAACCCCTAATAAATGAGCCCATTCTGCGCGTAACTGACGAACAGAAAACAAAACTTGTTTTCCACAGAAACTTCTCTGTAGTCTTGCACACCAGACATGATTGGAAAACAAAATCAATATCTCTGCCCAGTGGATCACAAACGTGGTACACTGACGGGTCAAAACTGGAAAACGGCGACACCGGGGCTGGTATTTTTGGACCAAGGTTCAACAAGTCCATAGCCATTGGAAAGTCTCCAACCATTTTCCAAGCAGAGATATACGCTATAGAAATCTGTGCTCGTGAATGCCTTCGCAGGAAAATGCAAGGTGCACGGATTTACATCTTCTCTGACAGTCAGGCGGCGCTCATAGCGCTAAGATCCTTCACGATCTCCTCCAGACTTGTAGAGAACTGTTTCCAGCAGCTGAACGCCCTTGCATCAAAAAACATCTTAACGATGGGCTGGGTGCCAGGGCATGAAGGCCACATAGGAAACGAGGTAGCAGACTCCCTAGCAAAACGCGGGGCGATGTCACCACTAATCGGCCCTGAACCGTTCTGTGGACTCTCGAAAGGACACAAAAGAGAACTGGTCACGAAATGGGAGGAAAAGGAAATAAGTCGCCACTGGACCGACAGTGCAGGGCTGAGACAAGCCAAACAATTTCTCGTCCCCCAGATGACGCGATCAAAACGCATTATCAATCTAAAAAAGAACGAAATACGTATTCTAACAGGCTACCTAACGGGTCATTGCAACCTTAGGTATCACCTTAAGAAATTAAAACTTTCAGAAATCGACACATGCAGATTCTGTGAGATGGAGCCTGAAACATCAGAACATGTTCTATGTGAATGCCCCTCGCTAAGCAGAAGTGGACTTCGACAACTAGGAGGTGAACTCATCCCCCCCTACAGGATATGGGAACATATAGACCCTACCAAAGTGCTCTCTTTTATTAGAAGCCTTGGTAAAGAGGCTCTACCCTAATTCCTACAGGCCGGCACAAAAGACCTAACATCTGGTCGCAGTGCAACAAGGCCCTAGTAATAATAATAATAATAATAAGAATAACCAAAGAAAACTTTGATGCTTTCATCGAAACCGGTTGAGTTCTAGTCGAACTTTTTCAACCGAATCCTTAAAAATGGTTTTTGATCTTATTCCAATAAAAACATAAAAACTCCATATAAAAAACTAAGACCTTGGTTTAGAGCGACTTTGTGTGATGTGTATGTATTAGTATGCTACATTTTATATTGACACAGCTCATTGACATTTGTGCTATTTAAGACACTTGTGTAGTCTAAATTTTGAAACACAATTTAAATAGTTTTAAAGTGAACAATAACAAAAATACATTTACAATTTTAACAAGAAAAAGTGGTATTAGGTAACCAAAATGCAGGTAATATTCATATTTCTCAATCATTGGTCAAATATTAATATATATGAACATTGTAGAGGACATTAGAAAGACCAACTAGTACATCAAGAAGAGCCAGAAATGCTGCATATCAACATCGATGTATCCGATGGTCTTGCTAATGGTGCAATTAGCATATTAAGCTTCATTAAATATGTCAATAATTTACCCAATGATGAATTGGAACATGAAACTGATACGATTAAGCGGCTTGAGTTGGTTTTGGTGCAAAAATTGCACGGAAAAGTGCACACCATGCAAAAACAATAAATATTGGAAGTGGGTTAATTCCCATTAGCCGCAGAAACTCCACTTCGTTTTTAAATATTAACAGAACCATCGTTGTGAAGCGAATGTGGAATGACAATTCATAAATCTCAAGGAGAAACACTCAACGAAGTGGTATACCACTATGATAAAAAACATGACCAACAGCTGGTTTACGTTACGAGTTACTGCACTATAGGTTTTTTTTATACCCTTAACCCATAAAATGGGTAAATAAGGGTATAATGGTTTTGTGCAAAAAAATGTAACAGGCAGAAGGAAGCATCTCCGACCCCATAAAGTATATATATTCCTGATCAGCATCAACAGCCGAGTCGATTTAGCCATGTCCGTCTGTCTGTCCGTCTGTATGAACGCGTGGATCTCAGAGACTACAAGAGCTACAGACTTCAGATTTTGTATATAAGTTCTCCTATACCATGAGCAGAACAATTTTGCTTCAAATTATCGATAACTATTCTGGTTTCCGATATACACATGGAATCGATAACAAAAAATATCGAATTTGGAAAATGTAAAAATGAGGGTTGAAAAAAATGGGTAACGATAGAACTTTTCTGAAAATTAATAATTAATTAATAATCGGTTAAGAAACACCGGAGATATCGAATTAAATCGATTGAAGTTAAGTCAGTATACCAAAGTCTTATATAAATTTAATTTATTTATTGCAACTGGGTTCTTCTAGTCGGGCTCTCCCGACTAGAGCCTTCTTACTTGTTTAATAGTTGCTTTTATGACATTTAATTGTCAAAGTCTTTCAGCTCACAATAACGACCTCCAAGACGTTGTTACAAGAAATTGCGATGTTCTTTTACTAACAGAAACTTGGCTGGACAATGAAACCACGATTGCTATGAATTCTTCGGAGTCCTGTAATCTATACAAACGATCAGAGCAACGATCTGGCGGTGTTGCGATGTATCGAAATTTAGAAAATAGTCGAATAAGGCAACATTTTTGAGACAATGCCTTATATCTTGGGAGGAGATTTAAATATTATTTTTGCGGAAACGGAAGCGCTACCACACCTTACATTTTTATTCGATATTTTTAAATTAACAATGAATAATACAGCGGATATTCCAACCACAAACATGTCCACAGCTATTGATGCCGTTTTAACCTGTATCGAATCAATGGTGTACATTTCATATTTTAGCTATCATAAGCCTATTTTAAGCATATTAACATAATAATAAATAAAATTTGAGAAATTCAATACTATACTGAACTTTTAAAAGTTTACACATCTAACTTGAGTCCAAACACTCCACCCATTTTTCTATTCTTTTTATCCGTCATCTTTTGTCCGTCATGGTGTCTGTCCGTCTATCCGTCCATATGATTGCAAGTTTTATCCACACCCTTCAAGCTAGAGACTTGAAACTTTCCAATTCTCTTTATCTATGGGATAGTAAATTAAAGTGTCAAGATGGGGGTTCTACGATAACTGGAGGGCTTTCAAATCGATAAATTCGATAACTCAAAACCGATAAATCCACATATTTCGCACATCCTTACAGCTAGAACTTGGTGAGAAGATAGCTACTAGCAATCCTCAAAAAAATGCATCAAAAATTTTGGAGCCACGCCCACCCATTCCGCCCCCAGCCCCCCCACATGTTGAAATCAGTAAAGCCTATATCTTCCACAGTTTTTGAGCTATAGCCACCAAATTTGGTGCCAAGATAGGTGATGATGACCCCCCAAAAACTGCATCAAAAGTTTGGATGCCACGCCCACCAATAATGCCCTAGCCGTCCCCATCTGCCCCAACGCTTCGTCAAAAACGGGAATGCGTGTATCTTCCAGAGTTGTGGCGCTAGAGTCACCAAATTTGATATGAAGATAGCAATTGAAATCCCACAAAGATCTGCATCAAAAATGTGGATGCCACTCCCACCCATACCGCCCCCAGCCCCCCTTTCCCCAAATTTACAAACTTTGAGCTAGAGTCACCAAATTTGATATGAAGATAGCAATTGACATTCCACAAAGATCTGCATCAAAAATTTGGGTGCCACACCCACCCACACCACCCCCAGCCGCCCCCCTTTCCCCAACTTTTACAAACTTTGAGCTAGTCACTAAATTTGGTATGAAGATAGCAATTGACATTCCACAAAGATCTGCATCAAAAATTTGGATGCCACGCTCACCCATACCGTCCCCAGCCCCCCTTTCCCCACATTTTACAAACTTTGAGCTAGAGTCACCAAATTTGGAAGGAAGATAGCTGGTGGAATACCCATCTGCATCGGAGAATCTTTAAGGCAGCGTACATACCTGCCGCATCCGTACCTCTTTGCAATCAGGCCTCTTTTTACCGGTTTTAATACTGGTAACGAGTATACTGCAGTCAGTTGCGTCCGACTGCAACGTTTCCACTTGTTTTTTTTTTGCTTTAATTTACAGGAGAGATTTTGATTGTAACAATATTTGGTTCTTAAATTCTAAGTTTGTAAATTTTACTTACTTTTTCTGACTCGCCATCCATTTGAATAAACTGCTGATCAGCATTACCACTTTAACACATTTAAGACCCATTATTCAAAGTTTGGCAATATTGTCACCTCGAGGTAAATCTATCTTGCATACAAAACAATAACAAACAATTTCCCAGCATGCAAAATGCGGTAAATTTGCCAAATGGTAAAAGTTACCACTAAACTGTAAGCTGAAAATATGATTTTTGACGTGACAACGTCTTATAAATCGATGAACACAGGATGGCATGCACGAAAAAGTGTTACACAAATTGTTACTGTTAATGCGATACTCTTAATGCTTTACTGTTAATGCGTTAAGCTCAACACAAGTAAATGTTAACTCCTTTATGTTTATGCCAAAATGCCAAAAATAAGAAATACTAGAAATCCTAAAAAATACCGAGATACCAAAAATATCAATGCCGCCAAAAATAAAGTAAATACAGGAAAATACATTATAATTCAACAAAAATTATTCAATTTCATTCATAAAAGTATGCAATCATTTCATCGATGCTTTGTTTTGACGTTGTCACTTTAAGCCAGCGATGTCCAAACTCACACAATGAAAGAGTTGCGCTTGTGTGCGAAGCAGCGAAACACGAAGGCAACGTTAAACATTTTTTTGCAATGCAGCATAGCGAATGACTGCGCGTTTGACTTTTGAGCTTCAGCCGAACACATGAGTCGAGAGAGCAAATGCAGCCGAACACGCGCATCGTAAGAGAACAAGCTGCCGAGCGTTCTATTTATAGAACACACATATTCTCTCTCCCTATACATGTGTCGGCTGCTACGCCGGCAGAATTTTTCTTGCCAACCACGCGTGGCTGCCTTTTCAAACTTTGGACATCGCTGCTTTAAGCTATCATCCGTAAAGCAACTTTACCGACGGACAATTTTTTTTTGTCAGGGAAATGCTAGCTACTGGCATCTCCCAAAAAACTACATCAAAACATTGCATACCGCCATCACCTCCTCCAACCGCCCCACCTCATCAGTTGTGTATCTTTGACCGTTTTTTGAGCTAGAGTCACCAAATTTGTTGGCAATATCCGCATCCTTACTCCATTGGAATGAATTATGCCTCTTTTTACCCAGAGACTATTAATGTAACAAGACAGGTCTTAAGAGCTGGAATGTTATGTTAATTAACAGAGTCGCAACCACGAAGCGGACAACTGGGGAAACAGCGAAAAGCCACTATTTCTTATCATTTGTTTACCTACTACACTCGCTACAATGTCAGCTGGTGCGAAGTCGGCCATCATTGTTTAGCTTTTTGTTGTGACTGCAAAGTGTGCGAAGCGCAAGGCATAATTAATTGTTGCCGCTTTTCAGTTCTCTTGTTGTTGTCACAAAATTTTAAATCGACAATTTTAGACTTTGCTTTTTCGGCTTGCTGCTGCTCAACAAGAAAGGGTGGTATAGACTTTATATGAACTTTGTGCAATTGAATAGATAAACGTTAGATACTTTAATATATTGTCTGGTTTATATGCTTATTTATATGTTGGCAATGAGTTTGGGTTTTCACAACTTATAAAACAAGTTGTATATAAATAAATTAACTAACACTAAAGTAAACGTATTTGGTATTCATATATTGAAAATAAAATATCAATATATTAAAATAATATATTTGAGTTATTATTGACTATAACTGAATATTAGGACAAGGGGTATTTTTACTTTGTTCAGTTTGTGCGTCTCATCTACGACAAGCCAGCGCGTTGCTTGCTTTGTTTGAGTTCTGCTTTGCGTTCAGCGGCTTGTGCATTTAAGGAGAGGCGGCGGGCCAGCGGAAAGCAAGAACGGTAAAAATGTGTTAGTATGCGTATGCATGTGCGTTTGTTTCATTCTTGCTGGGCCTTCCGAGTTTTCGGCAAATGCCTTGCACAAGTGCATAGCTGTATGGTAGTTGCGATGGCAAAATTGTTAGAAAGTGTCATAGAGCTAAAAACATGAAAGAGTATGTATGACCAGCAATGCAAAACTGATATTTGCCTGCCTATTTTACAAGACGCTTGTTTTTTGTGTTGTGCGCCTGATCAGCAAATTATCGACCATCACCAAAAATGCCTTGGAAGTATTGTTTTTCTAAGGTTTTTGTAGGCAAAATACAAATATGCACCAAATTTAGTCTAAATATTGGCTGTTTAGCGTTTGCGTAGAGAAAGGTCAATGAATGCCACGGCAAATGCTACGCATACATTTAAATATGCACATGTAGATATACAAGGACGCGCACACACGGGCGCTAAAAAAACAAAATATGAAAAATTATTACGCACATGCAAACACACAAAATTACACGCATAGAAGAATTGACTTAGTTGCCTAGTCAACAAGCTAGCTAGCACTGCACACCAACAAGACAGCAGTGCAAAACAAAAACAAAAAACAAAAACAACAAAAAACAGGGCGGCATGTGTATTGTAAACAAAAAAGCAATAATCAAAACAAGCGCAGCTGGTTGTCGTTAGGGGAAACCGACTTTTCTACTCGTTAATTTGTCCGCTTCGTGGTTGCGACTTGGTTTACGGCATGTTAACTTGAACAATTCTTAAGACCCATCTTTATGTTAAATAGTCTCTGTTTTTACCCCTTTGTAACATAACGAAACAAATATATTTGTTCTATACACCAGATTTATAAATCTTAGTTGAAATAGCATGTAAGACCATACACCATTTTCAATACAAACTTGTTAACTTTATGCATTTTAGAACACAACGCTTTTAACATCTTTTTATACTCGTTACCGAAGGTAGAGAGTATATTGGTTTTGTGCAATGTCCGTCATGGTGTCTGTCCGTCTGTCCGTTCGTATGCTTGCAAGTTTTTTCCACACCCTTCAAGCTAGAGACTTGAAACTTTCCAGTTCTCTTTATCTATGGGATGGTAAATTAAAGTGTCAAGATTGGGGTTCTACGATAACTGGGGGCTTGGCAAATCGATAAATTCGATAACTCAAAATCAATAAATCCACCTATTTCGCACATCCTTACAGCTAGAACTACCAAATTTGGTGAGAAGATAGCAGGCAATGACCCCCAAAGATCTGCATCAAAGTTTTGGAGACACGCCCACCCATTCCGCCCCCAGCCTCCCCGCATTTTGAAATCAGAAAAGCCTATATCTCCCACAGTTTTTGAGCTATAGCCACCAAATTTGGTGCCAAGATAGGCACCACCAAATTTGGTATGAAGATAGCAATTGACATTCCACATAGATCTGCAGCAAAAATCTGGATGCCACGCTTACCCATACCACCCCGAGCCCCCCTTTCCCCACATTTTACAAACTTTAAGCTAGAGTTACCAAATTTGGAAGGAAGATAGCTGGTGGAATCCCCATCTGCATCGGAGAATCTTTAAGGCAGTGTACACCTCTGCCGCATCCGTACCCCTTTGCAATCAGGCCTCTTTTTACCGGTTTTAATACTGGTATCGAGTATACCGCAGTCGGTTGCGTCCGTTGTTTTACATTGTATTTTATTTTTTTAATAGATAATATTTAATTATAATTAAAGTTATAAAAAATATATTTTAAAAAAACTAAAATAAATGCTTTTTAAAAACATTGAACTAAAAATTAAAAAATAAATACTTATAGTTTAAAAAAACTAAAAAATGCGCTTTTAAAAATAATTTCTAAAATGAGCTTAACACAATAATGATCTTAAAATTCTAGTATTATTGGGAAAAAAAGCGTGGGTGCTTTGTGCCATAGCCAGACACTTTTTCCACAATAATATTAGAACTTTTATTGTTTAGTTTTTTTAAACTACATATATTTATTTTATAATAAATTCGCTACGCGCAGAATGTGGAAAATACAATGAGCGTAAATTCCTGTTACAGGCGATGCGGTTAAAAAATACATGCGCTAAACAAGGGCAAACGGTTCTACGCAGAAAGTGGGAAATACCAGGAATGGCACACCACCTGCTGCTGACTTCTGTTCGCCTGTTACTTTAGCTAGAATTTCAACTGGTTATACCCAAATTACCACCTTCAGAGACTGATAACGACCCCACAGATCTCCATAAAAGATTTGGATGCCAGATTAAGCGCCCTAGCCACCCCCAGCCAACCCACCGCCTAGTTAAATAAGACTGCCACGTTTATTCTTGTTTGTACATTTTTTTTGTATAGTTTGCTTTTATTAAAATTTAATAATAATTTAATATTCTTACATTTCTTATGAATTTATTGTTTAACTGTTTTAATTGACTTATAAACAAAACTGCTGGCACAAAATTCGTGATAGAAAATTATAAATATAGTAAATAAATACGAATACGATAAATGCCATAAATTTTCATTTGAACAAAAAAAAAAAAAAATACATACAAAACACACATACGTGCGCTTATTAAGTCTAGTTTGGTTTCTGCACTTTCTAGATGAATTTTTACACTTTTGCAAAAAACATTAGTCTTTAGCTTATAATTAATTTTTATTTATTTTTTTTTTACCTTGCTAAGCTACTGGAATTTATATATTGTATACATATTTGTTTAACATTTAGTAATCCCCTAGATTTCATCTCTAAATGTAAAATTACGGTTTTTTTGCAAATACAATGAAGTATGTTAAAAAGTGCAAAGTCAAAACATGTTTGCTTACATAATATATATACAAAACCTGCGAGAGAAGTGCATAACAATAAATTATTTAATTCTTCGGATAAATTTTTATTATATGGAGTCAAAGCCGGACAGGTCACTTTCGAGCTAAAATAAATCAATCGATCGATTTTGTACATATTGTAAATCGAAAAAAAAAATAGTCTCCCGAATCTACTGTTTTTAACAGACCAAAAAACAAACATCTTGTTTTGGAATTTTATTCATGTGAGTACTTTTTGCTTTTGTTTTGAATTTCACTTTTATGTAGAATATAACTATTTTTATTGATACAAAAGTGGGAAGGCTTTATTTTTATACTCGATACCGAAGGTAAAGTGTATATTGAGTTTGTGCAATGTCCGTCATGGTGTCTGTCCGTCTGTCCGTTCGTATGCGTGCAAGTTTTTTCCACACCCTTCAAGCTAGAGACTTGAAACTTTCCAGTTCTCTTTATCTATGGGATAGTAAATTAAAGTGTCAAGATGGGGGTTCTACGATAACTGGGGGGCTGGCAAATCGATAAATTCGATAACTCCAAATCGATAAATCTTCATATTTCGCACATCCTTACAGCTAGAACTACCAAATTTGGTAAGAAGATAGCTACTAGCAACCCCCAAAAAACTGCATCAAAAATTTTGGAGCCACGCCCCCATTCCGCCCCCAGCCCCCGCATTTTAAAGTCAAAAAAGCCTATATCTTCCACAGTTTTTGAGCTAGAGCCACCAAATTTGGTGCCAAGATAGGTGATGATGACCCCCCAAAAACTGCATCAAAAGTTTGGAGCCACGCCCACCCATTTTGCCCTCCTTTCCCCACCTTTTACAAAATTTTAGCTAGAGTCACCAAATTTGGTATGAAGATAGCAACTGACATTCCACAATGATCTGCATCACAAATTTGGATGCCACGCCCACCCATACCGCCCCAGCCCCCTCCCCCTTTCCTCACATTTTACAAACTTTGAGCTAGATTCACCAAAATTTGGTATGAAGATAGCAATTGAGATTTCACAAAGATCTGCATCATAAATTTTGATGCCACAACTACCCATACCGCCCCCAGCCCCCCTTTTCCCCACCTTTAACAAACTTTGAGCTAGAGTCACCAAATTTGTAAGGAAGATAGCTTGTGGCATCCCCATCTGCATCGGAAAATCTTTAAAGCAGCGTACACCCCTGCCGCATCCGTACCCCTCTGCAATCAGGCCTCTTTTTAGCGGTTTTAATACTGGTATCGAGTATGCCGCAGTCGGTTGCGTCCGACTGCAACGTTTCCACTTGTTATCTTTATGGTTTGGGAAATGTGATAAAAACATACGAAAAACAAGTGGAAACGTTGCAGTCGGACGCAACCGACTGCGGTATACACGATACCAGTATTAAAACCGGCAGGCAAATTTTTGATGCAGATCTTTGTGAAATCTCAATTGCTATCTTCATACAAAATTTGGTGACTCTAGCTCAAAGTTTGTAAAAAAAAAGGTGATAGGTGGCTGGGGGCGGGATGGTTGGGCGTGGCATTCAAATTTTTGGTAGAGATCTATGTGGGATTTCAATTACTATCTGCATACCAAATTTGGTGACTCTAGCTCAAAGTTTGTATAAGGTGGGGAAAGGGGGACAGAATGGTTGGGTGTGGCTCCAAAACTTTGATGCAGATTGTTGGGGGTCGCTGCCAGCTATCTTCCTGCCCAATTTGCTGGCTGTTTCTCCACAACTCTGGGAGACACACGCGTTCCCGTTTTTGACGAAGCGTTGGAGTGGATGGGGGTGGCTAGGGCAGTATTGGTGGGCGTGGCATCCAAACTTTTGATGCAGTTTTTGGGGCTAACTAAAGCTCAAAAACTGTGGGAGATATAGGCTTGTTTGACTTTAAAATGCGGGGGGCTGGGGCGGAATGGGTGGGCGTGGCTCCAAAATTTTGATGCAGTTTCTTGGGGGTTGCTAGTAGCTATCATTTTACCAAATTTGGTAGTTCTAGCTGTAAGGATGTGCAAAATATGTGGATTTATCGGTTTTGAGTAATCGAATTTATCGATTTGCCAGCCCCCCAGTTATCGTAAAACCCCCATCTTGACACTTTAATTTACTATCCCATAGATAAAAAGAATTGGAAAGTTTCAAGTCTCTAGCTTGAAGGGTGTAGAAAAAAGGTGCGAACATACAGACGGACGGACACCATGACGGTCGTTATGTTTACTAAATCGACATTTATAAAGGCCAGTTTTTAGATATTTGACTGCTTTTTACTATGAATTGAATCATTAAAGTGTAAATAAGCAATATCATTATTGCAGTGTTAAAAATATTACGAAGCCATAAAACATTTGATATTATTTTGATAATTTTGACTGATTAGGTTTTTGAATAAAATGACTTAGTATTATTTTGTGGGGGAAGTAGATCTTAAAAGTCGGTTGTGCCTCCTTCAACGCCTTCTATAGGTCTTTCATCATACCCAGGTCCTGGACGAAAGCAGAGGTAAAATACTCCTTTCTTTTCTCACGTGCAGTGCATGTATTCCCCGAAAAACTAATAATAATAGGAATCAACCTAACCGAATCTAATCTATGTTTCATAGAGCCTCACAAAGCGAAGCGTATCTCAGTAAGAAGTGAATATTTACACTCGTTACCGAAGGTCAAGAGTATATTGAGTTTGTGCAATGTCCGTCATGGTGTCCGTCCGTCTGTCCGTCTGTATGTTCGCCACTTTTTTCCACACCCTTCAAGCTAGAGACTTGAAACTTTCCAATTCTCTTTATCTATGGGATAGTAAATTAAAGTGTCAAGATGGGTGTTCTACGATAACTGGGAGACAAATCGATAAATTCCATAACTCAAAAACGATAAGTCCACATATTTCGCACATCCTTAATTTAGTGAGAAGATAGCTACTAGCAACCCCCAAAAAACTGCATCAAACATTTTGGAGCCACGCCCACCCATTCCGCTCCCAGCCCTCCCGCATTTTATAGTCAAAAAAGCCTATATATCCCACAGTTTTTGAGCTATAGCTACCAAATTGTGTGCCAAGAAAGGTGATGATGACCCCAAAAATTGCATCAAACGTTTGGATGCCACGCCCACCAATACCGCCCAAGCCGCCGCCATCCGCCCCAACGCTTCGTCAAAAACGGGAATGCGTGTATCTTCCAGAGTTGTGGAGCAAGAGCCACCAAATTTGGGAGGAAGATAGCTGGCAACGACCCCCGAAAGTCTGCATCAAAGTTTTGCAGCCAAACCCACTCATTCCACCCCCCTTTCCCAACCTTTTACAAACTTTTAGCTAGAGTCACCAAATTTGGTATGAAGATAGCAATTGACATTCCACAAAGATCTGCATCACAAATTTGGATGCCACACCCACATATACCGCCCCCAGCCCCCCTTACCCACTTTTTAAAAATTTCGAGCTAGAGTCACCAAATTTGGTATGAAGATAGCAATTGACATTTGACAAAGATCTGCATCAAAACTTTGGATGCCACAACCACCCATACCGCCCCCAGCCCCACTTTTTACAAACTTCGAGCTAGAGTCACCAAATTTGGTATGAAGATAGCGATTGACATCCCACAAAGATTTGCATCAAAAATTTGGATGCCACGCCCACCCATACCGCCCCAGCTCCCCTTTCCCCCCATTCCACACTTTCACAAGCTTTGAGCTAGAGTCACCCAATTTTGAATGAAGATAGAAATTGACATTCCACAAAGATCTGCAGCAAAAATTTTGATGCCACACTCACCCAATCCGCACCCAGCCCCCCTTTCCCCACCTTTTACAAACTTTCAGCTGGTGGCATCCCCATCTGCATCGGAGAATCTTTAAGGCAGCGTACACCCCTGCCGCATCTGTACCCCTTTGCATTCAGGCCACTTCTTACCGGTTTTAATTCTGGTAACGAGTATACCGCAGTCGGTTGCGTCCGATTGCAACGTTTCCACTTGTTTTACTTGAAATTTTGCACAAATGTCATTAACAGTGCTACCAATTTACAGAATGAAACACATTAATATACTCTACGTTAAGGAGAATTTCAAAGCATAATAAAGAAAATATTCACTCTAAAAAAATTATAAAAGTAGATGTTTGTTTTTTAGTCTGTAGAAGCTTTGCAGTGCTATATTAGCTATAGCTGTGTGTATTATTACTCACCTTCTCTGGTTTATAAAGATGTGTATGTGGCAGCAAAAATGTAGATCCAATATCACGTTCAGTCATTGTGTTTGCTTCCTATATAAATGATTTTCTTATTGTCAGTAAAGTTGCAGACAAACCATTTTTATTTGAGTGTGTTTATTACCTCATTTATATTACTTTGAGCTTGCATGTCAAAGCAAAGATGCATTGATTTGGTTACAGCTTGAACTGTTGTTTCATCAAAAGACCGTACGTCTGCTGATCTGTAACGAAAACGATAATTATTATGTATTTTCGAGAACTAATTAAGTAGAGAGAATAATAAATTCAATCCCTGTATGATTTTATGCATTAAAAATTGTACTTACAGTGCAGTGGCAGGTATATAGCTCATTGGGGAACTCATTCTAATAAGTAAAACAAATGGAATAATGTATGTATTTATGTAATAAAAATATACTTACTCTCCCGAATGTAAAATGGTTTCTTTATGTTGATGATTATGATGGTACAAATTCGATGATTCAGAGCTAGTATTTCCAGATTCCTTCCACTCTTCTGCTGCTGCTATATAATTTGGGTTAGCTTTTCCTCGATCGCGTACTATTGCGGAAACTTCAAAGCCAGCCGACACCAAGGCACCATCAGCATTTGTCGTAGCATTTTCTTTGCAAGAAATTTTGGGTTGTTCTTCCAGAACTTTATCGTTGTTTGTCAAATATTGATGTGACGATCCTTTGGGTACAATATTTCCATCTGCATTGCATTGGGCATTCGGTAAAACCGTTGGATGGTAGTACTTTGCTCGCGGTATCATGACGGTGATTGATCGATCCGATTGTTCGGTTCCAACTGTCTCGGTGAAGTATAGGTTGGATTTCTTGGGGTCATTTAAAACAACATTTTCGCGTCGATTGCGAATTGACTTGGCCTATAAAGGCGTTAAAGTATCATTAGAAGGTCACATTAGTGTTTTTTAATTTAATTTACCTTGAACGAATATGGCTCCGAAATGTGACTAGATTCGCTGTTCGAGTCACCTAAAATTGTATGCTTTTCCAGGCTGCAATTACGAATGAGAGATTTGTTGCTCGATAATGATGTCAACATGCTGGGACGGTAATTGGATGCAGTTATAAATATGGGACTTGTTGTGGTACAACCGTTCACTTTACGCCGTGAATAGATCAGTAGTATGCATATCAGTAAGAATATAAATACAGTACCGATTGCAATAAAACTGATTAGCAGAACCTTCAAGTTCAATTGACATCTAGCTCCCGCATGCCAACTAAAGCATTCGCATACTGGCGGTCCATTCAACGTTTGTGACAAGCAATTTCCATGGTAGTTGCATGTTTCGCAGCCAACTATATGATCCGAACAAAGGCGTCCTGGATATATTGGATTATCCGATAAATCGACGTAGCCATCTTTGCAGCTGCACGTATAGCTGCCAACCAAATTGAAACACTGAGCATAAACCGAACAATCGTTGAATTTATCGTTGCCACATTCGTTGAAATCTATATCGAAAAGTTAAATGTAAGCAAATTAATCATTATAATAATAATATTAAATGGTGCTTTAAATTTTAAGATACAACTCTTATAGCAATACTAGGCTACAAATAAATACAACAACATTTAAGGCTACACAATGGACAAAAATATTTTCAGGATATATTTATTTATTAAATAACTTACCTTTAACCGTCAAATACTTGATGTCTGCCTTTGAAGTATATAACTCCGTGCCTCCAATGCTGTAGTTGCCCTGTCGCAAATGCTTCTTAAAAATAGTTTCTAAACGTTTTTCGTCACTGTTTTCGGATAACTGAAATCGTATGATAATTTTATTTGTTACAATTCGTTCTAAAACCCAAGTAAAAAATGACTAACCTGTAGCAAAAAATTACCCATAACACCATCATCCTGGATCGTGTAGAATTCTTTTAATTGAACACCGTAGTAGACATCACGGAAATCCGACTGCATTACCATGCGATCGATAGCGTCAAGAATTATTGAGCTTAGATGTCGATATTGACTCGTTAAATTGTTAATAAAATCAATGCTGTATTTCAATTGATAACTACCAACTCGACTCGTTGGCATACGAATTTCAAAAGTGTATGTAGCTGTAGAATAAAGTTCGAAATTTAATTTTAATTAAACATAAATGTAAAATAATACAAATTACTCACGCTTGCATGGGCGATCTGGAAACATTCGCGCAAACCCCAAACGGCATTCACAGCGACTGGAGCTAGAGCATATCTCATTTTTTTGGGTTTTGCAAGATGGATTGCACGAACCGATTGATTTAATATCTGGTTCTTTGGTGTACTTTGTTTTAGACGGTGTTGCAATTAATACACCACCAAAAAGTACACTGTTCGAATTAATCGGTGGCGATATTTCTTCATCTCGTGTGGGTATGTCGAATGAATCATAGTCTAAAGGAACGTCAATGATATCGATGTCACTTTGCTCTTTTCCCGTTGATTTTGTCATTACAACTAAAATACTCGAAATCTCGGGTCGAAACTGCTCAGTTTTTGTTATCGATATCGATTTGTTAATTGAAGTTAAGTTTTTGGAAAATGTTCGTTCGGCCATCGAAATCGTTGGCGTTAATTTATAACTTTTTGGTTTAGAATTTGTAGTTTCAGTTGTGGTAAGCGTTGTAATTATTTGACTATTACCAATTAAGACTGGTAATGATTGTGTTACAATTTCGATCTTGCCATAAGAATATGTTTGCTCGCTATGCATTTGCATTTTTGTGGAAGTTGCATCAGCTATATGGTTAATTACTTTGCTGTTATCTAATTTTATACTCATCGAAATGTTGTTGTCTTCGATGGCAAATGGAATTTTCGTATCCTTTGAGAGAATCTCTTCCGATGATTCCAATGAAACAAATGGGCCATTATTTTTGACGCCTAGCGTTTTTCTACTCAAACCATTGTGTGGAATTAATGAAGGTTCAATGCGTAAGTTCGTAATTGTCGG
The DNA here is from genome assembly GCA_018904305.1 of Scaptomyza montana. NCBI lineage: Eukaryota > Metazoa > Arthropoda > Insecta > Diptera > Drosophilidae > Scaptomyza > Scaptomyza montana. The sequence goes on from JAEIGR010000054.1 coordinate 57,066, forward strand.
TTTCAAAATCAATTTAGTCAAGAGATTGGTTTGTGATAATGATGCCGTGATACTTAGTGAGGATTCAGATTTGTGAATGGGCTTAGTATTAAGTGTTGTAGAAACATATGTTTTAGTCTTTGGTATAAAAATTTTATGCTGTGTCTTTAATGGATTTGTTCGGTAGCTATTAAGGGAAGATCTTTGGTATTTAGACTTTAATGGATGTCTAGTAATTATTGACGATTCAATATGCGTAGTTTTCGTTGCTCTTAAACTGAAATTATCATATACTGATGATTCTTGCGAACTGGGCACTTTAATCGATGATGTGGATAATGTTGCTATCGATAATATGGTATAGCTAGTTGGTGACGGTGATGGTGGCGGTACTAATCCAGCAACATCATAACCAATCCCATAGATTAATGTATTTTTCGGATATGTTGTTGCTATTCGAGGAGGCGGTGACAATATTGTCGCTTCATTAATTAATACTCTATTTGGCGTTGTTTCATTCATAAGTTTATGCCTTAGGTTAAAGCTTTGACCAGTTGCTAAATACACTTTCTTCGCTTTCGTTAGCTCATTTTTACTAACGGCTAATTCCTTGTCTTCCTTTGATTGCGTAAGATTTGACTTTATAAATGGTTGGCCTAAACTGATGATCTTGTTGTTGTTGTGGTTGGTCATTGAAGTCCATGTGTGGGTGACGCTTGAATTACCCGCAATTGCCAATATAGAATGATTTTTTTTCAATCCAAACTTGCTTATACTCACATTATGCATCAATGGAATGTTAGTTGCAAATGACAAAAGGTTTCCTGGTTTTGGTAATTTAATGTTAGTATTATATGCTGTATAATCAGCGTTTTGATCTTGTTGTTTTTGCAATAGCTCATCATTGTCGACTTGGAGCTCAATAACTTGCTCCTTGGCTTTTGTAGAATTTGCATACGCCAATGAAGGATATCTTCTGAAAGTGTTGTCGGTTTGAATTAAGTTTGTCGCAACTTGTTCTAAATCGGGTATGCTTGTAGATGTAAATGTCATTTGATCGTACCAATTGCTTGTTTTGCTGTTAGTGACTTGAATGGGTTCATTTGATGTATTCAATATTTTGTTGGATGAGTATGCGAATTGATTGTTATTGTCTTTTGCACCTAGTATCTGAAGCAATGCTAAATTGTTATTGTTATTCTTTAAAAAGTTTTGATTACGTTGTTTAAACGTGGGCGTGCTCGTCATTGGATGCGTATTCGGTATCGGCATCGGTATCGGTTCCTCCTGCGGCAGTTCAACAGTTAGCCTATTATTATGGGGTGTCAAGCGCACTTCAACATGCGCTTTATTATGGGGTATTTTAATTAATGGCATTGGTGCTGGTGCTGATGCTGGCGCTGGTGCAATATGACCACGAACTGCTGTTGCAAGTGGATAGTTATCATTTTCCTTCTTAAATGTCAAGGGCGGTGCATTCATATTAACATTATGATTGAGCACATTCGTTTTGAAATTAATGCGTTGAGTGTAATGCGCAGCTGGAGAGGGAGTTTGATTGTAGCTACTACTACTACTACTACTGCTACTTCCAGCAGGTAGCCTTGTTATCGCCGGTAGCTTTGTACTGAATATTTGTGGTATGGTTTTAATTTCTAAGATTTCATTATTATTTAGCTCAGAATTTAGATTTACAATTTGCTGTTGCGAACCAAATAATCGAACATTTTTTAACAAACTATTATTAACAATTGGCAATCGAACAGAACTTGTTGCAGCTGGAGATTTTAACGCCAACGACGATGATGCTAATCCGAAAGTTTGTGCGGGTGGTCTAAGAATGCTGTCATAGTTTTCAGTAGAGTGTCTTATAGTATTAAAAGTCTGATAATTATGTGCAGAGCCCGCTTGCAGTGGAATTATGTGCGGTGGCGTTAGTGAAAGCGCTATTTGTGGTGGTATCCAGGTTTTTTTCTTGAATGGTGACATTGTATAATAGTTGTTATTGGCCATTCGGTCGCTGTATTCCGTCATGGATTTTGGCCTAAGTGTTGTCGTTTCGGCACTTGAGCGCATAAAGTGCGCTTGAGTATTGATAGTACCAATGCCATTTGGTCTTCCAATAATGACATCAGCATTGGCATTAATTATTTCTCCTGGTCGTATTGGAATACCATTGTTAAGCAAGGAGCTCTGATAGCCAATTAGGGATAGAGGCATAGGCCTATGCTTATTTTTTATGGTTAAATTGTTCATTTGTTCATTTGTTTGTGACGGCCAATTGTAGTCGGAAAAATCGAGATCGAGCTCCGGCTCTGGCTCCTCTGGCGGATTAATATGCAGAGTGTATGCCGTCAACTTATTGAGATAATTATCAGATGCAGTTAGAGTAGCATCTGGTTTGTTGTTGTTTTGTTTTGCGTATTCATTTTGTTGGCTATTAATTATTTGATGATGCGAATAAGCTACTTGAAGTGGTATATAAACTGGCTTTTCTTCTAATGATGATGATGATGTTTGATGACTCTGATTGGGTTGATTCTTGATATCGTTTAATACAACAATCGTTGAGATCTCTTTTGTTTGTTGAGGTATCGGTGTCTGCTGCCTGTTAACAATATTTTTTTGTATCAAATCAGCCATTGCGTTGAAAACTGGTCGCAATCGTTGTAAATTGAAGGAACCAATTAATTGTACGACGTTCGCTGATGGAGATGGAGCTGGAGATTCCTTTAATGGCTGTACATGTACGTGCTTAATTTCCGATTCGGATAATGTTAGATTATCACCTGTTGTAATGGGGTTTTGAGTTTCAGTTTTATCGACATTAATCTTTTGTTTTTGCACACTATTGGGCTTTATGGCAGCATTTGACGATGACTTTGTGATTAACTTTAAACGATTGGTACCCGCTGGTACCGAAGGTGTTGTGGATTTTGGAAAATTCACAGCAGTCACCTGCAAAGTTTCGCCACTTACTAATGTCGCGAGGGTTACAAAAACCTTTCGATTATTTTTGCCTTTCTTTTGCATCAGTTCCGTTCGAAACTTTGAGACAAGCTCTGGTTTTAGAAGCGTACTTGGCACGATATCCATAATGGTATTCACTAACACTTTTGTATGGAAATTATTCGAAATCTTATTGTTTTCAATTTTGGGGGTTGTGGACTGAAACAATGTTTCCGATGTGCTACTATATGTTGCTTTGTATGTCACAGTTGTTAAATATGTTTTCGTTGCATAAATATGAACATCATCATGCATTTCGTCGCTTATCTTTGATTGAATTCTTGTTGTACCGCGTCCCGGTATTGATTCGGTAATCACCACTTGAGTAAGTATATTTTCATCGGTTACAATTTTCGTTGTTGACAAATCGAAACCATCGTCGTCTTTCAGCAATGTTCTCGTCATCGCTAACCGACTGTAGTACGTGTTTGTGTCCAGCGATGGTGTCGCTTCCTCCGATGGCTGCAAATATGCAATATAGCCCTCCGGTCCAGTAACTGTATTAGTCACCGTATATGTCGATGTAATGACCATATTGTTTTGTAGCATATTATAATAATGATATGTCGTTGGAAATATACCAACTACTAATTCAGGTGTCTAAAATTTATAAATTGACAAAGGGATTATATCAGAATGTATATAGTATGATGAATTTTCGGTATTGAAGATTGCGCTTACATTGGAGAGAGTTACGCCTAAACGCAATGGTGTACTTGCTCGCAAAAAATTACGTTCCTCAGTCTGACGATTCGATACGACTTTTTCTCTACTCTCTACGGTGGTGCTGCCTTTTGAGAGATATGTTGTATGATATGTATAGGTTGTGAGGCACGTCTTCGTTATAAACTGATTATCATCTATGGAAATCGTATAATTCTCCTGGGAACAACAAAAATGTTAAATGGTTTTTTTTAATTCAATGTTAAAATGTGCTGAAAATGTATATTTACCTGTTTGTTAATAGTTGGCAAAGCCAGAATCATATGATTTTTTAATGTACTTGCTGCAAGCGTAACTGGCTTCTGTTGCAGGGTTACTACACTAGCCGCCAATCCTTGTGTTATTACCGATGACTGCGACTGCTTATCGTTGTGCTTGTTGTTCAGCTTGTCACTGGCTATAATCAATTCCACGCCATTGGACATCACATGTGTCGCTAAATGAAATCTAGCCTCATCAAAACTCTTTTCCGACATTGCTAAATGGTTAATGTCATCATCATCTAGCATGCGAATATTCTCAAGGCGGTACCATGTATCATTGGTTGGTTCATTTTTAGTAGTACTCCTATGTGTTGAATAGTGTTTAACGTGTCTCTTATTATTGTAGCCGCCTGCAGCAATTACAAGAGTTTTGTTGATGACAACATTAAGTGGCTTGTGCTCCCAATATATTTTTAATCACTCTCATTTTATATACAAATGTTTTTACAAGTTTTTTTTTTAATTGAAGTTTATACGTAGAATTCAAAAACTTTAAGCAGGCCAGTGTCTGTACCTTGACGATTTTATTGCAATACATTTTTCATCCTAACCAAAGATTATAAGGTAATGAAATGTGATTTTTTTTTAAGGCAACACAGAGGCCAAAACGTACAGTTTGTCGGTTTATCTGTAAATAATTAAATTAAAACCTACTACATGGAATTAAATATAGTTTAAGTTCGACTGTATTTTACGGCATCGCATAGCCCTCACTAACTAACTTACATGAAAGGCGTTACAAAAGGCATTACATTAAACACTGCCTTAAACACTCTAAACACATAAAAAATGTGAAAAAGTCCGATCGAAGCATCTTCGACACCATATACATATAGTAAACTATATTCTGATCTCTGCATTAACACCCAATTCGTAATAGCAATATTCGACTGTAGGAGCTGCTCGATCTCGGAGATTATATAGAACCTAGAGACTATAGATTTGAAAGATAAGTTGTTGTTAACCAATTATCGTTAAATTTCTGTTAAATGTTTTTGTTTTGGAAACTTTCCGAAATAATATTGATAATCTGTGAAATTTCTATAAAGATCGATTAAGAAAAGCAGGAAAGATAATTCAGATTGTAATTTGTATACCATTTGATCATTGCAGCAACACTGTTTGTGTATTATTTATATTTACAATCAAGTTTGCGACAGTACACATCTATAAAAAAACATATGTACATACTATTTATATATAGTACATTAGTAAAAGAAAAAACACACAACTTGTTGACTTTATGTTTATATTAAAATCATAATTTAATTGGAAAATTAAAAGACTTTACATTTGTATTAAAAACTAAAATATATCAATATCAAAAACCCATTTATGCATAGTTAAATTCAATTATATTTATAAACATTATTTTTTCTAATGTTTTGATTAAAGAAATAAAATGTGATATTATAACCTTAGGTAAACGTTTTATATGTTGCTTAAAAAGTTGAATAGATACATATTTAAATTACAACTTAAAATGCTTAGATATATTTAGATTTCAGTAATACTAAGACATTTATTGAGCCAATATTTATTATTATATAAAACACATCGATACACATATGTATATATTTATTATGAATATTGATTGTACAAAACGCTTAATAAACTTAGTGGACTACTCTATATTAACTTATGCTTGAATTTGTGTTTGTGTGTGTGTTTGACTGCATTAGTATATCAATACAGACGAACTCTATTTAGAAATTCAACTGTTGTTTCGTGCAGTGTCCTTTCGTTCGTCTGGGTCAACCCAAAAATTTGAACGACACTCTTGAAAGCTGAGTTTTGGTTAAGGACCGATTTTTAATGAATTTCAGTTGGCATTACGGAACCATCATCACTCAATTGACTTGGCTTAATAGCTAGTGTACTTGTTGGCAAAGTTTGAGTGTTAAATCGGATAAATGTTGTTATTGATTGTATTATTTCATGTTGATTATCATGAACTCGCTCAACAATATATGTGTAGATTTTCGTTGTATGTAGATTAGTCGCGAACGTTTTCAGTTCAATAGTAGTGCTATTGCTGAATGTTGTTTTAGTTTGCTGCGGTAGCTCGGAAAGCTGCTCTGTAATCTTAGTATTTAGGTATAATTGTTTCGTCCTACTTCGAAGCCTTTTTTGTTTCTTTTTCCTCCTACCTACTACGATAGCCGAACCATTATTAAGGTTTGATGAAGTTAAAGTTGATTTTATTGCATTAATATTTGGTGATGTTGGTGTTGGTAAAATTGGAACTTCTCTTATTTCCTCCGGAGTACTTTTTTCAAATGTTTCTGTTTGATTTCGATTTGTAACTCGATGCTTGAAAATTACAACACGATGATGTTTCTTTGGCTGTGATAGTACTTCTAAATTGTCTTTTGTTTCATTTTTGTTTTTGACTAGTGATGTGACATTGAAGTAAGGCTTGCGCCGTACAAGCACTTTTCGCCGTCGTTGCTGCAGCATGTTGGAATTATTATGAACTTCACGTTTTGTTATACTGTATTGAACGGGTATTGGAGGTTTTAATTGATCAGCAGTTGTATTTGTGACCTGCATCTGTAGTGGGAACAACTCAGCGAGGTCATTTATGCTAAAAAATATAATGAATTTGTTATATTTGAAAGATTATTGATGCTTAAATTATTCGCTTTATTACTACTTGATGTCGTTGCCTTAGTTGCTTTTGCATACCACAAATCAACATCACCAATGATACTCTCTAAAGAAATGGTATTACGTTCTTTCCATTCACAATCACAATCTCCACATTCATCATCACAATCCGAGTTGATTGAGTTGATATTTGTAATCGGTGGTAAGTACGTTTGAATTCGTTCGCTTCCCTCAAATTTGTATAGATCTTCGTGACTGCCAATTGAAAGAGTTTCCTGTATTTTGTGGTGCTGAGGCACATCGGCGGCATGCCTCTTGTGCAAACTGGATAAACCTAAATTACCATTATAGCTATTGTGCACTGTAGATAGGATTGTGCTAAATTCGCCCGGTCGACGTCCTGAAACATAAAGCGTAATCACGCTGCTTTCTTCTACCTCTTGGGGGTCTGCTGGCGTCTGTTGCTTGGTGCGTTTGTTGTGATGTTGACCACTTTTGCCATTTGATTTTCTTGTTTTTTTGCGATTCTTGTTGGCGGCGCTGGATTGCAAAACTGCGGGCGGCGGCTCTTCTCCAACAAAATCATCGATATTATCGTGTGCATCATCATCATCCAAATGCTGCAGATTCTCATTCAAAAGTAGTATTTGCGGTGACATTGTCGGCGCAATTTGAGCATTCTGTTGCTGTTGTTGTTGTTGTAGCAGCAACTGTTGCAATAATAAACTGTTTACCTGAGCTACTTGTCCGGATTGCTGCTGCTGCTGCTGCATATGCTGGGTTGGTGTATTTACTATTGTATCCACACTATATTCAGTTGCAGTTATCGTTTGTGCTGTCGTATCGAATACAGTTGTTAAAATCTTTTTGCCCTGAAATGTTATTGGCAATATGGTTGATTTTCCATCGTATATTGTTGTGACATACGTTGAGGTATGTGTACGATATTCGGTAATGGGTTGTTGTTGAACAGCTGGCAATGATGCTGATGGCTCCACGGCTGAAACTGCGCCCAATATTGGATTCGCAGGCAAATTAATGTTACCCAATAGCAATTGTGACAACAGAATATTTGCCAATGGAGCATTTGCAGATAATTGCGGTTGTATTGTCGATATAATATTCTCAACCGAGTAAACGGTCGATGGCAAAACATGCGAAAATGATGTTTTGCGTCCACGAATTGTTGTGGGTGTGAATGTAACAGTGGTTGTCAGCGAGTCATGCAACAGATAACGTGTTAGTTCTGTTGCGCCACCCGAATTAATGCTAGAATCCTCTTTGGTTAAAAACAACGATGTCTGACCATTATTACCTAATATTGCGCTATATTGATGTGGCCCCACAACCTCAATACTTGTCTTTCCCGTAACAATATTTTTGTATTCAGTTATGTGTCCATTGACAACGGGCACTGTTACTTCAGCAGGTATTATGTGTGTGATTGTTATGGTTGCAGTTGTACCTTGCTCAATAGCTGCCACATCCAAATTGTAATCGATGCGCTTGCGACCGCGCATTGTGACACGGCCTCTACTTGAACCACCCGACCCATTCGAACCATTCCCGAGATGATTTCGAGATTTTGATGTACTGCGCTGGTTAGTATTATCTACAACATTGTTGTTGTAGCTTTTGAGACGTCGCGAATTGGCTGAAGAAGAACTTAAACCAGAACCAGAAACCGATTGATTACGTCTTAGTGTCGTTGTTCCCTGTTGACGTCGAAAATTTGAGCCTCCCTGCCTGTTATTGCTGCTCCTTTTGGTTGTTGTATCCTTATCTCTTAACGTAAATTGTGCACGCGGCAGTGTTGGACGTGTTGGACGTATTGAACGATGGCTTGTTGTGGACGATGTAGTTGAGCTCGATTGTTGCTTTTGCCGATACCTAGATCCAAATCTAGAGTTGATTTTCGCTCGTGTTGAGCTTGATGTCGTTCCACTGGGCTCTGCATTATCTAAATTCATATTTGGCGGCTCTTCGGTTGAAACAGTTTTTGGGCGACGAAATCTGAAACGATTTCTATTTAAAGAATCCGCTTCACGACGCTTACGCGATAGGTTCGATGGATTCGAACCGGCTACGCGCCGACGACGACGGTTAGCCTCGTTTTGATCGTCAGCTTCTGCGTTGTCATCCTCCTCTTCGCCATCATCATTGTCATCATACTCTGAATCATTATCCGAATCATTTGGATTGTCTGTTGTTGCTACTTTTTCCTTCTGCAGCTGCTGCTGCTGTTGAAAAAGTCCACGGGGTGGAAATAAGTTGCTCTGTGGACGGTTTCGCCCCTGTAGACTGGATACGGTGGGCCGTTGAAAGCTTCGTGGCCTTGGTCTAGATGTTGTCGTTGTTATGGTTGTTGTTGGGGCAGCTTTAGCCCGCCCGGATAATGGATTTCGCCTTGGTGAAATAGTAGCTAGACTAGTATTGGAAGATCGAGGAGCAGGTGTAAAGCCGCTTGGTCGACTAAGCGGACGACGGAAACGTAATAAGGGATTTTGATTACGACGAGAATTTTCAGCTGATTTATCCTCATCTTCATTAATTGCTAACTGTTCTTCTGTAGAACTGTTCTCCTCTTCGTCGGTGTCAAGAGTTGGAGTTGTCGTTACGGATTGACTAATAGTAGCTGTTGCAGTTGGCTTAATACGTTGCCGCGAATTTGCAACGGAAAGACGAAAATTATTATTGCTGCTCGATGTTGGGCGATATGAAGCATTTGAACTTAAACGTCTCGAACTAGAAACGGGCAGCGAACGTGTTGAAGATGCAAAACGATTTCGATTAGATGCAGCAAAACCTGTGCTACTATTAACCGATTGACTACTGACTCCGGACGCAGTGGTTGACGATTTGAATGGTCGCCCAAACGAACGTCTAGACGATGATGTTGTTGGATTTGTTGGTGCATTCGAAATAACGCCCCTTCGCGATGTGCTATATCTGCCACCAACGGATTTTAAAGCCGGCGTTGCGGTAATTGTTGGTGTAATATCGGATCGAGTTATAATCGTTGCACTGCTTGCACTTAATGTCTTTTGTTTGGGTGCAAATGTTGGACGATTGCGTGAAGCAAACGGTCGAATAACCGGTGCAAATGTACGTTTCGTTGTTTGATATGATAGCTGATCGTTATCCGTATCCGCATTAATGTCTTCTTCGCCATCATTCGAGGACAGATTTTCAGTCACAATATCACTATTAATACTACCTTCAACAGAATCACTAACAGTTTGTAGGTTTACCTGCTCTGTGGTGCTCACAATTAAATCATCGGTTGTGACAGCATTTGGTAAGACCGTTTCAACAGCATTTGCGAACAGGAAACTCGATGTACTTTCAATAATCTGTGCATATCGATTCTCAATAATTGTTCCAATCACTTTTGATTGATATAATGTTGTTGTATTGTTTGCAACCCGTGTGCCTTCGATTAAACGAACTAAGCCTGTTTTATACGGTTGTTGGGATGCAAGAGAAGGAGAATCACTGTTCACTGTAGCTAAATGTGATTTTTTTGATTCATCGATGTAAAGGCTTGAGGTGCTGCTAGTAAACTCTGTAGCTCTACCCTCATCATTAGTTGTTGATTGAATTTTCGTTGTAAAATATAAAGTGCTAACACCGTCAGCATCAACAATATGCTTATAATCATATAAAACTAAATCGGCTTTATTAAAATCAAGAACGCTAATAGTTGATATTGCTGTTGTAATTATTGGAGTAGGTTCGACAGCTGATGAAACGGAAATCGAATCGCTTATTGAAGGAGTTATTACATTGACAATGGTCTCATACCGAGAATCGGTTACAGTTTTATTTACATCATATGATGTTGTATAATATGTGTAAGTGGTATAAAATGTAGTTAACTCGGACATTTCACTTGTCAAATTCGAAACTTGATTTAGATCAACACTCATTGTTTGAAGCGACGTACTCAAATCAATCGTAGAAACAACTGCACTCTGTGTTGGTTCGATTATATTTGATATAGTTTCTTCTCGGCTTATTGTTGAGATTTCACCATTTTTCGCCAATTTCGTCCAATATGTGAATGTGGTAAAATATGTAATGGGTAATGTTGCATCCTCATTGCTTAACATTTTCGATGGTTGCAACGTTTCAGTGGCAATGTTCGTTATCGTTTCAAGGCGACTCACAACATTTGTACTGTCAAGCACATACATTGTTGTATAGTAAGTAAACGTCGTAAAACTTGTCTGCAGTAGAAGCGTTGGTGATGGTAGTATCTCTTCTGTGTTGCTCTCGGAACTAACTTGATCCTCAACTTGACCAACTAATTGTTGATTACCATTTGAGCTACTTGAACGGACATCGGTTATCAATGTGACAAGCTTTTCATCTTCAGCTTTTGCATTTTCATAGCTTATCAAGGAATTTGTAGCTACAGTTGCTGTCTCTTCTGACTTGAGTGCTTGAGATGGAGAAATATTCGTTGGATCTACATCATATGATTTAGACATATCGGATTCAGTAACAAAATTCGTAAAAACTTCCATTCGTGACATTATCTCGGTTTCGGTATCAGCGAATATAGTTGTATAGTATGTATAGGTTGTATAGAATGTTTTTGTATAGATGGCATCATTTAAATAATTAGTTTGTTCACTGGCAGAATCTTCTTTAACATTGAATTGTTCGTTAGAGCTTGGGTGTATTAAGCTTTGTATTTCATCGGGAATCATATATTTTGAAGATGTTGTTGTTGATGCGGCTAAATTGGTTACTGGAGTAACAATGATTTTCGTATCACTAAAAGTATCGGACGACTTTATTTCATCATCTACCATCTTGCTGCTGTCGAGTGTTGAGGTTATGATATTGGTAAATATCTCCGTATGGCTGGAAACAGTTGTGGACTTGTCTTGAAAGAATGTCGTCAAATATGTATATGTAGTGTATAGAGTTTTGTAAAAAAGGTCTATCTCATCGGAACCATTTTCACCATTATCATAATCCTCGTTTTCATTATCCATTAAACTGATATTATCAGACTCTATAACATAATCATCATCATCATCAGCAATTGCAATCTTTGCATCGCTAATTGTTGTTGTTGTACTTTCCTCGGTTGGTAACGTTGTCTCTTCACTTGCTGTTGTTGTTGTTCTTGTTGTTGTTGACTCTGACGTAGTATTCTCTGCAGTCAGTATTTCTTGGGGCAAGTTAATGTGCGATGCCTCAAAAACTGTAGTATCTTCTTGGTTTTCTTCGAAACTTGACTTGGGCGTGGTTGAGTTCGCTTCGTCATCAACATCGGAGTTTGTTGTTGTCGCCAATTCCAAATTAGAAGTTGTTGTCTCTTTGTAAGCTGAAGTTTCATTGCTGATTTCAGTAGTTGCTTTAACAGAACTAGTAGTCTCTTTGTAAGCTAACGTTTCATTGCTGATTTCAGTAGTAGCTTGAATAGATTGACTCGTTACCACCGAAGTTGGCTCTACAAAATAAGCGAAAGGATCGTCGTCAATGAATATTGTTGTGGCTCCACCATGAACCTGACTATTTGTGTCAACTTGATCCGTGGGAACATTACTTGGTATTTTAGCATCCGACGTTTTTGCCAAAACATCCCCAGCTTGAGCCTTCGATAGAGATGCGTATATTTCTAAGATTTCCTGATCAGTTGGCAACGAATACATTGGCTTCGCTTCATTTAATCTAACATTTTGCTGAGGAATCATACTTTTTTCGGGAACTGAAACATCAAGCGTAGGCGTTGCCTCGATAGTGAATGTAGATGCGTTAACTACAGATTGTTTCATTTTTTCATCATCTACAAAAGCTGATTCAATCCTTGAAGACGAACTTAAAGTTGTTGTCGATTTAATTGTTACATCTATATTGTCTTTGGCTGATTCAATCCTTGAAGACGAACTTAAAGTTGTTGTCGATTTAATTATAACATCTTTATTGTCTTTGGCTTCGGAATGCGTATGGAAATCACTGGTTCTTAGTGTCGCCATGCCACTAATCGAAGTAACATGACCAATAATAGCGCTCTGCTGTGTTGTGCTCGGCGAGAAAACAATTAAACTGTCACCAACCAGCGTTGTAAAATCAGCAAATCCATAATATGTAACAGTGGCAAGTTGTTTTTTCTTATTTAGCACACTTACAAATGGAACTCGAGGCTGAGATTGTGATTGTAATTGCTCACTTTCTTGCTTTTCTTCTTGCATTAGTTGCTGATAGTAGACTTTGGCGGAACGACCATCATCTTGTGCATCTTGCGATCTTTGATATCCACTCGGCTCGAAATGATTTTTAACTGTTAACGTTAATAAATCTTCAATTGGCAACACTTTATGGGCAGACAATTTAGCTGATATATCATTATTATATCCTCCAGATTGCGCTAAATCATACTTGGAATCTGTTTTGTCCATTAAAATTATGGACGAAGCAGCAACTTTTTCTTTCACTCTCAGTTGTGTAGTGGAGGTGTGTCTTTGCTTAAAGTAATCTGTATTACCAACAAATTCATCATCAACAGCCGAAGCACCGAATCGTAATCTATCATCAATATCGCGCCAATCTGGCGCTTCTGCATTAAGTAAATCATTGTGGCTTTCAAGGTAGGAACGGGTTTGAGTATCACCCACCCAACTTGTGACGACCGAAGGTTGTACCTGACCATTTTCGAAAAGCACTCGCGATGTTTTTTTCAAATATTGTGCATATTGTCGGCCATTATGCAAAGTAGTGCCCACAACCTGTGTCGCATATTCCGTTGTAATGCCCTCCTGAATAAAAGTGCGAGCCGTCGATGTTAAGAGACCAAGATCTGGACGAACGGATAAAAATCGTCCATGATTTTCCCCTAAGCGACCCCCCAAACCATCGTTGTTTATTAGCAGCACAGTGGTCAAATCTATAACAATATTAATTCAGCACACACACGCACACACACACACACGCACATACACAAGAGACGCAAGTTGATAGAAAAATATGAAGACACAAGAGTAAAATTGTTAAGATAAAAAAATTTAAAAGTTTAGGTATTTACACAATGCACAAGTAATATCATGGGAAAGGTTGTTCAAAGATTTAATTAAACATTTCCAGAATATACAGCATATAGAGAAAGAGATGTTGAAATCATTTACATAAAAAGAAATAAAAGAAAAGAGGTCATAAAAAGAAGTTAGTATACAATACATACATTTAACATAAAATAAAAATTAAACATAAAATTATAAGGCACGATTCTGTATAGGACATTTTTTATAAAAATTTCATGTTGCATGCAAAATTAGTTACTGTACACGAAATTTACATTTATGAATTTATGGTCAAACTCGAAATAGGACTCGTTTATTTATCATTATTTTTGTACAGTATCTACATAAGTTAGAATAATGTATGTTTATTTATGTGAGTAAATTAAGTTCTTAATGTAATATTTATACATACATACAACGCTTACCATCTGCACCTGCGACACGCAATGTTGGTGTTGGTTTCACAATCGAAGGCTCGTCTGTATATAAAATAAATTAAATAAATAGACAGAACACATAAATAAAGTTATAATTGCGTAATTAAAATGCATCCCGTGCACCGTTATAAAAAAAAACAAGTGGAAACGTTGCAGTCGGACGCAACCGACTGCGGCATACTCGATACCAGTATTAAAACCGCTAAAAAGAGGCCTGATTGCAGAGGGGTACGGATGCGGCAGGGGTGTACGCTGCCTTAAAGATTTTCCTATGCAGATGGGGATGCCACAAGCTATCTTCATTGCAAATTTGGTGACTAGCTCAAAGTTTGTAAAAAGTGGGGAAAGGGGGGCTGGGGGCGGAATGGGGGGCGTGGCTCCAAAATTTTTGATGCAGTTTTTTGCGGGTTGCTAGTAGCTATCTTCTTACCAAATTTGGTACTTCTAGCTGTAAGGATGTGCGAAATATGAAGATTTATCGATTTGGAGTTATCGAATTTATCGATTTGCCAGCCCCCCAGTTATCGTAGAACCCCCATCTTGACACTTTAATTTACTATCCCATAGATAAAGAAATTTGGAAAGTTTCAAGTCTCTAGCTTGAAGGGTGCGGAAAAAAGTTGCGAACATACAGACGGACAGACGGACGGACACCATGACGGACATTGCACAAACTCAATATACTCTTTACCTTCGGTATCGAGTATAAAAAGTAAGAAGACTTTTGTAGGGAAAGCTCGACTAGGAGATACCCTGATACCTAGACACTACAGTCATTTTTAGTATTTGTGTGTGCAAAACTGTGCTACTGCATAAAGACATAACTTCAATCATCAATCATCAAAATGTGATTCTCAACCGCTTTCTATGAAAAGTGCACAGGTTTTTATACTCGATACCGAAGGTAAAGAGTATCTTGGGCTTGTGCAATATCCGTCATGGTGTCTGTCCGTCTGTCCATCTGTCCGTCTGTATGAACGCAACTTTTTTCCACACCCTTCAAGCTAGAGACTTGAAACTTTCGATAAATAAAATCGATAAATTTGATAACTCAATACGGATAAATCCACCTATTTCGCACATCCTAACAGCTAAAACCAAATTTGGTGAGAAGATAGCTACTGACAAACCCTAAAAATCTGCATCAAACATTTTGGAGCCACCCCCACCCATTCCGCCCCCAGCCCCCCGCAGTTTGAACTCAGAAACTCAGTTTTTGAGCTAGAGCCACCAAATTTGGTGCCAAGATAGATCAAAAAATCAAATAATTCGGATGCCACGCCCACCCATATCACCCTAGCCACCCCCAGCCGCCCCAACGCTTCGTTAAAAACGGGAAAGCTTGTATCTACTACAGTTTTTGAGCTATAGCCACCAAATTTGTTATGAAGATAACTAACTGGTAACGACCCCTAAAAATCTGCATCAAAAATTTAAATGCCACGCCCACCCATACCGCCCCCAGCCCCCCTTCCCCCGCCATTTTACAGACTTTGAGATAAAGTCACCAAACTTGGAAGGAAGATAGCAATTGACATCCCACAAAGATCTGCAGCAAAAATTTGTATGCCACGCCCAGCCTTACCACCCCAACTTTTTACAAACTTTGAGCTAGAGTCACAAAATTTGGAAGGAAGATAGCTAGCTGGTGGCATCCCAATCTGCATCAGACAATCTTTGAGGCAGCGTAAACCCATCCCGCATCCGTACCCATTTGCAATCATGCCTGTTTTTACCGGTGTTAATACAGGTATCGAGTATACCGCAGTCGGTTACTTGTTATTATTATGTCTATAGTTTTTAGAACACTTTCAACAATTTTTAAAAAAGAGTTACCAATAATCTGAAACTTATCTGATCCGCTTAAGGCTTAGGAGAGCTTATATTCAAAGTATTGACTCTCTTGCTCTAATTATCTCTGAGATCGGCACTTTCGTACAGACTGACGGACATCGTTAAATCGACTCGGCTCTTAATGCTGATCAAGAACATATATATGATGATTCCTTGTCCCTGTATGTAAAATACACTTGCACAAAACAATCAAACATTTTTTCCCAGTACAAATTGTATTCAAAACTTCGCAGATTCCCAAAACAGCCCTAGAAACTATGCGTAAAGCTACATATACATACATATAAGTTCGGCTTGCTTAAAAAACAAGAAAACTAAGAGACTAGTTTTGTTAAGAGCCGGACGGATCGAGTAAGGTTAAGTAAGGTTTCTTAATAATTCTGAAACACACACATAAGTGTTTGGCATAATCATTGCAAACTACCAAGAAATGTAGTAATTGTCAATGTAGACAGATTCTTAATAAATAAATAAAGTTGAAAAAGGAAAACTAAAACTTATATCAAATCGATAGTCACATCTAACTCATCGGCAGTGATTATTGATCAGTGTTGCCACAACAAATGCATTGATCAGCTGTGTTGTCTACTACAGTAACATAATGAGGTCAAGGATGCATTATTCTTCCTCTAATTAGGTTGAGAGCAAAAAACAATGTTTTTGCATGATGAAAATTTTATTTTAAGGTAAAATAAACATATGCTGAACTATCTTATGCAAAGTACCAAACTGTTTTTTTATACTCGATACCGAAGGTAAAGAGTATATTGGGTTTGTGCAATGGTCGTCATGGTGTCTGTCCGTCTTTATGAACGCAACTTTTTTCCACACCCTTCCAAATATCTTTATCTATGGCCGGGACAGAAAAAGTGTCAAGATTGGGGTTCTACGATAACTGGGGGTTTGGCAAATCGATAAATTCGATAACTCAAAATCAATAAATCCACCTATTTCGCACATCCTTACAGCTAGAACTACCAAATTTGGTGAGAAGATAGCTACTAACAAACCCAAAAAAACTGCATCAAAAATTTTTGAGACAAACCCACCCATTCAGCCCCAGCCCCCCGCAGGTCGAAATCAGAAACGCCAATAATAACTTCCACAGATTTTGAGCTAGACCCACCAAATTTTGGTGCCAAGATAGGTTAGGACGACCCAAAAAATCTGCATCAAAACTTTGGATGCCACGCCCACACATATCGCCCTAGCCACCCCAACGCTTCGTGAAAAACATGAATGCATGTATCTACCACAGTTTTTGAGCTAGAGCTACCAAATTTGGTAGGAAGATACTTGGTAACAACCCCCAAATTATTGATGTCACGTCCCCCACGTTTTACAATCTTTAAGCTAGAGTCACCAAATTTGGAATGAAGATAGCTGGTGGCATCCTTATCAGCATCAGACATTCTTAGAGACAGCCTACACCCCTGCCGCATCCGCAACCCTCTGCAATCAGACCTCTTTTATCGAGTATACCGCAGTCGGTTGCGGCCAACTGCAACGTTTCCACTTTTTTGTTTTTTTTTATACTCGTTACCGAAGGTAGAGAGCATATTGGTTTTGTGCAATGTCCGTCATGGTGTATGTCCGTCTGTCCGTCCGTATGGTTGCAAGTTTTTTCCACACCCTTCAAGCTAGAGACTTGAAACTTTCCAAATTTCTTTATCTATGGGATAGTAAATTAAAGTGTCAAGATGGGGGTTCTACGATAACTGGGGGGCTGGCAAATCGATAAATTCGATAACTCCAAATCGATAAATCTTCATATTTCGCACATCCTTACAGCTAGAAGTACCAAATTTGGTAAGAAGATAGCTACTAGCAACCCGCAAAAAACTGCATCAAAAATTTTGGAGCCACGCCCCCCATTCCGCCCCCAGCCCCCCCGCATTTTGAAATCAGAAAAGCCTATATCTCCCACAGTTTTTGAGCTATAGCCACCAAATTTGGTGCCAAGATAGGTGATGATGACCTCCCAAAAACTGCATCAAAACTTTGGATGCCACGCACACCAATACTGCCCTAGCCGCCCCATCCGCCCCAACGCTTCGTCAAAAACGGGAATGCGTGTATCTTCTAGAGTTGTGATGCTAGAGCCACCAAATTTGGTAGGAAGATAGCTGGCAACGACCCCCAAAAATCTGCATCAAAGTTTTGGAGCCACGCCCTCCATTTCGCCCCCCTTTCCCCACTTTTTACAATTTTCGAGCTAGAGTCACCAAATTCGGTATGAAGATAGCAATTGACATTCCACAAAGATCTGCATCAAAAATTAGGATGCCACGCCCACCCATACCGCCCCCAGCCCCCCTTTCCCCACTTTTTACAAATTACGAGCTAGAGTCACCAAATTTGGTATGAAGATAGCAATTGACATTCCACAATGATCTGCATCACAAATTTGGATGCCACGCCCACCCATACCACCCCAGCCCCCCTTTCCCCACTTTTACAAACTTTGAGCTAGAGTCACCAAATTTGGTATGAAGATAGCAATTGACATTCCACAAAGATCTTCAGCAAAAATTTCGATGCCACACCCACCCAATCCACCCCCAGCCCCCCTTTCCCCACTTTTACAAACTTTGAGCTAGAGTCACCAAATTTGGTATGAAGATAGCAATTGACATTCCACAAAGATCTTCAGCAAAAATTTCGATGCCACACCCACCCAATCCACCCCCAGCCCCCCTTTCCCCACTTTTACAAACTTTGAGCTAGAGTCACCAAATTTGGTATGAAGATAGCAATTGACATTCCACAAAGATCTTCAGCAAAAGTTTGGATGCCACACCCACCCAATCCGCCCCCAGCCCTCTTTTTCCCACCTTTTACAAACTTTGAGCTAGAGTCACCAAATTTGGAAGGAAGATAGCTGGTGGCATCCCCATCTGTATCGGAGAATCTTTAAGGCAGCGTACATACCTACCGCATCCGTACCCGTAACGAGTATACCGCAGTCGGTTGCGTCCGACTGCAACGTTTCCACTTGTTTTTTTTTGGCTTGGTATCAATTTTACTTTAAAGCGAAATCTAAAATCGAATGCTGTATACAACGACTGGCTTAATGCGTGTATGGACGCAAAATGCCGTCTTTATTTGCCGTTGACCTAAATATTGTTGATGCTGCTTTGCTTTTAGTTTGTCTCTTGATTGTCCGCCTTTCTTAAATAATAATAATAATATACGGACATTGGCTGTGGCTATTTTTGTGATCGTATTGGTGAGATGAAGTTGACTTTTTTTTTGTTCAGCTTGCATTGTGAAAGCAGCTCTTTAACCATGAGTTCAGTTCTTGTTTTCGCAGTGTTGCCACACCAGACAACATGTGCAAGCACACACATGTGCATATACACAGCAATATATGTACCATATATTTGTATATATTGACTTCCGCATTGATAACTAACGGTTAACTGATCAGGCAGTTAGTTGCCTTATATGTATTATTAAAACGGATGCAAAAACAAAAGGCGTGGAAATTGTTAATCAGTTTCACACAAGCGCAATGACATAATTTCTAATGGCGATCTTCATTTTAAACGCACTTTTATCCGGTATAACTTATACCACATGAAAAGGAGTTAAAATTTTGTCATGAAATGTGTTTCTATGTTGAGTTTGGATCATGCATAATTATTATTATTATAAATTGTAGTTCTGTTGCTTATAAAACAACGAAACAACGATAAATCTGTTCGTACGAGAAACAAATATAAATTGAAAAGGCAAAAGTATGCGAATGTACGAATACTTAAGGAGGTTTTCAAATAGTTTAACAATAATACGAAACAAACAAGTCAACCAGCTTTCTCTTCCCTCAACATTTTTTATTTGTGGTTTGTTTTTTTTGTAAATTGATGGTAATAATATTGGGCAATTCGTATAGATACCAACAGATTGAGTACTTTAACCCAAATAAAACTAATTTTCCCCTCGACTGCTCCTCTTTAGGGTGTCACATTATAGCGTACAAGTTCCATATGTGTGTGTGTGTTTCCAAAACATTGTGCGAAACTAGTACATAAGTATGCAAAGGCATAAACAAAGAACTGTTTGCAAGACTTACCATATATTTCTGCTGATCCAACGGATGGCGCTGCTGCTGTAAGCAGAATGATGAGTAACAGCAATAAGCTCATGTTTTGACATATCGTCAGCAGCGGCTCAGACATCTTAGTTATTTTGTAATGCCCGCGAACACCGTCGTTTTTCGTGAGGTCTCCAACAGCAGCAGCACGAATTTTATGTATTTGGATTGGTGTCTGATCCTTCAAGCATTTACAAACAGCAATTGCGCATGCATCCAGCTTTTACAATTGTTTATATGTACATACAAAAATGCATATGTACATACATCAATTACACACAAACACATGCATATAAATGCTAATACCGTTATTGGAATCAAGTGGTCGATATTATTTTTCAAGATCTGAATGTGAATAAATAATTTATTGTCGTCGATTATATATTTTTGATTTGTTTTATTGAATAATTTGTAACTATTCAGAACAGTATTATTTAATCCACTGTTGTTGTATGAATTTTAAATAGCTTTATTGAACAACTGCAAAATGGAGTTTCAAAACTGTTAAGTACATATGTTCATGCATACTTGTACTTCACAATTTTTGCCTCGATTATGGAATGCTTAATATGTAAAAATATCAATTATGTAGTTAATCGCATTTAGTATTTATGCATACATATGTATGTACAAATATTGAAAAGAGTATAAATTAGATGGTTGACACTTCTTTCACAAACAACGAGGACGGCACGCCATGTCGCGACGTGGAAAACTGGCTCGACTTATTCCATGGTGGAACTACATATGTACATATACATATATATATATATATAGTTGACATATTCAGCTATGATGAACTGCTTAAGTTCTAAAAAGAGCAGAGAGGAAAAGAAACTGCGGGCACATAAAACTTCAACTCTGTTCCGTTTTACTTAACATTTATTCAGTCTAGTAAGCTTTACATTAAAAAACAAGAGCAAGCATAAATTGTTACGCATACTAGAAAACAATAATCACTCGAAAAGAGAGTAGTTTTGCTGAGTACGTCGCTGTTATTACAATTCCACCATGGCACAAGCGATCAAATGTATTGATACATATATCAATTACACTTGCACATGATATATACATATATATATGTACATATATATACAAAGTGTTTATTTTACGTACATCTCTTTAAAGAAAAAAGGTTTATGCGCACACCACGATCATTCCATGCAGACGAAAGCCACAGAACTAACTTGGTCAGTGCAAACGGCAACGAGTTGGAAGTTGATGGTTTATACCCAAAACCTGAACCCGCGCAGCAACGTTGGCGCTTGGATCTGCTCTTACTTTTGTGTCGGTGCTGCTTCTATTGGCGCTTGCGCACCATGCGAAAAAGCTGTTTGGCTGGTTCAGGTGGACTAATGTATGTTCAAAAGTATGAATAAATATGTACATATGCATGTATGTACATTCACAATAGGCAAAACAGCCCGTTCGACAACGTTGTTGTTGTTGCTGAAGAGAGTGGTCGTAAATGGAAACACTCATATTGGCAAATGTCAGCGTAGCTTAACCTTAAAGTCTCCACGATTTATAGTACCTAATACCACTGAGCTAATTCACATATGTCAATATTATGCTATAATACAGCATTAAAAACACCAGTTTCGTTCCTGATACATCGGCTAAAACAAAAAAATAACAATGGTAATACCCAAAATAAAATCTTATTTACAAGCTTGGGCACAAACAAAATAATATCACTCTCTCCTCAACAATTTCCCTTTATGACTCTTCACAAGTTTTAAGTTTTCGCTCCTATAATTGTAGATATTTTGTTATAGAAGCTCAAAAATAAATACAAACCGCTTAAAATAAATATTTCAACCATATAGTTGTAATGCAAATACACCTTTCTTCTATTTTTAAAAAACGCTTCTGCAAATTTCTTTTGCAAAACTCCTTATTTTTATAGCATATTGAACTTCAATGTTACGTCATGAACCAAGGTGCCCTTATCAAACACGCTTTTAATCATTTAACCTACAAAGTGACAACGCCCAATATGAATATATTTTAAAAATTTGAAAGATTTCGGGTGTTTATAGCTTTAAAGTTGATCACCTTCGGCATCTGTTGAACGCTGAAGACTCTATACACAAAGCGAAGCCAGCTTGTTTTTCACTACTAATCTAACATTTGTAAGGTAGTTATATCATAATTTATAGTTTATCCGATCTAACCGATTTCAATTAACGAGTATAATTTGATTTAAACTTTTTTACGAGCGATGAACAAAGGGTATTTAAACTTGATAACGTCTTTATTATACATATACACTTATATATTTATATAATTATATATATTTATATTATTATATATATAAAAATTATAAATAAATATTAATTAACAATTACAAAGCTGCTACTAATACAACTGCTTTACAAAAAGTTAAGTTAAATTTGATATAGAAGAGGTATTACTAAATGTATTCAATGATTAAATTCTTTAAATAAATTTTTTGGACTCACTTTTACCCAAGATGGGTACAAAATATTTTGTGAGAATTTGGTTTGCCTTGCGCTATTTTCATTGATGTTTTGTTTGCAAGTACATCTCAACAAATGCCTTAACTTTTTTGAGATGATCAATTAAGACGTTAAGCGCTTAAGTACTTAGTAATTATAATAAGTACTACCATTTTATAAGTAAATTATACAGCCGAACTTCCATATAGCGAATCTTACTTAAGGGGAAAAAAATATAGAATTGGAAATGAATTTTATATAAAGAGAACTATGTTGCACAAAAGTTCGTTTTACAGAACTTCGACTGTAGGAGTTTTCATGCTTGCGATCAAAGAACATATGGTTGGTGTCTACTTAATAGATATTAAATTTATCCTTAAATTATTATTACAGCTAAAAATTTTGACAAAATGTATATAAAAAATTGAATTTCTATCCCAATAATAGTAATAATAAAAATGTAGCAACTTCAGCTCGAGTTTTTGCCATGCCGATGATTCTCCACATTATTATCTGCCGTTTCAAAGAAGCCGGGAAAAACACCAGGCGGAGCATCTAAATTTTGTTCAGCACTTAAATTAATATATGTTGGCTGTACTTCAGCGTGTGTGATATGATGTAAAGGTTCATTCAAATCGTGTACTTGCGTAATAGGTGGCCAATTATCAAATGATTTAATGGCATACTCGATTCGCATATACTTTCGAGTGGACGTTTTTAGCTTTTGTTCACGTCGCACTTGAAAGCGCTTAAATATTAAATACTCGACAACGAATGACTCGATAAATGCATGAACTATAAATTCTGTCAAACCGTACAAGAGCATAATATAACGAAAATACATTTCTTCGGGCACAACAAGTTGAAAGAAATTTGAAATCCATTCACTTGGATACACAACCAAATATACAACAATACACAAATTAATCACAAGAGTCAAACATAACGGCCAGTTTGACCAAATTGGTCTTCGATATGGTGCACCCTTTGAAAATACAAATGCCAAAATAATATACTGAAAAGTTGATATGGCAAACATCGTATAATTCTCATAGCAGCCCAAATGTTCCTTTTCCGTTTGATGAAATGGTACAAACCATGCTTGTTCGTGAAGCTGTAGCCAGCCTATTAAATAACGATAAGATTAGTATATTTTTATTTTAGTTTATTGTAATGTTATTGTGTGTGACTACTTACCAGCTACCTGGAATACGATAACAACAGCCAGATGTAGTAATAGCGATGATAATGGCGTTGGCGATATTAACGAACTCAAAGGCACCTGTTTAACCAGCTGACCATCGTAAGCTTTCGTTTTGCCAAAGAAGAATGCGAACACCGATATCAAACCCAAATCGATATACAAATATTGTTTATCTGTTAGATTTGAATCGATCGAGTATAGAATCATAACGGATATAAATTGAACTAGCGAATATGCTGCCATATACTTGAATATACCAAATGATGTAACCAGTGCAGCACGACCTTCTTTAATCACATTTGGTACTGCGGCAATTGTTGGATTTCGTGATGTAAATGGTGATGCAATTGATGATTCCGTTTCACTTAACGATATCCCCGTATGAGCGGCTTTTAATGCACCACAATCGTTTGCACCATCACCGCACATGGCCACATAATAATCGAGTTGCTGTAGCTCCATAACTAGCGATTGTTTTTGCTCTGGTGACATACGTGCATAGATTGCACCGCGCGTTAATATTATTTCCATTTGCTGTGGAAATTGTTCGAGTACAATTTGCCAAGTTTTGCCATCCATTGCGAATACATATTGATGTGGCATGGCTTTTTTTATTGTTGGCGTTGCTGTCGCAGCTGCGCCAAGTTCCACATCGTCATCGTTATCGTTATGGGTCCAAGTTTCAATTGTCTTGACACTGGTCAAACTATGGCTATTTGGCAAAACATTACCATTTACCACCAATGGGTTCGTTGACTTGGATAATGTATCAACATCCAATGTAATTTCATCTGGCATAAATTGTTCATTGCTGCCCAATTCGAGTGTATATTGCAATTCATATTGTTCGGTTTTATCCTTATCGCAGGCATGAACTGTTATAACGGATTGTGTGGATCGGACAATGCCGCAATCTCGTGCAACGCTCAACGCTGTTAATATGTTATCACCGGTAATCATAATAGTGCGTATATTAGCTACATTTAAAGAATTAATCACCTCGGTTGTATCGGCTTTCAAACGATTTTCGAGTATAACAAAACCAAGAAATTCCAAATTGTTTTCAACCTCTTCACGCGCAAGACGTTGTATTTTGGTGTAATTCATCTTCGGATTGAGACTTTTGTACGCGACAGCGATTATACGAAAACCTTTCTTTGCAAAACTCGACAACTGTTGCGAATAATCGTTTGGTATGCTTTGTGGCAGGCACAATTGTTGCAACATTTCCGGTGAACCTTTACAATATACAGTGAAGCCAGATGCGTTGAGACAACGTGTTACCACAGCCATACGTTGCAAATTCGATGTAAATGGAAATTCACGCACAATGCCATGATCGAAATTTGTTTCAGTTGTTGATAAACCCACATTGGCCAATAAATCATCAACGGAACTTTGTCGCTGTACAACGTATGTCGGTTTGGATTCGATTCCTTCTCGTTTAGGTTGCCTCAATATTGTTGGATATATTAGACCATATTTCTCATTTTCGGGTATATTATTTGAATCTTCGAGAATCCAACCGGTTGATTCAAACATTTTTAAATCCAATGGATCACCCATCATCAAGCCATTCATCACCGTAATCGAATGGCATGTGACCATACAAAATAGAAAATGTTCATACGGCAAACGTTTGACATCTTTCAAAGGTATTTGAAATTGATTTGTCGGTGATTTTGGTACGACACCCCACATATCAAGGCCATCCTCGGTTAAAGTGCCAGTCTAAATTTATAAAATATATCAAAAGAGCAAATAAATATGATATATAGACACATATATATATATATATTATTTAATATATACATATATAAATAAATAACTAACCTTATCAAAGCAACAACAATCAATGCTGCCAGCAACATTTATAGATCGCGGCGATATGCAAAATATATTATTTAATTTTAAACGTTTTTGTGCATAAAAACGACCAACCGTCATTGCCGCCGGTAAAGCTGGTGGCACAACAATTGTAATAAGATCCAGCGATTCCACCACAATATTGACAGCGGCAGTGCCACGCAATATCTAAAAAGAAGAAAAAAAAATTGTAATTGATAGCAAAGAATGTATAACAAGTAAGCACTTACCTTGGTGACAAGCGTATAAATAAATCCAATGCATGCAATAATCGCTAAACATTGTATAAATTTGTACGAATCCTGTTCAAATTTATAATCTACAGGCGGTGGATACAGTATGGAACGTATTAAGCCACCTTTAGCTGTAATGTTACCAGTATTTATAACAAATGCTAACACTTTTTTCGAACCAATATAACGTGTCTGTATCACTTTTGTACCACAGAACAACATATGCCTTGCATGCTCTTTCTTATCAAATATTACATCACGTTTCGTTGGTAATGGGGTTTTTGTAACCGGCACACTTTCCCCTGTAAGCATCGATTCATCCAGAATGCAGTTACCAGAGAGTAAAACCGCATCACATTGCATTGTACAGCCGCTTGATGGTATTTCAACTATATCACCAGGCACTAGAGATTTTGTTGACAATTCCTTAGACATTCCTTTGGCATTGACGACCAAAGCGTTTCCAGTGTTTAAAACTGTTTTGTGTAGAACATCTTGATTCTATAAATGTAAAAATAACGATGATTAAGAAACACTCTCCATAAACGCTTCACTCTCTTCAAATCTCTTCATCTCACCTTTTTCGTTTGCACTATTGACATTGTTATTCCAAACATCGACATTAACAATATGACACAGGCATAATAGTAATAATCGTACGTAAACCATAATATAACCGAAAAAATTTGAAACACATAGAATGGATTGAGTACTTCGAGAAATAGCAACGTTTTCACACTACGCAATGGCACTGTAATTTCATTTTCACCAAACACAATCCGTCGTGATAGCTGCTCCTGGACACATAATCCACGTTGCTGATGATAATACGAGCATGCCACATTCACATCCAGCCCATTGATTTTATTAAAATTGTTTATGCTATTATCCCAGGCATAATTCAATTGCTTACAACGAAAGACTCGAACAGATCGGCATCCTATAAGAAAGCAGATTTTTTTTTTATATATTAACACAATTATTCAAATAATTTGTTACTTACTTTTAAATTGCGCTGATGAGAAGTGAACAGGCAGTTGGAGCTTATTACCATCAAAGTCTTCGTCGGGACATTCTAGTTGCAGTAATTTTCTTATAGAAAAAAAAGTAAAGTTTAAGGCGCATTTTTTTCATGTATACATAAATCTACATATAAGTACATATGGAAATACACAAGAAAGAACATCTTTTCGCTTGCAAAAACACAGTTCATCTGCAAGCATTTTTGTTTTGTTTCGGAAGCATATATCTGTTCTAAGGTTTCCCCAATCCACGCAAAAAGTATTGTATTCCCCACAACATTATCTTTTCAAATTTGTTTATGTAGATTAATTTAAAATTTACTATCAGACTTATAATTAATTTTGTATTTTAGTTTAAAGTTTATGATTTTAACTGTATTTTAATTTGAATTCATTTTGTGGGCTGTTCCTCGTTGACAATTAATAAATAAATAAAACCTTCGATTTATACACTAATAATTACTTTTTTGAGCACTTTATTGTCAACAGGTGCGTTCACCAGGATTTTTGGCTTCAATGTACTGGATCAACAATAGTTTTGCTACTACTATCTCTATATTTGGACAGCAAAAATTATTTTCGATTTTTGTTGAAGAACATATCCTCAACGGCCTGCAGTATTCCAAGTGCATTAAAATATTCAAATTTTTTTCTAAACCCATTTTTGTTACATCTTATATTGTATTGTTATTGCCTTAAGTCAATCTGTTTTAATCATATTTCGATAAATGGAGCGCAAAATTCAGCAAATTTACTCCATAAAATTTTGAATCATTATCTACGAACTGTCGTTTTTTTTTTCCACAAATGATCAATATTATGTATATATTTATACAGTCGAACTTCCATATAACGAAATTCCGTATAACGAGATTTTCTATACAACGAAGTCAGAAACCAGAACCCTGCAATTTAATTCTGTCAAAAACCATTCTATATAACGAATTTTCTCCATAACGAAGTTTTTTCTTGTCCCCTTGAGATTCGTTATATGGAAGTTTGACTGTGTATATATTTAAAAATTCCTGATTTTATTCCTATCGATATTTTGTATTTTGAAAAACGGGAAGAGCTAATGATAATTTGTTAAAAATGTTTTCCGGCATTAAAAACCTTTTAATATTCCAATTCTGAAGTCTCTCGAAAAGTAAATAAATTGATAAATGAAGTTAATATATACATAAGTACATATAATAGAATCTTTTATAAAGCGAATCTCAATAAAGAGAAGATTAGCAATGTAGAATTGTTTTTTGATTGAACCAAATTGTAGATTTCTCGAAATGAATTCGTTACATAGAAAACTTTGTTAGCTGCAAAAATTAATAATTTTATTAATATACAATTTTACATACTTGAGCTGCTCGACATCCAAAATGCGTACGGGCTTAACGTGATAAAGCTTATGATTTCCCTGATAGTCTTCTTCGATGAGAACTTGTTGCGCATCCTGCAACGAACACGGCTGACATGTGGCAAATAAATACCAATGTCGCCACCAGTGCAATACGATACGCAACAATCCACCCGTCAGAATTATAAATATCCAGGACAAGATTAAACGAAGATGAGAGCGACGATAGCCGCTTATCTTCATTTGATCCGATTGATCTTGATTTATAAAGGCCACACATGGTTTTGAATCTAAAAAATAAAGAGGAAGAACACGGAAAACTTATTAAATATTTTTCGAGTATATGTGTAAAAACACCAATCATTAAATTTAAATAGTTATGCTTACATAAATTGTATTTTATTTCATACCTCGCAATGTTTCGCAGTTCATCATCAGTTTTAGCTTACAACAAAAAATTCACAGCTTTTATTTCAGGAGTGTCCGAAATATGTGCCGAACATTTACTTTTAACTCCCACTGTACACAAATATTATTGACATCTTTATTATTCAATAACTGTTAAAACACCCATTGAATTTTTATAACATATAACATACAAATATGTATACATACATAAGCGTATGTGTGATTGGCTAGCGCTCCTCCACGTATGTATGTTTATCTGCCTAAGGCAAAGCAATTCAATTGACAACACTTGGACGAGGCGAGCGAATAATCAGAATAAGCAACGTTGCGACATAAATGATTATACACGTTAATACATACATAAGTACATTTACATTTGTCTATAGATAAAATTTGATTGATAAGAAAAAAAAAAAACGTGCATTTTCAAAAAAATAAATTAAAAAACATATGTATGTAGGTTATAATATACTTATGAATGTAAGTATGTATGTTTAATTTCATAAGTTAAACAAAAAAATAGTGCCTTTGCTTTAATAACTCAATATCTTTATGTAATTGAAATTTTTATTGAAATTTTATAATCTTAAACACGTCTGTCTTGTTGATTTGCTTAATTGTGTGTTATAAACTTACTCACAATTGCTCAACCGCATGACAGCTGTGAGTGTCAATGTGAACGTGTGTCTGTGTGTCTTTATGGTTGGGTTATATTAAGTTGTTTTTGTTGGAATCCAACAAGTATCCCTTTTAAAATACATATTGATGTTTTTATGACAACAAAAGTTATTGGATTTAAAATGTGTACTAATATATATGTACGTACATAAATTTATAAACACTGTTAAAAAATTGTGAAGAGAACAGGTGCTATTGAAAATAAGCAACAGCCATGCATATGGGAGTTATTGTTCTGACGCTCAAGTACACCAACACAAGCACGCATGTGGAAGGAGAGCCAATTAACAAACAAAGAGCCAAATAACAGTTAACGATCCTCGGCTTCTCAAACGCGACAGCGACTATATATTTTGTATAAGTATATATGTAAGTCTTATACAAATGTATAAATATATATTTATTTAAATTTCAAAAAAAATTAAATTTATCAAGTCTCCGAACATCAAAAACAAGTTCACACTTCAAGCCTGCAAAGAAACAATTTTATAAGAGAAGAACGGTAGCTCAATCGTGGCACAATGCGTCGTCGCCCACACACACACACACATGTTTTATTTTTTTTTTATTTTTAATTCATTCGCCCTAGTTCGTAATGGGTGCTCAATGGCCAGTCTCATGCATGACCCGACATGCATACATTATATATGTATATATAAATTAATATTCATTAGGCCTAAGAAAATGAAATACATGAATTCGCGATTTTATGGCTACTACTACTAATCAAAGCGATATTATTTGAGTGTATGCATATGTATGTACATTTGTATGTACTTACATACATATGTATATCTGTTAATATTACAGCGTCCATGTCAACGCTATTTGGGCTCAAATACTGACCCGAACCGAACCGAAACACGACTACAAACAAGCAAGTGTTTTGTTTTTGTTTTTTTAACTAAACTCAATATTATAATTTGCACTCAAAAACTGAACTGAACAGCACAGACACCAAAGAATAACTGCGACGGCGAGCAGCAGCAACAAAATAATTTATTAAGCCTAATATTTTTATGAAAAAATATACTGTGAATTGGTGTACCTTATTGTGATCTACATTTCCCATAACTGTTTTAATCATTTTATTCTCTCACTTTGTATTCTCTTGTTATTCAAACTGGAAGGTCATCGTTATTTTTATGACGTAAAGATCATCGTTCGTCAAATCCATGATGCAATTAATAAGGTGGGCTCATTTGTGACAGCTGGTACCAATTGATCAAACATACGAGTTCCCAAGAAAATCCCAATTTTTCTGCTCTCTCGTCCCTTAGTGAGTGCGAAAGCGATAGATAAATGTTTTACTTCTCTGATATATTGCTCCTTAACGACTTCCAGCACTAAGAGAATAGCTGAGCTACTGGGCTCTGTGGTACCCCAAATTGAGCTAGTTGCGAATTTTCAAATTCGAGTCCACCTGGTTGATTGCATCATGGTAATCTTGGGTTAATGGCCTCTTGTCACATTGTCTCTTATTTGTATATACGCTGACAATACTCTCTTCGTAAAAATTGGTTTTAAAAAAAATTTGATGCCTTGCAAGTACGCATACCAACATAAAAAGGAAGCTATACACACCTGTTACAAGCAACTGCGAATCTGGCGGATCAAAATCTTCTGGCTCGTGAGTCAGGCTGTTAGCGGTTAATATAACTT
Organism: Scaptomyza montana; assembly: GCA_018904305.1. Taxonomy (NCBI): domain Eukaryota; kingdom Metazoa; phylum Arthropoda; class Insecta; order Diptera; family Drosophilidae; genus Scaptomyza; species Scaptomyza montana. The sequence continues at coordinate 87,960 of JAEIGR010000054.1, forward strand.
TATGCGTCTGCGGCGCCTCCTTATTGTTTGAACGATTGTATGTTCCGGATGAGGTTGATTTTGCCGGTGTGATTATACTGTTTAAAGCAGCCGTATTGTTGTTGTCCATTTGAATTGCTCTACGTGCATCCGTATTTGTGTTGAGCCGGGGTGCTGAGAGGAAAGAGGCTTCAATGTCGAACGGCTGTGTCGGCGAGTGCCACCAGTTAAGCTTTAATAGATTGTTCTTAGTGGCAATGCGAGAGAATTGCAGCAAATCCGCCTCTTGATGCGTTTGATTGTTGCCTTCGGATAATGGCTGCAAAAGCATTAGCTCCGGGGATAACGGTTCTGTAACGCCGCAGCATACCCCTCCGCCGCTTTCACTGCGTCTGGCAGACATTTTGAACGTCTTAGCTGGTCTTATTAAAAGAGCTTTTTAATTTAAATTTACTCGTTTAGGTAGTTTGTTTTTTTGGTTTTCTTTGGCGAACCAGATTTCCAGAGCCCAACACTAATCCAGTTGATATGTCAGCTGCACATCTCTTGCTGCACTCCTGGTAAACCGATTACTCCACACATCGCGGAAAGGATCAAGCCATAGATATAGTCATAAATATAAGAGTACATCCTTGGCACCGAACCGAATCACACGCGTAGTTTATAATAGCGAAAGCACTGACGAAATAAGCGAGTATAAGAGCACAACGGCGACAAGAGCGGGGCGACGACTTTATGACGCTTTCTTTTACGTTGACGTAAGGATTGAAATCCGTAACGGTATTTGGCAATCCGTTTCCAAAATAACCCAAGTAATATTGGTGCTGGTCTGCTAAGCCAATTAATTTTTAATCATCCAAAGTTTGGGCATTGACTAACATTGAACAGGCGCAGATGTAGATGCCACGCTGGTGTCGGTGTCACTTCCTCGTGACCCGCTCCTCCACTGCCCACACGCTTTTCAAAATAAAATTGTTTGATGTACTCTTTTTGCAATAGTTCCAAGTCTAATACGACGCCGTCAATGCCAGTGTCGCCAACTTCCTTTTTAGCTTGGGCTGTCTGCTGTTCTCCTTGCTCTCGACGTTTGCGCAACCTTCTCTTGAATGACCCGATGTGCTCCTGCTGCTCGGTTGTACTTTGTACTGAATTCATTACGTTATAACTAGCAACAATAACTTGACGACACTTTTTTGACAACTCAATGGTCTGCCAATGTGTTAAGTAAAATAGAAGTAATTCGCTAAGTGTCGATATCGTCGAAATTTCGTCTCTTTGATCGTTCACTATGTATGTAGCTACACTACAGATTTACATACATACATTTACACATTTACATTCAACATTAACTGTACTTTCCTTTAAGCAGTTGATGGACGAACACACACAAAATATTTGTAGGTTTTCTTTTTATGAAAAACTATTGTCTGTTGTTTACCTGCGTTTTGATTTAAAAATTCTCAGACTTTATAAGATTTCCCGCGAATCGATCAAACCTTTGTTGATGCACTGTTGATTTAATTTTTTTATGTATCGTTGATTTGCGTTGCACAGAAACTAATTCGCTGGTTTGTTTTAATGTTAATAATTGTGAGCTGTTGCTTAAACTCATTCCTTGAAGAGTAACATTCAATGACATACTCATCGCGACATATGTACATACATATGCATGCAGCTTGGCGTTGGGGTTTTTTATTCAGAAGTCAACATTGTCTCGAAACGGTTATGACTGTGTTATGCCTAAGTCCATGTGTTATCTGAAATAAGCAATATACATTAATAAAAATAAACTTAATTTTCATGTATTTCATAAGCTTATACGTTACATTCCTTTATTATTATTTTTTCTGTGCCCTTACGGCAATTTAAAAATAATCGATATCAATGTCTGTCTGTCTTGTGAGGATTTGGTGTTCTTACCACAAAAAAGTTATGCATATACACACATATATATATATATATATATATAAAATTTTCATTATTAGGCATCTCTGGCAAAATCGAACTTTGCTTTGTTTATGTCTTAAGTTATATACACAACCGAATAATTGAAAACAATTTCTTAGCATTTAATTCAATGAGTATGCTGCAGAGTGCGGTATACATACATACATATGTACATACATGCAAATCATGAAACTTTTTTGGGTGACATAACATAATCGGCACACTAGAAACAGCTGTACATGCACGTGAGCCTTATTGATTGCACATAGCTTACATACTTAATATTCGGTAACTCTTTTTATTTATCACTATTAATCCGCTTCACCGATTGTCAAACGTAGTATTATCCGTCATAGCTCCTTTAGAAGTACAGCAATATGACATGTAAGCGTTGGAATATACTTTGTCATCGTGTTTGAATGATATCTTATTAAATCGATATTCCAATGTTTATATATTTTTAAACAATGAATTAATATGATATTAATTAAAATAACTTTTACACATCCACGCGTTTTTCTTTAAACATATCTATGAGCAGTCATTTATTTATATAGGGGCGTACACATATGTATACAGACGAATATGGCAATAGACACACAGTCACAATGGTCACAGGCTATCGAAAAAATTCGATGAGAGTAAAATACGTTATCGAGTTGCCGGCGATAATAGACGAATTGCCACTGAGTATCTCAGTTGCAACGAGTATATACTCGTTGCCCAGTTGCGCAGAGCCATTTATTTGGTTAGTGACAGACCTAAATAAGTTTCGGCCACTTTACGCATTATTATTTTTCCTGCCTCTTTAATTTCGCGCTTATGTTAAAGTAAAGGAGTAACATGGATGCTAACAAGAGGTTGTTTTGTGAGGCCTGCACTAACACAGTCATTTTGTAAGAGGTTTGGCTCGGTACATTTTTTCACGTGAGCCTAGCTCGGCGAAAATATGAAAGCACCAACTTTTGCTTATGGCCAGAAAATAAACATCATGTTTTGCAATTGCACGAAGCCAACGAGTAGAGATACAGCAAACGCTCGATAACGTGACCTAATTAAAACCAAGGCAGTTCAAGTTGACGAAAGTGTTCACGTTTCCGAATGCCAAATGTACACATATTTACTCATTAAAACTCACATTTTATTGTTTCTTTTATATTAATTTTTGCGTAATAGATAGGAAGTTAAATGATAATTTGAGAAAACTTTTAATTCAAGAAAATCTGTAATTTTTTTGTGTTTTTTGTTTTGTCTAACATTTTAAACACGTTTTATACAAGTCAATGCACAAAAAATGTGGTTCACGTTTTGATGAGTTCACGTTTTAGACCTATCACGTTATCGAGCGTTTGCTGTATTAATATAAATAATTAATACAAATATCTCTTCTCGTTGACGAAACTAAATTTGATGCCCTTGGCTAAAGCAGCATCAAACCTTTGTAGTGTACTGGAATCGCGGTTTAACACAGCGTACATATCGCGGTTTAACACAGCGTACATACTCACCTTATTTCACTTTTGAACAGACATAACAAATATCTTAACGATTTTCAAGTTTGTAGTTTAACAATTTATTTTGTAAATACAATATTTAGGTATTTTCTATTCAGATGAATTCGAGGCAAAGGCTGCTTATTAAATTCTACCAAGAGTTATTAGTAGTTGAAACATGTATGTATGTTCGGTATGCAATCGTTTACATCATCGAATCGTTCACTGCTACAGTGAAAGAAAAGTAAATTTTAACAAAACTTGTTTGCTCTGCTATAACTTCATGAAAAGCATATTAATCTTGCTGGTATAAATTTAGTTTCTTTCTTCTAATTACTTCAATGGTTTTATATATTTCAGTTATGGGCAGTTTCACACTTTCGCACAAAATTCTGTCGAAGCGCAGTTTGTTGCATGCACAAAAGAAGAAAGCGAAGAGCGCCACATGTTTGACTGTGTGGGTGTTGTCCACCACTGATATATTTTAAGATAAACATACTTGTATTGCGTATGACCTTCGTTTTGCAGGTTGCTAACAAAAAACAAATAAATATATTTAATACATACATGCAATAAAATAAATAAGAAATTTCAAATCTCATTAATCGTTTGTAACTTTCTTTGACATACTCCCACTCCCATCTTAAAATATCAGAAGCTAACGTCGTTATTAATGTTTCGACATGCTTTGATTTTCGCTTTGCAAATCCTTTGCATCACCTAACCACGTTGATGGCGGCGTTGCCGTTGCAGTTGCCGTCTGACATTTGTCAACCAGGGATTGTATAAGCATATCTTCCGCTGTGGTTGGAATCTTTTGCAGAACATCGGAATCCAAATTTATTATTGAAATGTCATGCGCGTTATTGCCTGTACGAGGAGTTTAAGATAAAGTATATCAGAGAAAGGTATATAAGACAGAATTACTATTTTTACCGCTCGGTTTAAGGTCGGTTTGATATTTATATTCGTTTGCCTCACTGTGCAATTCAATTGGCGTTGGCGGCGGTGTAGAACAAGTTCCATCTGTTTTTACAACAATAAAAAATATTAAGAAAATAAAAATATAAGGCATCATACCATCATCATGGGAAGCACAAAGTTCATCTACCCGGCTAAGCACATCGATATCCAAAGTTTCATTTAGCCCATCGGAGAGGCGGCTTGATCGATTTGTTTTATTGATTCTAGCCGTGGCTAGACCGTGTTCCAAATGATCCGTTACCAGTTCTAAATTGTAAATGCACTTTTCCACAATATCGTTGCGTTGAATTTTGTTTAATGCTTGTGACATCGCATTGCCAGTTGCATTGGAGCCCGTTTGTTTCAACCAAAGACGCAACATGATTAAACTTTGTTGTGCCATGGGCTGATCAGCATATTCATCTTTCACTAAATCAATATCCGTCTCGGATACACCCAATTCTTTAGCCAACATTGGCCAATCATTGCCCAATAAATTTGATATATCCGATAATCTTATGTCAGCCCGTTGTATATCTTCAGTTGGTGGATTTACTATTGCATTATCCGCTAATATTTTGCTCGCTTTTATTTCCGCATTTATCATATCTTTGTAGTTGAGGCCATGATTTGCGCTTCCATTTCCATTACAGCTCTCAAATTGTTGTTGTTGAGGTGCCAATGAAACATTTAGAGCGCAAATTGGTTGGAGCGGTGCCTCACCGTGTCCCACTTTTGGTTCGCTCATAAAACAGATGCGTGCATGCGGTTGATCCCGATCCTTAATGTGTATGATACAAGACAACCGATTTTCACGAAATGCTTGAAATTTGGTATTTAATTGATCGCCCGACTTTAACACGGGCACCAAATTGCCAGCAAACTCGAGATAAATGTTTTGATTTTGTAATATCTCAACATCGCGACTTTTTGCCACTTCACTAAAAAACTCTTGATGCTCCAATGTTTTATCCTCTTTGTCATCGGTCATGCAAAAGACGGAGAGCTTTGCTTCCGTTAAGGATATACGCTTTGCAAACACTACAAACTTGACGACAAATGGCACTTGAGCCATATACGTATACAGTTCGGAGGCCATACGACTTGCGTCGGCAACATTGCGACAATCCATTAGCCAAAATCGTGCCGATACCGTTGTTGTAAAACTAACACTATCTTTAACGAATGCCAATGGCGTAGAACCCGTTACATCCTCCCAAACAGCACGATTCTGTCCACCGGTTATCGAACACAATAGCCTCAAAGTGGGAGCATTGCCATTTGTTCCGGCATATTGTGAATTTACCATACCTTGATTACATGTTTTCGGTGCTGGTATACTCAATGTTATCGCTTTGTGGAATTTGCGACGCCTTGGCTCGACGGTTACAACGGGAGATACGGCAACGCCCTGGCCAAGCAATTTTGAGCAACCAATCAAATCGACGGGCTGTGCCTGAAGACCGACACGTATCTTTTTAGTGAGCGCATGAGCTGGAAATATTGCTTGAACATTTGGCACAGCTGTCGATAAAACGGTACCGCCATCTGGACCAATCGCATGAACCTCCTGACGCACACGCGAAACAACGGCAAAGAAATGTGGCACATTTTGTGTCACAATGCGAATGATGCGGCTTGTGTGTAAATCCTCCAATGGATTTACATCTACCTCGATCGTATCGTTAAGGGCCTCTAATAAGTTCTCTTCATCCTCATAAACACTATGTTCGCGCCAGCTCTCTCCGTTGTCCGAACGTAATATAATTATTTCACGCTCTTTGTCGCGCAGCGATCCAAAATGTGGTACTTCCAATACAATTGGGCTAAAATTGAATACAAATTTTTGTCTTCTTAATTAATATGTTTTTTTTTTTTTTGACATGAATATATCTTAGGGCTGGGGTACATTATATGAAACAAGTAAATCAAAAAAAAATTTTGAAGACTTGCTTTTATACGCTTTCTTGCATACATTTGTAATGGATTTTTTAACATCATCCATGCAATACCTAAATATCAAACATGTTTTTGTTATTTAAAAAAAATGATATAAAAGTTTAAATAATAAATTAAAAAAATAGTATGTTTCGGTCGGAGCTCGAACCCACGATCTTCGGCGTGTGAAGAGGCAGGCTTCCCTTCATGCAACCAAAGCTTGTCAAAATTGACAGTCAAATTAGTAAGACCCCTTTTACACGATGAAGTTTTTGCGTCTGAAACATTCGTTTGTTGGCAAAGGGAGTAGAGGGGTAACAGCTGCAAGCAATGCTTCATGACTTGTGAAGCAATGATTTATTTTTCTCATTTTGCTTTGCCTTATTCCGATAGAATGTAAGGGAACGTACCCAAATTACGTGACACGTTTTTGTACAATTTTTTACCCCCCCTCCCCCCACGGTGACTACCCGTAGTAAATTGCCAAACCCCTCCCCCCACTGTTTTTACGTAATCATTTATAAATATGGCTTTAAAAAATTTTTTCCCTTTATTTACCCTAATTAGTTCGCAGCTTACTATTTTTGTTGTTTTTAGGCTTTATTTTAATATCCAAATTTTAATAAAAAATTTACTACGTAATAAAAACCGAAACTCCCCCTCCCCCTTGTGACAAAGTGTAGTATTTTTAAGACCCCCCCCCCCCCCAACTAAATTGGTCACGTAATTTGGGTACGTTCCCTAAACACAGAGTTGCACAGTGTTTGATGTGAATAATAAAGTTTTCGATACGAAATATCGCATAAGCAAATATTAGCGCCAATAGTAAATACATTGTTTTGGTTAAGAAATTATTAATAGTAATGTTCACTGAATCCATTTTATTTACTTGTTGCTTCTTAAACCAATTATATATTAACAAATAATACAATCAATGGCAAAGACGTATGTTTATCGACCATAAATTTAAAACAGAGTTGCATTTACAAAGAAAATGCTGTATGAAAAAACTTCATCGTGTAAATGCGACCAGATTTGCGAAGATGTTTTAAAGCAGAATGAAAAAAAACTTCATGAAAAAACAAAAGGGAAAACTGTTTTTCGTGGTTTTAACATGATATTACATATTTTATCGTGCCAACAACTTTAAAAACACATCTTTGGTGAAAATTTCAGAGCTCTAGCTAGTCGGGAACATAGTGAAAATTTGATTACAAGAATCCGGTACAAACAAACAAATGCAGTATACATACATATATAAGTATAAATATATATATAGTATGTGTGTGTTAAGGTTATCATGTCGTTACCGTACCTTAAAAATTTTCCCTCAACAGGTGACATTTCCAGTATGCGACTGACCAAAGCCTCACCCTCCATCAATGGCGGCGGATTGGCAACTCTCTGCGGTTTGACATAACGACATGTAATGCGTGTTGGTTCAGAACACGCTTTCGGTGGCACAATTATGCGAACTCCACTGTGTCGACAACCACGCATTGAACCGCCGCGCGCATCCACTAAAAAGGAGACAAGGAATCTGCAATAAAAAAAAATTTTTTTTATTAGCTTTTGTCTGTTTCTAAAAAAAAATTACAAAATCATTACCCCAGATGAACGGGCGGACGCACAATGACCACATTGTCCGCCTGTCGCTCCGTTAGAGGAGATGCATTTAAGTTTGTCTCAGTTAATTTGGTTATTTCTAAAATAAAAAAAAAAAAAAAAGAAAGAGCGGAAGCATTAGCATTTAATTAATTTTCATTAATCAATGACGCAATTTTTTTACCTTTACTACTGCCCCCCAATCCATCTAGTTGATCGTGTGCGGGATTTGTGGTATCGAAATTCTGATTATCATTGTCATTAGTTGTTTTTAAATCATCGGTCGCCATATATTTGTATTGATTATGATCTAAAAGATCGTCGCCACCTTCGTCTTCTGAATCGGATAGCAATGTTTCGTGCATCAATTCAGGAGCAACGACTTTATATTTCTCCTCTAGCAAACCAGTTGTTGTATTAATTACAGATGTCTGTGATACGACCTTTAGAGTTTCCACTGCTGTTACATAGCCTAGACTATGCGCGATATTTAATGCTGTTTGACCATTCTAGAAAATAAAAAAGTTAAACAAGATAAAAGCTGCTTCTCACACAAGCAAAAAATTAAAATTTGTAAAAATATTAATAACACTATTTAAATACATCCGGTGATGTGAGCAATTTAAAAATTTACACACAAAACTGTAAAAAATATTCGAACAACGCCCGAATTTCAACAAGCGCACCTGCCTAGCCCCACCCAAATCATCATGCTCTCGGATTGCCAGTCTTTTATTATAGATGACGAGAAAGGCGAAAGACGAAAAACGGAATGAGAGAGAAAGCATAGAAAATCACCGTTCAAAAAAGAGAATGAGTTTATATTCATTTGAATATGGCGTCTTAGCACATTTATGTTTGTGTGTATGTATGTGGAAATAAAAACAATCTGTTTTAAAAATAGATACTATCGAATATTGTACATTCCGTTTGTTGTTTAGCGCTACGCGATATATGTAAATAATAGTATTCATACTTATATTAACCAATCAAATTCAGTTAAAATAGTTTAACTACGCTTGCGTTGAAAATAAAATTTATTTTTAAATAGTTCGATACTTATTTCGAAAAAAATAGCGGTTTTTTAGTAATCAATACAATTGTGGTACAAATTGTAAAATGAATATAATTTACTGTTCAAATAAAATTGTTTGTTTTTGGTTTCATGCAATCATACTATATATACTAATTTTAATATTTATTTTATTTTATTTTTTTTGCTAATTCTTGTTTTCCAAATTCAACATTATTTTTGCTACGGATAACATGTGTATATCGGAAACGGCAAGAGAAATTTGAAATAACTAGAATCAATCAATCGATATCTTTGGTGTTGCTAAACGGTTAAATTTATCTTTATCGATATGGGAAACAGAATAATTAATGGATTATCAGAAACGAACATAGTTTAGGAACACAAATGTTTTTCGTAAGTTTATAAGAAAACAAGTGGAAACGTTGCAGTCGGACGCAACCGACTGCGGTATACTCGATACCAGTATTAAAACCGGTAAAAAGAGGCCTCATTGCAAAGGGGTACGGATGAGGCAGGGGTGTACGCTGCCTTAAAGATTCTCCGATGCAGATGGGGATGCCACCAGCTGTCTTCCTTACAAATTTGGTGACTCTAGCTCAAAGTTTGTAAAATGTGGGGAAAGGGCGGTATGGGTGGGCGTGGCATCCCAATTTTTGATGCAGATCTTTGTGAAATGTCAATTGCTATCTTCATACCAAATTTGGTGACTTTAGCTCAAAGTTTGTAAATGGTGGGAAAAGGGGGGCGGAATGGGTGGGCTTGGCTCCAAAACTTTTGGGGGTCGTTGCCAGCTATCTTCCCACCAAATTTGGAGACTCTAGCTCCACAACTCTGGAAGATACACGCATTCCCGTTTTTGACGAAGCGTTGGGGTGGATGGGGGCGGCTAGGGCAGTGTCGGCGGGCGTGGCATCCAAACTTTTGATGCAATTTTTGGGGGGTCATCATCACCTATCTTGGCACCAAATTTGGTGGCTCTAGCTCAAAAACTGTGGGAGTTATAGGCTTTTTTTTACTTTAAATTGCGGGGGGCTGGGGGCGGAATGGGTGGGCGTGGCTCCAAAATTTTTGATGCAGTTTTTTGGGGGTTGCTAGTAGCTATCTTTTTACCAAATTTGGTAGTTCTAGCTGTAAGGATGTGCGAAATATGTGGATTTATCGGTTTTGAGTTATCGAATTTATCGATTTGAAAGCCCTCCAGTTATCGTAGAACCCCCATCTTGACACTTTAATTTACTATCCCATAGATAAAGAGAATTGGAAAGTTTCAAGTCTCTAGCTTGAAGGGTGTGGAAAAAAGTTGCGAACATACAGACGGACGGACGGACACCATGACGGACATTGCACAAACCCAATATACTCTTTACCTTCGGTATCGAGTATAATTAAAAAAAATAAACATAAAAAAATTTATCATGCTTACATTTGTTACTGCATCCGGGTTCGCTTTGTGTCGCAAAAGTAGATTGATAACCATTGTATGACCTTGCTGAGCTGCCTGATGGAGCGGCGTATATCCAATATTTGTCGTCATTTCAATGTTGGCATCATTTTCAAGTAAAAATTTAATTTGATCAATTTGATTGTGGTGTGCTGCAATGTGCAGAGGCGTATAACCAGCTTTAGTTCTCTCCGAAATATTGGCTCCATGTTCAAGTAGCAACTGGGAGACTTGAACATGTCCTTCCTGCGAAGCCAAATGCAATGGGGTTAAGCCATTCTTTGCTGTAATGTTGGCATTGGCATCATGCTCCAGTAGCAGCTGCACAAAATTAACACGTCCCTCCTGTGCAGCTAGATGGAGCGGAGAAAATCCAGATTTACTTATAGCTTCGACATCGGCACCATACTGTAGCAACTCTTGGGCAATATCCAAATTGTTTTTTTTTGCTGCAATGTGAAGTGCATTATGACCATTACGCGCACTTATTTGTGTCGAGGCACCCTTTTCCAGAAGCAACTGGACTACCGGCTGATGATCATAGTGCGTGGCTACGTGCAAAGGTGTCACACCATTTTTACCCTGACAATCGATGGCAGCACCTTTTTGCAGCAACAATTCCACCAAATTCACCTTACCATACTTGCTTGCCAGGTGAAGTGGTGTAAAACCTTTATTGGTCACAGCATCGAGTTGAGCGCCATTTTCGATGAGTTGCTGACAGACTTCTGTTTGGCCTTCCTTGACGGCAATGTGTAAAGCTGTATACATATCGTTCGTGGCTGCATCAACTTGTGCGCCATGCTGCAGCATTAACATTATAATATCAATATTGCCCAGACGCGATGCCACATGTAACGGTGTTTGGCCTTCACGTGCAATTGCGTCAACTTTCGCTCCATTGCGTAGCAATATCCGTATAATATCAGTCTGAAAGTTTCAAATAAAGTTACATAGGTAATTAAGTAAGCTTTTCGTACAAGTGGACTGGAGAAGTTATATTTAAGTGACGTATTCGTATTCTTAGGTCTCTCTCTCTTTAAATTTTTCTCTACACTTCTCTATATAATTTCACCATGGTGTATAAGCCTAACAGAAATATTTCAAACCTGATTTGCGCGCGCAGCCAAATGAAGCGGAGTCTCACCGCGTACTGTGGGCATATCTGGACTGGCCCCATGTTGTAGCAAGTATATAACAATATTCATGCAACCTGAAAAAAAGAAAAAATAACTATGATATTCTTTGGATACAGCATAAAAGTAGGGGATTAGCAAAAACAAACAAAGTTTGAAAAATGTTGGGAAAAGCGGGCTGGAAGCGCTATGGGTGGGCGTGGCATCCAAATTGATGCAGATCTTTGTGGAATGTCAATTTCTATCTTCATACCAAATTTGGTGACTCTAGCTCAAAGTTTGTAAAAGTTGGGGAAAGGGGGGCTGGGGGTGGTGTGGATGGGTGTGGCATACAAATTTTTGATGCAGATCTTTGTGGGATGTCAATTGCTATCTTCATACCAAATTTGGTGACTCTAGCTCAAAGTTTGTAAGAGTGGGGAAGGGGAGGCTGGGGGCGGAATGGGTGGGTGTGGCATCCAAATTTTTGCTGAAGATCTTTGTGGAAAGTCAATTGCTATCTTCATACCTAATTTGGTGACTCTAGCTCAAAGTTTGTAAAATGTGAGGAAAGGGGGGGGGGGGGGCTGGGGCAGTATGGGTGTGCGTGGCATCCAAATTTTCGATACAGATCTCTGTGGGATGTCAATTGCTACCTTCATAACAAATTTGGTGACTCTAGCTAAAGTTTGTATTAGGTGGGGAAAGGGGGCGGTTGGGCGTGACTCCAAAACTTTGATGCAGATTGTTGGGGGTCTTCATCACCTATCTTGGCACCAAATTTGGTGGCTAAAGCTCAAAAACTGTGGGAGATATAGACTTTTTTGACTTTAAAATGCGGAGGGCCTGGAGGCGAAATGGGTGGGCGTGGCTCCAAAATTTTTCTTCCATTTTTTTGGGGGTTGCTAGTAGCTATCTGCTCACCAAATTTGGTAGTTCTAGCTGTAAGGATGTGCGAAATATGTGCATTTATCGGATTTGAGTTATAGAATTTATCGATTTGCCAGCCCCCCAGTTATCGTAGAACCCCAATCTTGACACTTTAATTTACTATCCCAAAGATAAAGAGAAATGGAAAGTTTCAAGTCTCTAGCTTGAAGGGTGTGGAAAAAAGTTGCGTTCAGACGGACAGACACCATGACGGACATTGCACAAACTCAATATACTCTTTACCTTCGGTATCGAGTATCAAAATGGGATATGCATGTGTTTCAATTGGGGTGTTCAACAGCTCGTTTCATCGTTTCAAGTTTCAAAGTTGAAACGTCTCGCAACAACAACATACATAGAAAATTTCTTGAAACGTTGAAACACCCCAGCCTATGTATACAACAAAAAATTTTGAAGACATGCTTTTATACGCTTTCTTGCAAACATTTGTAATCGAGATTTTTTATCATCATCCATGCAATACATAAATATTAAACATGTTTTTGCTATTTAAAAAAAAGATAAAAAAGTTTAAATAATACAAAAAAAAAGTATGTCTCGGTCGGAGCTCGAACCCACGATCTTCGACCTGTGAAGCGGCAGGCTTCCCTCATGCCACCAAAGCTTGTCATATTTGACAGTCTAATTAGTAAGTTAAGCAAAAGGGAAAACTGTTTTTCGTGGTTTTTACATGATATTACATATTTTATCGCGCCAAAAACTTTAAAAACATGAATTGTCATCTGAAACACATCTTTGGTGAAAATTTCAGAGCTCTAGGTAGTCGGGAACTTGGTGAAAATTTGATTACAAGATTCCGGTACAAACAGACAGACAAGTCAAGTTAAATAAAAGCATGTAAAAAGTGTTTCAAGTTTCAACAAAATAAAGATGAGAAGAGCACGATATTTAGTCGATGTTCAGTACTTTTTAGTATATTTGGTGTAGTTTTGTGCAAAAAAGTATGAACACAAATAGTTAGTACTATCGATAATAAGTTACTATTGTAACTAGATCAATGAAGAGCAAAAAAGAAGAATTACTTGATTTTTTTTTTAAACTGCACAAAATTATAAGTGTGGCGCGAATTTTGATCGAACCAAATAGATTTAATAATTTAAGATGCTTTTTATTCAAACTTACCCATAAAACTGGCAACATGCAATGGCGTTAAGCCCGATTCCGTTGTGGCACTGATATTGGCACCATGTTTTAATAGCAATTCGGCAACCTTAATACGATTCTTCTTGCAGGCAATGTGCAATGGCGTAAAACCGTTGAGAGCACGCGAATTCGCATTTGCTCCATAATCAAGAAGCAGTTTAGCAACACGCACATGACCACAATGAGAAGCTACATGCAACGCTGTGAGATAATCCACTGTGACTTCATCAACGGGTGCTTTGTATTCAAGCAAAAGACGCGCCGCCTCATCATGTTCACCCTGTGCCGACATATGTAAGGCTGACAAACCGTTTTTAGTTTTCGATAGTATTGGAGCCTTGTGAGAGAGTAGAATTTGAATGACTTCGACATGACCGGAACGCGATGCACAGTGTAGTGGGGTAAGGCCATCTCGTGTTATAGCATCAATGCGTGCTAGACGCGACAATAGCAAATTACAAACAGCTGCCTTGCCCCATTTACAAGCCACGTGCAGCGGTGTTATATTATGTTTAGCAGTAAAATTAACATCAGCGCCATGTTCCAGCAGCAAGGTGGCAATATCCAGATTGCCATAATGTGCGGCAATGTGTAATGGCGTAAAACCCGATTTGGAGACAATGTCAGCGTTACGATCATGCTCCAACAACAAGACAGCCGCATTCACATCATTCTTTTTCGCAGCAATATGCAAGGCAGGTAACCGCACCTTGCCACGCACATCGCTCTCGAGAAGAACGGCCACAACTTTATCGTGCCCCTGCTGCATCGCGACGGCCAGAGGCGTGAAGCCATCTTCAGTTGCCAGCGATGGATTTGCACCTTTGCTCAACAAGAGACGGCAACATCCATCATGATTCTCCTGTGCAGCCATATATAATGGGGTAAATCCATTTAGAGATTGCACATTTACATTCGCATTGTATTGTATAAGCTGTTTCATCACTTGTTGTTGCCCCGCCAACGATGCAATATGTAATGCGGTGTTGCCTTTTTTTGTTGCACTATCCACTCTTATCCCACGTTTCAACAGCTCGTTGCAAATATCGACAAAACCATCTTTGGCAGCCAGATGCAATGCATTTAATCCGTTCTAAGAAACGAAAAAAAAATTATAATATAGTTTTGGTAAAATATATATATTCACATATAAATACCGCATTGCAAGTGTTAATATCCGTTATAAGTCCAGCATCGATGAATTCCAGAACATTACTAATATCTCCACTTCGTGCAGCGCGTAGAAATGATATTGTCGCATCGCTCTATATGTATATAAGAGGATTATAATATATGTTTTCTTAATGATTTGCGAAACGGCATTTCTACTCTCTTTCACGATAATATAACATTAGTTTACAGTTAACAGACCCTAATGAGTATAACATTGTGTAGTATATGATTTAACTAAGTGTGACCGTGTCGAACTACTAAAGTTAGTATGCTGGTTGTTTTTTAAGTCTATAACTAACAATCTAACTCTACATTTTATTTATACAAACTCCTATAAAGATGTTTTAAAATTAATTAAGAATTTGATTATAAGGTAAACAAAATAGTTCAAACTTTTCGAATGAGAAGGAACTACTATCATCAATCTGTTTTATATTTGTATGTACATTTATAGAAATATATTGAAATTAACTACATAGGTATCAAGATATGTACGTATGTGCATGTTAGGTTTATGGTACATTTAATGTTCACAATAGACTGATATTTAATTGCCCTAAACATACATACAATCGCGTACATTGAATGTGCGTGTGTGTGTGTATCTGCACGTCCAGTGATCTCATCACTATTGTTTAACTGGCAAGCGACAGCTCTACATTCATTAAAATCCGCCATTTGACATACAATATATTGCGTACATTTTTATATGTTTGGTGTTTACGAATGTATGGATGCATTATCATATGAAAATGCAAATACTATTTTGAATGCATTTCAATTATAAAAATGAGTAGTCGTACCTGTTTTTGTTGCTTTACAAAATTATTTTTATCAGTGTTGCCGTTGTCCATTGGATCGATGATGTGATTTGTTTGCACTAGATTTTGTTTGATTGGAATTTCCTGGCAATTCGCTTGTATCATCTCGCTTTGGTGTTCGCCAATTGTCATTGTTTTTAAATAAATATCTAAAAATTATTGACACACACATAATTTACTAGATTACGGTTACAAGAAAAACTTTTTCAAATGTATGTATACACAGTGTAATGAAATATTTTGATTTTGTCAAAAAATATGTAGCACATACATACATACATATGTACATTAAATGCACAATACCTGCATATATGGTTGTTTATGTTATGATAAGATAAATCTGCATGGATGAACATGTAAATAAATATATATATATATATATATATATATATATATATATATATATATATATATATATATATATATATATATATATATAAATATATATATGTATATATTTGTGTGTATACATTATATGTATGTCATTAAGTTTGTTCATAATTATGTAGCATCTAGTGCATGCACAGAATATTCACTGGGATACACACTTATATTAAATACATATTTTTGCAACGAACGCACACACACAACTTTATGGTTTGGTTTTTTATATTTATTTGATAAACTTTGCGCAATTCACTTCTGTTACCACCATATGACGTCATTCCTTCACCTACCTTAATTCTGTGAGAATATAATGCACAGGTTTGACATGTATTCGATTGGATAAACTATATAGCTCGATATGTCACAATATTGTCTGCACACACGATATATTGAATGTGGTATGTGACATCACCAAGTAAAAAAAATATTCTAGAGCAATCACTTCGTTTTTCGTGCACGCGGTCGGGTTTCGCTGTACATTTGCACGGCGGACATCCGTCGTGAGTGTATTTTTTTTAACGAAATATCGATCAACTTACAACTACTGTAGGAACTCTAAGGCTATTCGATTCATAGAAAAGTATCAGTAGCATAGCTGCAAAAAGGCGGATCTCTAATGTTTTAGGTACATCACTAGATATATCATTAGCTGCTTGGAAAGAGCGGCACGTGTTTACGGCAGTTCAAGCAGTTCTTAAATTCGTTTGTATACAAAATGTCATTTGGACGCCCACGTGGTGGTGGTGGTGGAAGAGGTATGCTTAAATTATGCATTTAACAGACAAAGTTAATACATATTTATAAATATTTATGGTTTAAGGTTTTCGTGGCGGTGGAGGCGGAAGCGGTGGACGCGGTGGTGGTGGATTCAACAAGTTCGGTGGCAACGGTGGATTTGGTAGAGGTGGTGGAGTTGGTCGTGGTGGTGGTCGTGGTGGAGGCCGTGGCACCTTTGACCAAGGCCCTCCTGAACGTGTTATTGCATTGGGAAACTTCAGCTATACATGCCAAAACGATCTGGTTTGCAAGGTCGACATAGACGATGTACCATACTTCAACGCACCCATATTCCTTGAAAACAAAGAGCAAATTGGCAAAATTGACGAAATATTTGGAACAGTTCGCGATTACTCTGTCTCTATAAAACTATCGGATAATGTCTACGCAAATAGTTTCAAACCTCATCAAACGTTGTATATTGATCCGGGAAAGCTGTTGCCAATTTCAAGATTCCTGCCAAAGCCACCACAGCCGAAAGGTGCCAAGAAAAAAGGTGGACCAACTGGTGGAGTTGGTGGCGCAAGGGGGCGTGGTGGTGGAATGGGTAAATACGAATTTATTATTTTCATTTACTTGGACATTGTTAATTATCCTTATATTTTATAGGTTTCCGTGGTGGTCGCGGTGGCGGCTTTAGAGGTAGCTCAAATCGTGGCGGAGGTGGTGGTGGCGGCGGCGGATTTAATAGGGGTCGTGGGGGTGGTGGCGGAGGAGGACGCGGACGTTGGTAATTCATATGCACAAATTTAATGTATAACACGCACTTAAATTTATAAAAATAAAGTACAAGTTCCACAAATAATCTTGTTTGCTTTAGTAAATCGTTTTATATATTTATTGAAAATACTGATCCATTATACATGCAATATTTTTTTCTTATATAATTATGTACATTTGTATAATTTGTTTGTGCACTCAATATTTGTGCAACTGTTTGCATTTTAATAATGTGTCAAAGTATTAAGCATGGAAGATTTTTATACGCCCTTAAACTTTGTTTTATTCATGTTTGCGATATTTTTGTAATTAAGTTCAGCTATGTCAGAGTTGTTGTTTTGCTTGTTGCTCAATGCACGGCCGAGCCCAGAAGAAGGAATTGTATTTGTTGTCTCTGAAATTTGCGAAGTTTTCTCTTTGGTATTTTTAAAAATGCGATCGCTATAGCTGCTTGAATTGTAGCTAAGTGAACGTGAGTAAAGATTATCTTGCCAGAGTTGAACACTTTTTTGTAGTTGCCCCTCAGGATAAATGTGCTTAAATAAACAAGAAACCATTAGTAATATATATATATGGTTATCTATGTCATTTTATACACACCGAAATAATATTTTCTTCAGTGAAAGCACCAGTATTTCGAATTATGTCCTCCGAATGATGATGATAATAATATTGTGGCTTTTGCGTCTGCGAATATCTTCGGGTTGTGCTGCTTACATCGCCATTATGATGTCCAATATTGCTATTTGTGGCACTCGTATAGCCCTTACTACCAATGTTACTACCAAAAACGTCATCCACAAAATTAAATGTACCAAACTCGCTGGGATAAATGTAAAATGTTGCTATCAATGTTGTATACACAAACAGATGAAACACGATACATATCCAAATTAGATTTATCTGCAAATAGATGTAATATATATTTATTCATATATAGTACTATGATTTTGAATGCACATTATTACTAACCTTTTTTCTACGTCCGTATTTCGTAAATGTGGCAAACGGTACTAAAGATATCGTTAAAAACGCCCCACAGGCAACACCAGCGAGTAGCCCAGCAAAATTTAGCTGATATGGCAGCGTACCAATTGCAAATAGAACAGTTGATAACAGTAACAGCTTAAACAATGCTACATATGGCTTGTGCAAATGTTTCCAGTGCACCCAGATAAGTAGTGCAACAAGCGAAGAAACCACCCCGCAGAGAGAGGCTGATGGGCCAACCTGTTAATCAATAGAGATTTACAATTTTAATTTACATACACACATGCGTGCAATATGTCTTATTTTATCACTGATCATTGTTAGCCGAACAACACTTAACTAGAACATGAATACAAATGTACATAGCCTTAAACTTACCTCAGCTCGATGTGGAACCAGCACTGCACTGGTCAGATTGCCAGCTAAACCGGACATAATGTAGACGACGGCAGTTCGCAACGTTCCAATCAAACGTTCCAGGTCAGCAAGAAATAAATGCTGAAATATAAGCGTAATGGCCAAATGCAAAATACCGGCATGCATACATAACGATGTCAATAGTCTATAAATTTGATCTGGAATTTCCACGGAGATGAATGGAAACATTCCACAAACGTTATTCAGACATGATATCTGAAAGTATGACAAAGCTGTAAAAATTGTATTTTTTTTTTTTTTTTTGTATAAATAAGTATATGTATACTTGTGAGCAGAGTGAAGCTTCTTCATGAAAATATCCATTGACGAAATCACAAAATTCTCGCGTTGTTATTCGGCATTCACCATACAGACCGGTGCAGCATGGATGCCCAATCACCTCGCAGACCATATGCTCGGCAGTATGATCCTTATAGCGATAGCGTTGAGAAAACGAATTCGTTTTCCGGCAAATTGGCCATTTGGTTATATCGTCGGGCCATTCATATGGTACAATCGATGCAGGTGCATCACAAAATTTTGGATCAAGTCCGCACACTGATCCGGAAATTCGTCCGCCAGGTCCCGACTCACCGGGTGACCATTTTTTCCACGTCGATATGGATTTCTTGCAAAAAAAAAAAAAAATTAGACAAATATTATATTAGACAAGACAATATTATAAAATACCAAATACTAGTCGGTATGCAAAAAAGAAAGAAATCAACCAATCGACAACTAACATCATAAAGTATCAAATAATATACTGTAATATTCTAGTACGCGAGTGAACACGAATATCGACACGCGCATAAAAAAAAAAAAAAAAAAAAAAAAAAAAACAAACAAAATACTAAACTAAACTTACGGTTGGATATAAACCCCGTATTGAGCAATCAGCCTGTGAGCTTTGAACACATCCCGAATCATCGTTTCGTATGCAGCAAGCCGTTTCACGTTCCTGGCGCCGTGTTTTGGTGACAACCTCCATAATCTTAACATCGCGTCTCATACACGCTGCAAACTTTGCGCCCATATGAACCAAATCATTGTTGCGTGGTCCAATCCATAAATTACGCTGCTCCACATGCTGTACCGTTTGTAGGCTCAAACTCGTCACCAGAACTTGACCCGTCTTTTGCTCCGTTCCAAAACCAATTGGTGCAATACCATAACAGATGATCGATAAAAATAGCACCATAATTTGCACCGTATTAATCCAGTATGTAAAAAATGGACGATGATCTGTGCGATCATCGAGATCATTGCTGGAAAAGTATTTAATACGACGCATTTGTGGTCGTCTCGAGTTCTCGAGGACGCCATCAAGCAATTGGGCAGCAATTCGGTTGCCTCGATTCGTTGTTGATGTTGAATTTGAGTTCGATGTACGCAAAACATTTTGGTTTTGTCGTGAAGCATTTACAAGATGTATGTGATGGTTTGTTGGATGTGATCCATGGTTGTTATCGCCAATTAAATGTAAAGCCGATGTACGCCAGCCTTGATGATGACGCTCCGTCATATAGACTCCAACACTAGGTTCCACACTAGCACTCAATCCCGGATGGTTCACTGAAACAGCAGCAGCAGCAGCCTGTTTGTTATTTTCATCCGAAATTGTTGCATCAATGCATGGATTATCAAAGAAGACTTCATCTTCAATGAGCGCCGCTAAACTATCAGCAATGCCAATGCATTCCCCCACATCCATGTTGTCCAATTGTTGCTCCGTTGATCCGTTGGGATTCGTTTGTACATGGAGCGGTGCAAAGCTGCGCGACCATTGACGTTGCCTTTGTCGCTTTATAATATTACCATTATTATTATAACTGTAATTAGTTGGCCTTTTATGAAAAATGTGTATCAAATAACTAATTGTTATCATTAGCATATGAGCAACTGTTGCTTTACGTTCCACAAATTCACCAGCATTAAAATTGTTGTTTAAAATTTTACCAACGGAATGTTCCATTGCATTTGTCATTTGTGCATCTTGTGCTGGCAATATATCGGGACGATCGTGTGCATAATAATTGCTGCTGTTGCCTTCACCATATATATCAAGATTATCAATTGCCAGTGGTACATTATTGAATTCAGTTTCAGTATTTGAATTTAATGGCCCAAAGCATCTTATGGCTAAACGTCGATGTCGTCCATACCATATAGCAAAATCTGTTGCTTCAGTGCTTGGTTCGACGCCAAAGAAACGTGAAATTTCTCGTCTCATATAAATCATAATGCGTTTTTTACAAGAATAACGATGTGACTGCTGCTGTTGTTGTGGCTGCAACTGTTGCTGTTGTGGCAGTGATTGCTGTTGTTGCAGTGATTGCTGTTGCAGCTGCTGCTGATGTTGTTGTTGTTGCTGCTGATGCTGCTGCTGATGCTGATGCAATTGATGCTGCAACTGTTGCTGTTGTTGCATGTGATTGATTTGTTGGTGGTTTGGAAGATTTGAAGCTGCGAAAAGTTTAGTTGCTTGATGTTGCTGCTGTAACTGTTGCTGAGCCGTTATTTCAATTGTTGCTGGCGGCGACAATGCAATCATTAGCTCCTGTTGTTCGTGTTGCTTCATGGGCACATGCGTCATTGCCACCGGCACGGGACTTATTGGACCCGTTGTTTGGGTTGTTTGATGTACGCCTGTGGTTCTTCGTGTCGTGTTGCAATGCAAACAGGTGCCAGTGTTGTCTGATCCTTGTCGCTGGTTATTCTCATTCTGTATAAGTATAATGGGTTCAGTTGTCTCATTCTGCTGCTGTTGTGTGCTGGCTGTTGCACCTTCAATGCTATGTGTTGTTGATCTGTTGCTGCTGTTGTTGCTGCTGTTGATGTTGTTGTCTGTTCTTGCAGCTAACGTAGCTACTGACGAGGCGGCTATTGCCGGGAATGATCCAGTTGATGCTGGCGATAATGAAGGACATGGGCATGCTGATCCTGCTGTTGATGTTGGCATATTAATAACATTATAAGTTTGAGCGCTTTTTGAATAACTACCCGGACCCTGGCTATCATCATTGTGACTACATCTGACGCGTGTATAGTTGCCGTATGGAATATTCACGTATTGTGAGGTCAGTGTAGTGGGCGATGCAGCAGATGTTAAGTCCGCCGGTGGCGGGGTTGGTACATAACGTTTGACCGGTGTGTGAACCGTTGACCCCAAAAAACCACCGTAAGCATCGCATTGCATCATTTTTGGAGATGGCATAAAATAACGTGTTCCAGTGGCGGAGGCACTTGATGGTGCCTTTGGCTGCTCTCGATAACGTTCCAAACGATATTTCGAATTTGGTGACATGGCACGTGGATGTGGCATAAATTTGCCATGCTTTCCCGACGTCGAGGAATTCTCAGCCTGGGTACTGCTCGAATTGTTGGTGCAAAGCGAAGAGGCGGAATTTGAGGATGACAACGGATAAACTAGAGCGTGGGCGTGTGTATGGGCATGGTTATGGTTGTGTGAATGATGTTGAAAATGATTTAGATTCAGTTGCTGCATCTGATTATTGCTGTTGTTTAACTTGGTTTGCGGCGTTTCTGTATGGCAATCATTATGCGGAGCTGGCGATGGTGGCGGCAAACAACCGTTATTTACTAATAGATCATCAAATTTCTCTAGCGGTATTGTTAACTTGGCTGATTGGGCGATGAATATGTCATTTGGATGAGGACTAAAGCGACCAGCTGATGACATCGTTGTAACCGGATCATCTCCATTTGATTTAAGCGTTAGTTGCTGCGGCGTTTGATAACAAAGCGATTTTCTTCGGACGCCGCCGTTACCAACGCAAGCAGCATTGCCAGCACTAATTATTGTACAATCATTGCCAGCATTCGTATTTGTGTTGCGACGCTGAGCTCCTCCTCCAAGCAGTTCACTGCAAGCGGGCAGCATTTTTATTTTAATGCCTTTGCTGTTTTCTGGAAAAAAAAATAATTATAAAAATTATGAGGAAATAAATTCAAATGTTGCAAAAAAATATTCATTTTACTTTCATTTCCAAGTTTCGCATATTTTTGTACTCACATAAACCGTAAAGTTTAACTGGAAAACCTAGCGTTCCATGCGTTTAAAATACGTGTAGCTCTTCTATTTTTACCAAGTTCCCACCTAGCAATTATTTATTTCCATTTTACAACATTTTTTAGAACTCACTGGCTATCTGAAGGAATTTAGTTTTTATCGATTTTCCACAAGGCAGCAAAGCGCAAGCAAAACTTTTTTTTGGCGCAACTTACAATTAGCAACTCGAGGAGAAGTTATGGTATTCTTTAATTGTTTAGAGTCACTTTTGAGCCAAGCATGGCATTTGTGACAGTTTTAAATATTTTATTTTTCATAATCACTTTATTTTGGGTTTTTTCGGAAAATGTTTTCACCTAATTTGTGCAATCAGAATTCCAAACGAACTCACACATGGACTGACAATATGTATGAATGTATTTATATTTGTACATATGTACACAAGTATGTATGCTCTCAACTACACTTCTGTCATTCACATGTCAACGCCATTTACCGTTATACAGCGCATGCGACAAGTTTGACGTCGATTTATTCAGCTTTTTTCGCTTAACAGCTGAGTGAAAAGCACGTTATATAAACGTAACGATAAGCTCGAAAGCTTTTACATAAATCCACTTCAACAAAAGTTTACTGCAATTTTAATTCATAACTGGCTAAGATGCCAATATTCGCCTATATAATAGAGTAATTGTGCACTCACAATGAAAAAAAACTTCCCTAATCTTTAACATATTAATGCCAAAAAAAATTTAATGTGTGGTGCCACAGCGATTGACTACCTACCTACTCTTTGGTGAAGCGCGCTTCTTTTCAAAATTTTCTATGCAAGCACTGATAAGGGAATTTATTTGTTAACTTCCCGTTCAGTGATCGAGCTAAGGTGCAGAAAAAAGGAAGACAAAACTCTCTCCCGTTAAATTTGCTTGTTCGACGTACGATATCCATTCCAGATTTATAAATCTCTAGCTTAACCCAATAAACTTGTTAAATTTGTAAATTTTACTGTTTAGCATTCGAGCTGTATTAATTAAATGCGCATACATACACATTCACATATGAAAAACAAGTGGAAACGTTGCAGTCGGACGCAACCGACTGCGGTATACTCGATATCAGTATTAAAACCGGTAAAAAGAGGCCTGATTGCAAAGGGGTACGGATGCGGCAGGGGTGTACGCTGCCTTAAAGATTCTCCGATGCAGATGTTTTCGTTGCAAATTTGGTGACTCTAGCTCAAAGTTTGTAAAATGTAGGGAAATGCAGATCTTTGTGGAATGTCAATTGCTATATTCATACCAAACTTGGTGAGTCTAGCTCAAAGTTTATGGAAGGTGGGGAAAGGGGGCTGGAGGTGGTATGGGTGGGCGTGGCATCCAAATTTTTTGATGCAGATTTTTGGGGGTTGCTAGTAGCTATCTTCTTACCAAATTTGGTAGTTTTAGCTGTAAGGATGTGCGAAATATGTGGGTTTATCGGTTTTGAGTTATCGAATTTATCGATTTGCCAGCCCCCCCAGTTATCGTAGAACCCCAATCTTGACACTTTAATTTAATATCTCATAGATAAAGAGAATTGGAAAGTTGCAAGTCTCTAGCTTGAAGGGTGTGGAAAAAAGTTGCGTTCTTGCAGACGGACAGACACCATGACGGACATTGCACAAACTCAATATACTCTTTACCTTCGGTATCGAGTATATTGAATGAACTTATATATATATATGTGTGTACATATGTACATAAATGTACACAATTATATGCATATGTTTCCTTTTCAAACACACGCCTTGGATACATAACAACAGCAAGGCATTCACTTTATTTTAGTTGTTTTTCGTACGTGAGACAGATTGGTCACAATTGCTGCCACAATTTATTGAAAAAAAATTTGTATACATGTGTACATTTGTGTAACTAACCAGTTTTGTACATTAGCCATAATGTCGTTTTGTATTAAAACATTCAGCTTATGGTTTTCAATCGTTGGCCTTCACTACTTAACTGTCCATGCTGCAATATTGGATCAAACTTTCGATGGGAGTTTTAAAACCCAAAATAGTAAAACGAATGCAAATTCATTTGAAATTGTTAATGAGTGGAAGTATTTAGACTTTGAATATCCCACTTTTGTCGAAAGGCAACTGGCAATTATGAATGGGTAATAAATAAATGGATAACAATTATTATTATTATTATTTAGTAACCCAGGACCATACAAAAAAATTTATAAATCTTTGGCGGAGTAGATTGGCTATTTTTTGAATAGATTTTTAGCTGGTCACCATTATTTAAAAAGGAATACATGAATTGATTGTCAGCACGAATAAATTCAAAATTAATATCGCTTTTTTACCCTGCAGGGCATTTGTACCAAAAAATAATTTACCATTGGGAATTGATGTATATCGAAATCGATTGTTTATCACAACACCGCGCTGGAAAGATGGAGTGCCAGCTAGCCTTGTGACCGTGCAATATCCATCAAAAGAGATAAGTCCACCAGTGCAACCGTATCCGAGCTGGCAGGCACACAGTAGCCCCTACAATCCGGACTGCACTAAACTTATATCCGTTTATCGCACCTCAATCGATGCACAATGCAATCGGCTATGGGTTATTGACTCCGGCATTGTAAATGCAACAATCAGTTTAAATCAAATATGCTCACCAAAAATCGTTGCATTTGATTTAAATACAGATGAGATGGTTGTACGTTATGAGCTGCCCGCATCGCAGATTAAACAGGATTCATTGCATTCAAATATTGCTGTCGATATAAGAAACAACGATTGCACGTCTGCTCATGTCTTTGTAACGGATGTTTGGCGTTTTGGCATTGTTGTCTACAGTTTGGCTAAGAACCGAAGCTGGCGTGTTACTAACTATAATTTCTCACCCAATCCAGTAGCGTCCGATTTCAATATTTATGGATTGAATTTTCAATGGTTGGATGGTGTTTTTGGCATGAGTTTATCGCCTATTGATCGTCTCTTATACTTTCATCCAATGGCTAGCTTTAAAGTAAGCTATTTTCTGGTGGCGCCACCTGTTGTCAATGAGCAAGCATGTAGCTTGTCAACGCATGTACCTAACATTAGGTGGCGCTACCACGCGCTTGGTATTTTATTAACTATTTTATAAATTTTAGGAATTTGTTGTACCAATTGATACAATTTTGAATGAATTACTATGGATAAATGGTACCGTAGACACATCCAAGTATTTTACTTCGATTGGCGATCGTGGATTCCAGGGACAATCCTCGACATCAGGAATTGCCCGGAATGGCGTTATGTTCTATACTCAAGTGCATAAAGATAATATTGGATGTTGGGATACAAAAAAACCATATAGAAGATACAATTTGGGAATGCTGCTCGATTTGAATTCCACTTCGTCATTGTTAATACAATTTCCCAACGATCTTAAAGTGGATCACGAAGAAAGTCAAAGTGTTTGGGTAATGAGCAATCGTTTGCCAATCTATTTATATAGTCAACTGGATTATGGTGATATTAATTTTCGAATTTTAAGATCCAATGTCGATAGCATTATTGCAAACACGATATGCAATCCCAAGTACAAATCGGCCAATAAACAAAAATCGGTTCTTGTTTCAATCGAAGAGGGACAATGTTATTGAAAAACTATTTGAAACTCATTAAATATTTATCAGTATGTCTATAATATAATTATCTTTTATTGTTCCGAGGGAAGGAAAAGAAACCGCAAAGTACTCTCTTCAAAATTCTAGGGTCTTCAGTTTACAATAACATAAGGCTGAATAAAAAAAAAAACCAAAAATGGGTTTGCTCGCTAGAATTTTATCTACGTTTATTTCAATTTGTCGTCGCATTTGTAGATACTGTTTCTTTTTATATCTGTATATCTTTTTTTATCTGTGTGTCTGTCGCATGATTTACTCGACAAACAAGCTGTTATTTTTTCCTGTTGCCTACGCAAGTTAACTCGGTAGTCAGTTGAAAGAAGCAGTCTTATAATAACGCGCATTACATCGCATATAAGGGGAGAAAAAGAAAAACTCACGCTACAATTTATATTGATGCTGAACTTTAACATCTAATAAGCTGTTTGATATGCGAGCGTCAACATTCTTTTTTGGAATTCTGCTTCTCTTGTCTGCGAGTCATGTGAAAAGGATCATAGCAGATGGTGAGTCATAATTATAAGTCCATAAGAGAGAGGGAGGTAGAGAAGCGTAATTTATCTCGACTAAGCTAAGCCCAATGCGTGTGCATTGCATTTTAATATACTTTTTTACCGTTGCAGGCCGCTGAAATACAAACAGCAATTGAAACTAAATCACAGCTGCACTAGCACAGTACTCTGGCGCTCTCTCTCGCTCTCTCTCATTGTAATAGTGCGGTCAAAGACGCACACACAAACAGTGCTGTCATTTTTTCAAGAGCTGAAAAAAGCTAGATCGATCAAAATATTGGCAGAAAAGCTGAATCCCAAAAAAATGTTTAAAAAACAATAAGATTTTTAATAATTTTTGTATACTAGTTTTACTCGAATAATATGCGTTTAACGTAAGCAATTCAATTACGAAAAATTGCAGTCCAGCTCTCGTAAGGATTTTACAATTGCAATATGTATATAATAATAGGCAAAGCACTGCTTCTTGCCCAATTGTTTTAGTTAGCACAAAATCTAATAATTTATTTTTGTGTGCAAAGCCTTTCACTGCACAAGTGTGATTTTTAGTAGCCACATGTGTACGCAAATCGCAAAATTTCGCACTTGTGATGCGAGCTCCGAGCTCTGCTACAAGGCGTCTCGGACTTTTTGGTATACATATAACTTATTTTTTCACCCGACTTCTAGCGATAGAAGTTGTGGAAGTTTAAGCACAAGCAAAAAGTATAGAATCTAAAGAGTTTGCAATGGGTAAGAAGAGCTTTCGTCTCTGGCAGTCGCTCCTGGTCAGTGCCTTTGTTTTGCCTTTGCTTGCAATGTTTTCAAATGGTATAGAGAATAACAAAAGCAGTAAACAATAAGTGTGAGCGAGAGCGTAGCGGATAGCATGTGCAGCAAAATATATTATTAGTGTTCGTAATTTTTTGTATTTGTCAAGAGCAGTTAAAACTTTTTTTTTATTTCGATTGCCACAAAAAAAAAAAACTATTAAGCCTTATTGTTGACGGGTGCATTCAAACAACAAACAAAACCGCACTGGTACGACTGAAACGATCTGCATATGGTAACAGCTATTGCGCTCGCTCACACTTATTGCCAACTGCTTTTGTAATGCTCTATACCACTTGAAAACACAGCAAGCAAAGACAAAACAAAGAACAAGTGGAAACGTTGCAGTCGGACGTAACCGACTGCGGTATACTCGTTACCAGTTTTAAAACAAAGGGGTACGGATGCGGCAAAGGTGTACGCTGCCTTAAAGATTCTCCGATGCAGATGGGGATGCCACCAGCTGTCTTCCTTCCAAATTTGGTGACGCTAGCTCAAAGTTTTTTAAAAGTGGGGAAAGGGGGGCTGGCGGCGGTATGGCTGCAGATCTATGTGGAATGTCAATTGCTATCTTCATACCAAATTTGGTGACTCAAGCTCAAAGTTTGTAAAAGGTGGGGAAAGGGAGGAGGAATGGTTGGGTGTGGCTCCAAAACTTTGATGCAAATTTTTGGGGGTCGTTGCCATCTATCTTCCCACCTAATTTGGTGGCTCTGGCTCTACAACTCTGGAAAATACAAGCATTCCCGTTTTGGCGAAGTGTTGGGGCGGATGGGGGCGGCTAGGGCAGTATTGGTGGGCGTGGCATCCAAAGCTTTTTGCAATTTTTTAGGGGGTCATCAACATCTATCTTGGCACCAAATTTGGTGGCTAAAGCTCAAAAACTGTGGGAGATATAGGTTTTTTTGACTTCAAAATGCGGGGGGCTGAATGGGTGGGTTTGTCTCCAAAATTTTTGATGCCGATTTTTTGGGTTTGTTAGTAGCTATCTTCTCACCAAATTTGGTAGTTCTAGCTGTAAGGATGTGCGAAATAGGTGGATTTATCGGTTTGGAGTTATCGAATTAATCGATTTGCCAGCCCACCAGTTATCGTAGAACCCCAATCTTGGCACTTTAATTTACCATCCCATAGATAAAGAGAATTGGAAAGTTTCAAGTCTCTAGCTTGAAGGGTGTGGAAAAAAGTTGACGAACATTGCACAAACCCAATATACTCTTTACCTTCACTAACGAGACACTTACCAGTTGCGACTGCCTAAGACGAAAAATCTATTTTGAAAGCTCTTACCAATTGGCACAAGTAAGAAGTGGGAGCTTATGTAAACAAAAAATTTTTGTCTGTAGGTTGGTTTACGGACGAAAGTCTTGCGTGACAACGTCATAACAAACAAGTAAGAAGGCTCTAGTCGGGAGAGCCCGACTTGAAGATACCCTGAACCCAGTTGCAATAAATAAATAAAATTTATATAAGACTTTGGAATACTGACTTAACTCCAATCGATTAAGCTCGATATCTCCGGTGTTTCTTAGCCGATTTGGACGAAATTTTCAGAAAAGTTCTATCGTTACCCATTTTTTCAACCCTCATTTTTACATTTTCCAAATTCGATATTTTTTGTAATCGATCACATGTGTATATCGGAAACCAGAATAGTTATCGATAATTTGAAGCAAATATGTTCAGCTCATGGTATAGGAGAACTTATATACAAAATCTGAAGTCTGTAGCTCTTGTAGTCTCTGAGATCCACGCGTTCATACAGACGGACGGACAGACAGGCATGGCTATATCGACTCGGCTGTTGATGCTGAACAAGAATATATATTTGTACTTTATGGGGTCGGAGATGCTTCCTTCTGCCTGTAACATACTTTTGCACAAAACCATTATACCCTTTTTTACCCATTTTATGGGTTAACCCATAATTTGTTGTTTGTTTGAATTATTCCACTAGTCAAAATTTCTTTTAATTTTTTTTCCATATTACTAATTTTAAACTCAGATTTGAGTAACCGCTCTTTGAGGGTAGTAATTTCAGGTTGTAAAACATTATTTATTTCGATCGAAAAAGAAAAGTTTTCCTTTCGAAGGCCTTCGATTTCGTTTTGCAAATCATCACTAAAATAATTACAAAGTCATAATTAAAATATAAAAGTTTGAATAAGTTAGATAACTTACACCTTGCGTCTTAATCGTTTTATTTCTTCACCTTCATCCATATTCGCCATACAAACTTCGAAAACATCTTCTAGGGGCTCTTCATGTGCCACATTCAGCGCTTCCACAGGACGAGACTCTTTTAAGAGTGTAGCCACTATTCGCTTGCGTTCACGGGTCTCTTTTCGAGCAATTCGCTGGCAATCTCTTTCTGTTTGTGCGACTTTTGAATAAATAGTTGGACAAGCTGTGGCATTCAACAGTCTCAACTTTGCAAAACCTAAACTCCACTGATAAGTATATATAAAGATGACAAATGCACACTTAAATACCCATTTGAAACTGCATATTGTTCAAAAAATCATCCATTGTGAAATGATCTTCACAAATAACGGCAGTATCAGCATTGAAGTCATTTCTGCGGCAAAATTTTATCCACAGTGCCCTAAGATTTTTGCATTTAGGGAATGTAAATGAATGAATTTTCACATCTTTACCCTTGTTATGTTTTCCACACCCAAACACAGCACAACGCATAATTTCTTTTGTTCTTTTAACGCTTTTCACAAATTAAAAAATGTAAACAAACCACAGCAGGTCTATCGTGACGTAAAAAACGGTCAGCTGATAAAAAGCAATATGGCGGACATGCGCAATGCCTCATCTGGTAGTCTTTACATCATGCTTGTTGGCAATACTCACACAATCACATTATGGTTTGCTTAAGTGCTTCCTACATCTATTTAAGTATTTTAAAATACACTTTAATTTTAAAAATATTTTTTATTTATCACAGAACAAATCGCCGACTATATACGAAAGTGTTGCATAAGTGGCCTAAGAAACGCACGTACTCAAAATGGTTGTGAAAATATGGAATCGGCAGGGATGTCAAGTATACCTAGACTATGGCTTGGCTTGTGCTCCTCAACGTTTAGTGTGTGCTGTTCGAGGGAACTTGACCGCCAAAGCTGTGAGCTGGGTCGCTTAGCTGCTTTGGAAAGTACTTCCTGTGACAAAGTACTGAATTCATCGCTTTCTTCATATACAAATTGCTGTCGAGCTTGTCAAGGTATGCATGAATTGAAGGCATCATTCATAGTCCATAATGTAATTAATGTACAACATTTCTTTTGGGCCTCTCTAGTTGGTTTGGCTGTTAAGGCTAGCCAACAGAAATGTCGAGATCCTTTGTTTTCATTTCTTTTAAATATAGAATCATATCAGATTTGCTGCTCCGATGGGAATTTCTCAGCCTCTGATAACAATAATCTTAAAATCGATGGTGAGTCCGAAGAGGATACCGAACGGTTTCGGGAGAATAATGATGATGATGGAACTATTGTCCTTACCGATGATGGTGAGTGAGCCACTAGAGCGAGAATCACACATATACTTCATACATATACATATATTCCACATTTTGTTTACAGATGATATTTGTGGTAAAATTCCAAATTTATGCGCACATATTTGCGAAAATACATTTGATGCATACAAATGCAGCTGTAATTCCGGCTACAAATTGGACGATAATAATGTAACATGCTCTCTGGACCAACAAAAAAGAGATATATGTCCCATCGGTTATATTTTGGATACAAAACAGGGGCGATGTGTGGACATTGATGAATGCATTGAACATTTGCATGAATGTAAAACAACACAATATTGCCATAATACAGTTGGTGGTTATCATTGCCTCAATATCAAGTCAAAAGAATGTCCAAACGGTTATCAATATAATGCCAATTCCAAGGATTGTGAAGGTTAGTTAAAAAACAAGTGGAAACGTTGCAGTCGGACGCAACCGACTGCGGTATACTCGTTACCAGTTTTAAAACCGGTAAAAAGAGGCCTGATTGCAAAGGGCTACGGATGCGGCAGGGGTGTACGCTGCCTTAAAGATTCTCTGATGCAGATGGGGTTGCCGCCAGCTGTCTTCCCTCCAAATTTGGTGACTCTTTCTCAAAGTTTCTAAAAGGTGGGGAAATGGGGGCTGGGGGAGGTATAGGTGGGCGTGGCATCCAAATTTTTGATGCAGATCTATGTGGAATGTCAATTGCTATCTTCATACCAAATTTAGTGACTCTAGCTCGAAGTTTGTAAAAAGTGGGGAAAGGGGGGCTGGGGGCGGTATGGGTGGGCGTGGCATCCAAATTTTTGCTGCAGATCTATGTGGAATGTCAATTGCTATCTTCATACCAAATTTGGTGACTCAAGCACAAAGTTTGTAAAAGGTGGGGAAAGGGAGGAGGAATGGGTGGGCGTGGCTCCAAAACTTTGATGCAGATTTTTGGGGGTCGTTGCCAGCTATCTTCCTACCAAATTAGGTGGCTCTAGTTCTACAACTCTGGAAAATACAAGCATTCCCGTTTATGACGAAGCGTTGGGGGGTCATCAACATCTATCTTGGCACCAAATTTGGTGGCTATAGCTCAAAAACTGTTTTGACTTCAAAATGCAGGGGGCAGAATGGGTAGGCGTGGCTCCAAAATTTTGGATGCAGTTTTTTGGGGGTTAATAGTAGCTATCTGCTCACCAAATTTGGTAGTCCTAGCTGTAAGGATGTGCGAAACATGTGGATTTATCGGTTTTGATTTATCGAAAGGGTGGAAAAAAGTTGCGAACATACGGACAGACGGACGGATGGACGGACACCATGACGGACATTGCACAAACCCAATATACTCTTTACCTTCGGTAACAAGTATAAAAAATATATATATAAATATATACAATACATAAATAAATAATTTGTTAAGAGGCAATAGGTCAACAAACATGTGGAATTGGTTTTTACATGAAAGGAAATAGTTGCGCTGATATTGATGAATGTAGCTTGAATACAACAAATTCATGCATATCCTTTATGCATCAGGAATGTAAGAATACTGTGGGTAGTTACTATTGTAGCTGTTTGCCTGGTTATAGTTTGGATGCAACACAAAACGAATGCGTTGGTAAATAATATTTTTGTAAATTAATATATGATAATATATATATCCTTCCCTATTAGATATTAATGAGTGCTCAATTAATAATCACAATTGCCTGCCAACACAAAGATGTGATAATACTATCGGTTCATATATATGCACGGTACGACTTTTTGGGATAATCTTAAAACCCTTATAAAAAACACTTAATTTTATTTAATAGCGTTGGACTTCTTGCGGCACGGGATATACACTTAATGCGGAAACGGGAAATTGTGATGGTAAGGAAGATAGTGGAAGAGGAAATACATATATTATATTTATTTTTGCAATTATATTCTTAATTATTATTCAGATGATGATGAATGTGCGCTTAGTACTCACAATTGTCCATTGGATTATGAATGTTACAATACAAAAGGATCATTCCGTTGTCATAGAAAAACTACAACAACAACAACAAAAACTACTACAACAACAACGACGGCTAAACCGACAAAAACAACAACCAGCACAACGCCTATACCCATTTATCCTCAATACATTGCCAAGCAAGTTTATAACCCATTAGAGTATGACACGAATTCATTATCTCGAAGGCCCTGTTCTGCCGGTTTCAATAGGAACAATTTGGGCGCATGTGTTGGTAAATTTTTATTTTCTTTCTTCGATATACGCATAAACACGATTACGATAAAAGCTTAGCTTACATTATTACTCTCTGGCTGTGAGCAGTGTTGCCATTTATGCTTGTTTTCCGTCAAGTTTGACTCTTCTTTTCAACGCAATTGCGGGAAAAGTTTGAAAATTGCGGTAACAGGGAATTGTGAATAATTCAATTAATTAATTTATTTATGTAGATTTTTATTGATTTTGTAAGTAGTTGTTTTTTTTATCCTAAGATAAAAGGTAGCACGTCCCAAACGGGCTTCCCGTAGTTACTGCAAATGCAGCATAACTGCAAAATTTGATCGATTTGCGAGCACATGCGGCTATAAAAAAGCACACTAGAAGATTTTGTGCTATTGCTAACTAAAACAATTTAGCAAGAAGCAGCGTATTTGCTGCTCATCACACTGCAATCTTTGCCAAAAAAAAATTGATCACAGCTGCACCGCATTCGTTTTTGTGATTTTGCAATGAAAATTGCTAACGTTGTACGCATATTATCGTTCTTGAGTAGCTTAGATTGAACGCATATGATTAATATTTAAAAATTATAAAAAGCTGTATTTATATACTCGATACCGAGGCTAAAGAGTATATTGGGTTTGTGCAATGTCCGTCATGGTGTCTGTCCGTCTGTATGAATGCAACTTTTTTCGAAACCCTTCAAACTAGAGACTTGAAACTTTGCAAAAATCTTTTTCGATGGCCTAGAAAAATAAAGTGTCAAGATTGGGGTTCTATGTTAACAGGGGGGGGGGCGGAAATCGATAGGTTCGATAACTCAAACTCGATAAACCCACCTATTTCGCACATCCTAACAGCTAGAACTACCAAATTTGGTGAGAAGATAGCTACTAGCAACCCCAAAAAACTGCATCATTTTGGAGCCACCACCACTTATTCTGCCCCCAGCCCCCCTCCCCCGCTGTTTAAAATCAGAAACGCCTATAACTTCCACAGTTTTTGAGCTAGAGCCACCTAATTTGGTGCCAAGATAGTTGATGACGACCCTCAAAAAACTGCATCAAAACTTTGGATGCCAAGCTTTGGTAGGAAGATACCTGGTAACAACCCCCAAATTTTTGATGCGCCCACCCATAGCGCCCCCAGCCCCAACCCCCCACCATTGAAAAACTGGTTTGCGTATATCTTTTGAGCTAGAGCCACCAAATTTGGTATGAAGATAACTGGTAACGACCCCCGAACCCATACCGCCCCCATCGCCCCTTCCCCAACAATTTACAAACTTTGATCTAGAGTCACCAAATTTGGAAGGAATATAGCAATAGATCTGCATCAAAAATTTGGGTGCCTCGCCTAGCCGCCTCCTCCAACCTGTTACAAACTTTGAGCTGGAGTCATCAAATTTGGTTGGAGAATAGCTGGTGACATATCCATTTGAATCAGACAATCTTTGAGACAGCGTACACCCCTGCCTCATCCGTATCCCTTTGCAGTTAGGCCTATTTTTACCAGTTTTAATACAGTTATCGAGTATACCGCAGTCGGTTGCGTCCGACTGCAACTTTTCCAATTGATTTCTTTGTGGTTCCGCTATTTTTGATTATTTTTTATCGATCTGGCTTTTTGAGCACTTGAGAAAATGACAACACAGGCTTTGAGAGAGCGATTAAGCTTAACATATGTATGTACATACTCACACATAAATTTTCAGACATAAACGAATGCATCGAATACAAAGCGTGTATGAGCCATGAACGTTGTACTAACACAAATGGTTCGTTTCGCTGTGAAAGTCTATT
Organism: Scaptomyza montana; assembly: GCA_018904305.1. Classification (NCBI taxonomy): domain Eukaryota; kingdom Metazoa; phylum Arthropoda; class Insecta; order Diptera; family Drosophilidae; genus Scaptomyza; species Scaptomyza montana. The sequence continues at coordinate 123,408 of JAEIGR010000054.1, forward strand.
GCAATGTCCAGCCGGATTTAAGTCAACTACCGACGGAACAACATGCATTGGTATGTACAAACATGCATAACTTGCTTATTAATTAGAAGGAACCCTCTAGACATAAATGAATGCGAGACGGGCGATCATAATTGTGGCGACAAACAAATCTGCCGTAATCGGAATGGTGGATTTATCTGTTCGTGTCCAACAGGGCATAGGGTGATACGTTTGCCTAATGGTTCCAACAGTTGCGAGGACATAGACGAGTGCAAACAAGATCAGCCAGTGTGTACATCAAATGCGCACTGCTTTAATACCATCGGTTCATACTATTGTGAATGTAAATCCGGTTTTCAAAAGAAACCAATCAATGAAAATCATCATGTACAAGGCGGCAGCAGCAGCTGGCAAACACATGCACAATGTTTTGATGTCGATGAGTGTCAATCGATACCAGGTCTTTGTCAACAGAAATGTGTTAATTTCTGGGGTGGCTATCGATGCACTTGCAGTCCTGGCTACGAACTCAGTACTGATAATCGAACATGCAACGATATCGATGAATGCATAGTTCACAAGGATTATAAGCTGTGCATGGGGTAAAGTTATTAGGTGTTACTTATAAACATTTTGCATAAACGTAAATTATTTCAGCTTTTGTATAAACTCTGCCGGCTCATATCTGTGCTCATGTCCGCGCGGATACACTTTAGCTACAGACAAAAACACTTGCCGTGATGTTGATGAATGTAGCGAAAACCATGTATGCACTGGTCGGGTAAGTGGATTTCTCCAGTGTAACAAACACGCCCCCAATCCTCTATCTCTCCTGACTAACAAATTTTCTGTTACCAATTTTATTTTCTTCATAGAATGACATTTGTACCAATATTCGAGGCAGCTATAAATGTACCACAATTAATTGTCCCAATGGATATATAAACGATGTGGATCAAAAAAAGTAAGATTATTTAAAAATTACATATCACAAGCAATATCGTTAAACGCGTTGGTATGGAATGTCTTTCACATATGTCCTTCTCCCAACTGACTTACTGACTGTAAAACTTGCTTTTTAATCGATTAACATTACTTATCGAACTTAAAAAATGATTTTTCTGTAATAGGTCTATTAAATGTTATCATGATGGAACTAATACGGTAGGCTAATTTTTTACAGCTCGCTCGATTTGGGGTACCAAAGATATCATATGTAGAGGTATATGTGTGCACTTATTTGTATCACAAAAATAACAATTTGACCATATAAATCCTTTTAGGGTCTTTCTTTATAATTTAACTATTAAATATTTTTTATTTTTGTTTGCAGCCGCTGTCGACAAAGTAGTAATTTTTGTGAGGGAGAAGAATGTTACACAAAACCATCCGCATACACATACAATTTTATAACATTTGTATCAAAATTAATGATTCCACCCGACGGCCGTACAATATTCACACTGCGAGGCCCGATATGGTATGACGATATTGATTTTGATCTAAAAGTGATCAGAGTTCAAGCGGCACCAAACGTTGAAAAGGCTTCCGAGGCATTCTTCAAGTAAGTACAATTCCTATATGTACATATAGCACCTTAAACTTTTTATTTGACCCTGCATCATTTAAGCTGTGAGTCACTGTATAAATAACACAAAGCGTGTTATTACATAGAGATGTCATATTATTGACTTAAAATCGATTGCATGTTTATAGTTAAACGGTGGATCCAGGCTGTAGTTCTAAAACACATGTATTTTTCTTCAATATTTAAAACAACATTTTATTTTCAGTATGTTAAAGATGAACAATCAAGTAAATATTATATTAAAACGAGCACTGGATGGTCCACAGGATGTTGAATTGGAATTGAGTATGACAGTGTTTACAAATGGAATGCCTCGTGGAAAGAGTGTGGCGAAATTATTCCTTTTCGTTTCCCAATACACATATTAATACAGTAAATAACGTCTTGCTTTGTTTAATTTGATTTACATTTTCTTTTCTTTAAGTTACCTAATAAAATTAGATTAAATCACTTTTAGTTGAACAGTTTTTTATCTATTTTAAAAATTTAGTTTAATTTCACAGCCAATGATTTTTACATATAACTTTAGGGAAGTATATTACATTCATATATTGTTGACCTGTGTTTGTTATATTATAAACTAAATAAATTAATGGTAACTAAGAGAACGGATACCCCGGACCAAGTTAAGATCAGTGCTAACCACGCATTCGATTGAAATGGACTTTGGAATTTATTAATAATGCCACTTCCGAAAAGCTCCATACATGTTCTACGAGAAAAGTAAACCAATATAGCTGGGATTATATACTGAATAGCAACGCCAGCATAGCTTCCCGTAAATGCAACTAAGGTTGAAAGATTTTCGGTAAAAAAAGAGACACAAAATGGTGGGATTACGGTTAAAAGCGGAAAGAGTAAACGAATAAAAATATTGTACGAGCCAAAACGGGACATTTCTAAGCACAAAGTTTGAAGATTATTTTTGAGTGTTATTGCTATTAATGGATAACTAGTGGATAATGTAAATACTGGAAATAATGATAAAAAATAATCAGTGACAATAAGTAAAGTGGATAAAAAATCATTATAATCGATCTCACGCGGAATAAAATTCAAAGTATACAAATCTTGAACATGCTCAAATGCAAAAATTCCAGTCAATGCTAATACGATGTAAAACGTACAAATTAATATGTAATCGAATACAAGAATTCTAACGACCATTGATTTGGTTCTTAGCGGTGCCAATAAGCCAGGCAACGAATGATGGCACATAAACGAATAGACACATGCACCAAATAACGATGGGATGCCATAAACATTTATGGCAACTGGATGTCCCTTAGCACCATCTGTTGCCAGCATCCTTATGGCAATACATATCATCAAGGCAAATGCTGAAAAACGTCAAAAGTTGTAAAAAGTAATCATAAATTAATACATTTAAATTTTACCCATCCAACGAAATATGGCTGTAAGTATTTGTAAATATTTTGTTTTCTGTATGCTAAAAATGACGAGCGGTCCAAATATTAACGTAAAACCCAATAAAATGTATCTGTACATAAGTTTTCGTGTTACAGTTAAAGTCGAGTGTTGCCAACATACATCGTTATTCGTACTTTCGAAATCATCAAGCAAATATGGAAAATTTGTTTTCAAAATCGAGTTATTCGAACGGTTCGTGGAGGGATCATGATCGCTGTAAAGAAAATATGTGATAATTAAGACTTAAAATAACAATGAATTAATCTTACCATAACACGTCACGCAAACTTCGAGTTATTGCTGTAGAATATATGCTCAAATCTCCATATAGATATACTATGAAGCATAGGTAAAACAAGATACGACCTAAATCATTGAAAAATATTGTTGCCATTTCACCCAATTCAAATTTGTGGTTCAATTGATAATAATGAAATTGTACATTATCGCTTGTCAGTGGTACCGTTTCGATATCAGCATTAGCAAATCGCTCATCATCGTCTTCGTCTACAGATTCATTTAAAGCTTGGTTCTGCCGCAAAGCTTGTAAATTTTGCCAGGTTTTGATCGCATTGGCACAGGCCATTGCTTCAATAATAAAGGTAACCGTTATATAGCTGAGCACAGCTAATAATGTGAGTACAACAATGCTGAGGCACCATCCTGCTTTTACAAAAGCGCCAGGTAGAGTTAATGCTCCCGTTCCGACAATTAGATTGAATATAAAAACAAAGCCAACCTGATAAAGAGAATTCAAACATATTTTTATCTTCATGTCTGACATTCTTTTAAATGCATTTATACAAAGGGTTGTTTGTGCATTTGTATGTATGTACGTTTATAAAAACAATTCGAAACAAATAAACATTAAAATATATGCAATAGCATAGCTACCAAATTTGAGTAAGAGCCTGAATCAACAGATTGAATAGCAGCTCTTCCACCATGCATTTTATTTAATTGTATGTATGTTTAATATTTAATAATAGGATAGTTGTTTAATAAAATTGACGATAATTTGCAGATGTTTTACGATAATAACAGTGCAATACTCTGAACGTGATGTTATCAAGTATCGATATTTTTGTAGCTAAATATTATATATTAAATTAATATATGTGCGTCAAGTTAGCAACGGTTCCGCCAGCAACGAATATCGGAAGTTGGTTCATGAGTCGGATTCACCAATGAACTTTAGTGTTTTCATATGTATTTCAGAATGAAATCGAATTAAAATTGATGCAGAAGTGTTAAAAAATTAATTTTGTATGGTTTTTATGCATCGTTTCGGAGAGTACCAGCCCCCCCAGTAGGGTCGGGCTCAAAAAGTCAAAGGAGGGCATGAAATCCATGGCGAAATATAAGGCCGCCTTAAAGATCCGGGCACGGCTTGCTGACTGCAAGCGAGTTCTCACTCCAGATGAGATCCACCAGCAGAAGTGGGCCGACGAAAGGATTGAAGAGGGTGGGGCCCACTTTGAACAAAAGAGAACATGACGTCTGAGAACTTCAATTTTGCAAACAAGATGGAGGAGAGCTTGGCTGTTAAACGCCAGCGCTTCGCTGAAAACGCAAAAGCAGAGGTGCCAGCCAGCAAGCGGCCCTGCAAAAAGACAGCGTCGCATGAAAAACCGACGACCAGCGATGTGGCGAGGCGACACCTAGTCGTCGCGCTCATCGACCGGAGCGACGGCAAAATGAAGCCAGAGCAGTGGAAGATGGTGGAAGAGCTGCTGTTCGATGCGCTTCTGAGTCGGATGGCTGAACCGGGCTCGCTCCCCATCTCTTTTGATGGAGCGGGCTGGCTCTCGGGCGTCAAGATCTTGAGCTGAAAGGATGACCACACTCTGAAGTTGATCACCAGTGTCGTGGCGACTCTGGACGCACCGTGAGAGGGTGGCAATCTGGAGGTAGTGGATAGAACATGAATTCCGAAGGCATTCCGACAACTTGCTATGCCATAGAGCCTAGAAATAGAAGATGGTGGAAGTCGCAATCGAGGAAGATGCCGCAGCCAACAATGGAGCTGAGGGTCATCCAGATCAGCCTCCTTAAGAGCAAGTTGGCTTCGGCGGAGCTCCTGATAACCCTGGGGACAGGGCTCGCTGACGTCGCCTTAGTCCAAGAGCCTTGGATAGCCTCGGCAAACCAGGTTTCTGAACTGAGGAGCCCCAACTACAACACATTCTAACCAACAACAGTGAGTAGAGCAAGGACAGCAATCCTAGTAAGGAAAGGTATCTATGATTACTTATTGTCTAATTACAGCACTGATGACCTCACTGTGGTCGCACTAGAAGGTGGCAGAGACGAGCCAATCCTAATGGCATCCTGCTACATGGCGCACGACACTGACGCGCCTCCTCAAGAGCTCACTCGACTGGTGACAGAGGCCAAGAAGCAGGCCCTCACCATCGGAGCAGACGCCAACGCTCATCACACAGTATGGGGAAGCGGGGACATCAACGACAGAGGTGAGTCACTGCTTGATTTCATACTACAGACTAATCTTAAGATAGTAAACGAGGGAGAACAACCAACATTTGTTGGCCCTACCTCATCTAACGTCTTACATATAACTCTTGCGTCGGTTAAGAATACCGTGGTTCAAGATTGGAGAGTCCTAAGTAGACATTCCTTCTCGGACCACAGGTACATTCAATTCCGTGTGAGCTTTGAACGAATAGTGAAGAAGAAGGTGTTAAGAAACCTGCGAAATACGGACTGGGAGAAGTTCGTTTAAGAGGTCGAAGGAAATCTTCCACGACCACCCAATATACTCTCCACAAAAAAATTAGAGGAGCCCCTAGAGACACTCAATAAAAATCTAGTGGCAGCCTACAATAAAACATGCAGACCATCCCAAAAGAAGAAGAGACACACGCCCCCCGTGGTGGACTCCAGAACTCAAGGGAATAAGTAAAGACGTACTAGAACTCTTCAAACTCGCAAAACAAGCGGAAGAAGAGCTAGTATGGATCGAATACAAAATTCGGCTCCGTGACTTTAAGAAAAAAGTACGAGTAGCCAAAAGACACGCATGGCAAAACTTCTGTTCAGGCATTGAGAAGACAGCCGACACCGCAAGGTTAAGGAAGCTGCTAGCTCGCCAACAGATTGTACAAAGCCAATTGAAAACCGAAGACGGCAGATGGAAAGCAGTGAAGATGCGGCAAATGTGCTCCTGGAGGCGCATTTCCCTAACTGCACTGAAGTCAATGCAAACACACAAACGATATCCCCAACCACAATAGTGGAAATTCCGGAAGGTATCACAACAACGCGACGGATAATGTGGGCGATAGACTCCTTTGAGAGAAACAAATCAACAGGTCCAGACGGGATATTCCCGTATTCTAAGAAAATTTAAACGGAGAGCCCCGAAGATAACTGCCTATGCGGACGACATAAGAATAATTATCACGGGCAAGTGACCATCGACAATCAGCTCTGTCATGGACCACACACTCAAAAAGATACTAGAATGGGCCATGGAAGCCGGTCTAAGTATCAACGCGAACAAGACGGACCTCATTCTCTTCACAAAGAGATACAAGGTTTCTCGCTGGACTCCACCGAAAATAAACGATAAGGCACTGATACCAAAAGAGAGTATCAAATACATAGGGATAGTAATGAATAGCAAGCTGAGTTGGAAGCTCAATGTGGAGGAAAGTGTGAAGAAAGCCACCAATGCACTCTATACATCGCAAAAGCACTCTATACATTGGGTAGCACTTGGGGACTCTCACCACGACTGACACATTGGATTCTCATCTCGATTGTGCGCCCCATACTGCTCTACGGAATACTGGTATGGTGAGAAGCCACAGAGAAATCCACATACCGAAAACGAATGGAAAAAACTCAGCGACATGCACTTACGTGCATCACAGGGGCGCTTAAGACAACACCAACCAAAGCACTACAGACCATACTTAATGTCAACCCAGTAGACATACAGGCACGCCTAACAGCAAAAAAGACTGCTCAACGTCTTTGCACGATAGGCAACATGAAGATACATAGCTACGGGCATAGTATAATTGGAAGAGGGATCCAAGTCGCAACAGACTATATGACCCCAAGAAACAATTTTAACTTCACGCCCACGCACTTAGGAAAAGATGATTGGCGCTCAGGAGCTGAGCAGATGGCCATCAACATATATACAGACGGCTCAAAAATGATGGAGGGAGTCGGCGCAGCAGTATACTGCGCCGAACCACCCATGAGCCTGTCTCACAAACTCCCGGACCACTGCAGCATATTCTAAGCGGAGATATTCGCAATAAGGAAAGCAGCAGAAGCAGTCTGAAAAACGAATACAACGCAGGACACGGTGAATATATTCGTAGATAGCCAGGCGGCAATCAAAGCCCTTGAAGCCCATCACATAAGCTCTCGGAATGTCCTGGCGAGCAGGGAAACGCTAGATGCACTCGGCACCGTTAAGAAAGTGCGCATCTACTGGTTTCCAAGCCACCAGGGCTTCGAGGGCAACGAAACAGCAGAAATTCTGGCTAAGCAAGGTGCAACGGGACTAAACAGTGACACTGTGGAAGTCCCAATCTCCCTGCGAATGCTACACTCCTATATGGAGACACAGGCACGGGACGCAGCAGTACGAAGGTGGACAAACACCTCCGACTGCAAAACCTCAAAAATAATGTGCAAAACCTACAACGAAACACTAGCGAAATATGTGCTAAAGCTAAAAAGGCATGACTGCCGAAGGCTGGTAGGTCTCCTCACAGGCCACTGCATAATCGCAGCACACGTGAAAAAGCTAGGCATTACTGACAACGACGAATGCCGGAAATGCACGGTTATTGGTGTCAAGGAAAAGCTTGAGCATCTCCTTTGCAGCTGCCCCGCACTGGCAGCACAAAGACTACGCTACTGACATGTTCATTTCCTGGCTTCACTCGATTAAGCCAGCAAGCGGGAACCCAATAAGCTTCTGGCATTTGCCCGAAGCACAGGTATAGAGGTGGGCACGGGCTGGGCTTTTATCGGGTACCCGCGGGTAACCGTGGGTACGGGCTAAAAAATCATATTTCGGGCTGGGTGCGGGCGGGTGTGGGTTTGTCCGTTCAACCCGCTTTACCCGAAATAAAGTTAGTAAATATTTTGGTTAATATTATGGTTCGAAAAACTTAAAAAACATTGCAAAGTAGAATTATATGATTTCCATGTAATTGGAACTATTAAAGGAGAAAACCTTAAATTCTTTAGAAAAACGTTTTTAGCCAACTTCAGTTTATTTAGTTAGATTATTTTTAAACCCTCCGTTTGAAGAGCTAAGCTTTTTATCAGAAGAAAGAAAAAATCATGCGTTAGAAACAGTGAAATGCATGATGATTGAATATCGCGAAACGTTAAAAGACAATCTTGATGACTCGCAAACTGAAAACTCTTCGCCAAACACGAGTCACGAGTTTCAAGAGTTTTTTGACACGCATCAACCAAAAAAACTAAAACTTGACAAAAATGCCATTGATTTAAAAATTGAAAAATATTATGTCAAAACTTCTCATTCAAACTTGCCAATTCTAGAATTATGGAAACAAGCAACTGACCTCAAAATATTGCAAGTTGTGGCTAAAAATATATTATGCATTCCTGATAGCTCTGCAACAAGCGAGCGAGTTTTTTCTTCATCTGGTAAAATTCTCAATGAAAGACGCACAAAACATTCAAGTGGGAATTTGGACAAGCTTCATTTTTAGTACAGAAATATGTAATTTTATTTAACAAAAATAAAAAATTATGTTATTGAAAAAAGTATGATATTTATACCCTTCACATGTGAATCAGGGTATATTGACTTTGTCAAAAATCTGTAACGCCTTAAAGGAATGATGGGAGACCCCATAAACTATATATCAAAATGATCAGGACGAGCTCAGGAATTGATTTCCGTCCGTCCGTCTGTCCGTCTGTCCGTCTGTCTGTTTCAACACGATTTCCGGCCAAACTGCTGAACCGATCTTGATGAAACTTTCACAGATTGCTTAGATCATGTCGGGTTTGTTCACTATGAAATTTCATCCCGATCGGAGCATTCTACGATATAGCCACCATATAAATTTACCATATTAACACGATTTCCGGCCAAACTGCTGAACCGATCTTGATGAAACTTTCACAGATTGCTTAGATCATGTCGGGTTTGTTCACTATGAAATTTCATCCCGACCGGAGCATTCTACGACATAGCCACCATACAAATTTACCATATCAACACGATTTCCGGCCAAACTGCTGAACCGATCTTGATGAAACTTTCACAGATTGCTTAGATCATGTCGGGTTTGTTCACTATGAAATTTCATTTCGATCGGAGCATTCTACGACATAGCCACCATACAAATTTACCATATCGTACTATCAATTGTTGTCTCTGTCGTGCACTTTCAAGTACCTACATGTCAAATTGTTGTTGTTGCACACGAACAAGTAAATGACGCTCAAGAGTAAAAATATTAGCGAAAAATTACCAACAACTGCACAGAAACATAAGAGGGGGGAGCATTGATTTGGCTGTGTGAAGGGTATCATAGTCTTGGCATAGCCAAAATTAACTATGCGCCACTATGTTTTTTATTGCCATCGGGTACGGGTAAAGATTGGCGCTGCGGCCCATGGGCTGGATCGGGTCGGGCGCGAAAAATTAGGCCCATGCCCATCTCTACACAGGTACCTTGCAGGACACACCTCCAAACACCGGCCTCACTAAGGACCCTTTAGCGGTCTATGTGTAGCGTTCCCCTGGGAGAATCAGCCGGTCAAACCTAACCTAACCTATGCATCGTTTGGCATATTTCAGCTTTCCAAATGGGTAAAGCAAGTGATTAACAAATCGCATATCCGGCATATCCTAAATATCTAAACTCAGAGAGCACGGCACCAAAGATAGGATAAAAGCCAATTATTTCACCTATTTTATGGTAAAATTTGTAGAAAAATCGTCCCCATAGATTTTGAGAAGTTTGAGAAAGAGTGTAGCAACGTCGATGTCAGCCTAATACAAAATTACCGCCAAAATCCATGCCTGGACTTTAAGCCAAAATATATTTTTTCAGAGATAATGGCCCTAAATGCACGCTATACCTGATTAAAGCTACATGTTTAAGGAAGCTATTGCAATTAAATCTAGAGAGATAAATCGGATAGATTTTGAAAAAATTAATTATATGCAAATTAGCTTTTTTGTTCATTAAAAAGGCCCAACGAGTTGGTAGTTTTAGACTGAACTGAACTAATGCGCAACAGAAAGCTGGCTGATATGGTGCGAGTTATATGCATTTATTCACAGCAGTATGTAATTGCAAGCAAAGGCTGCCAGATTAACATAAATTCAGTTCAGCTCTTGCTGGTACTACCAACTCGCTAGGCCATTTGAATGAACAAAAAAGGTTAACTTACATATAATTAATTTTCTCAAAATCTATCCGATTTATCTCTCTAGATTTAATTGCAATAGCTTCCTTAAACATGTAGCTTTAATCAGGTATAGCGTGCATTTAGGGCCATTATCTCTGAAAAAATATTTTTTGGCTTTAAGTCCAGGCATGGATTTTGGCGGTAATTTTGTATGGGGCTGACATCGAGGTTGCTACACTCTTTCTCAAACTACTCAAAATCTGTGGGGACGATTTTTCTACAAATTTTACCATAAAATAGGTGAAATAATTGGCTTTTATCCTGTTTATGTCATCTTTGGTGCCGTGCTCTCTGAGTTGAGGTATTTAGGATATGCCGGATATGCGATTTGTTAATCACTTGCGTTAACCATTTAGAAAGCTGAATTATACCAAACGTTTCATAAAAACCGTACAAAATTTATTTTTAACATTTCTGCATCAATTTTTACTCGATTCCATGCTGAAAAACGTACATAAAAACGCTAAATTCATCGATGGTCCGAACTCGTGAGCCAACATCCGATATTCGTTGCTGGCGGAACCGTTGCTAACTTGACGCACACATCGACCGCTTACCAACAAATATATTGTATACATTATGAATAAAACACTTCAAACTCAAGCGTCATGATGAAACTTGAGCCAGAGACCCAATAACAGTTTTACTTACAGATTTTGTACAGAGCCAAAGACTAACTGTTGGTCAATGGCTAAAAAAAATAATGTAATCATATAAAATTTCATAAGTAAATTTTTAGATGTTAAGGGGGGAGAGATTGGCCCATTTATTGTTTTACTTTGTACCATGTTCAATACAATACAAACTTTTAACTCAATCTTCTTTAAATTATCTATTACTAATTAATACGTTTAATATTTTAACAATTGCGGATTAAATACATCTTTTCTCAACTTAATATGGTACATATGTATGTATTTAATAATTTATTGAAATTATTGTGATTCCGTCCAATCGTTATTTAATCGAATTTCTGCACAATTATTAACTAAATCACAATCGTCAACAAATTCCACATGCGTAAATGGAAAATGACCCATGCGGCCATTTAGTTCGCCTTCCCACTGACCATTTATGTTGGTTTTAGTCACTTTTATTATGTCCCCAACTTCTAGCTTAAGTGCAGTCTTGTCATATGCATTTGGTACTCGTGACTGTTTAACACGAGCTCGAGCTGGCAACTTGCGCTATGAATAAAATATATAGTTTAAGATTACGCATTTAAAATAAATAAGTAAGGTTACGCACATTTAAATCCGTTCTTTTCAATGTGCTAAATTGGTTAGATGATGATACGAAAGTTGGATCGGAAGAATTGCTGCCGGATGAAATGTTTGTGCGAGCAGCAATGCAAGAGCTAACGTTTAAAGAGTTCGTATGCTCAAGGCCACCATCCTCTTCCATAGACTCATCATACTACAAATAAAAACAAAACAAAAATAGTATAACAAAAAAATTAAATAGATGTAATAGGTGTTTTTTTTTTTAACTTACACGCTGCACATATGGAACCGGGATTTGTCCAACTAGGCCGTGGGAATTACGTGCAGTCCACCATTGATCTTCATCTTTGCGTATAACAGTAAGAATATCGCCTCTTTGGAACGGTAAATCGTCTTGATCCTAAAGTGACAAATTTATTTATGTGTTTTAACTGTTATTGCGAATACATAATACATACACTTCCAACAAAATCAAATTTGCCTATGACTTTTTCGACTTTCTTTTGAGCGGGCCGCTTCAATGGTGTGGTATCCAAATAATGCAGTGTATAAAAGGTGAGTAACTTGGGTAGGTTTTCAAAGGACTGGTCACCAATGCGGTAAACAATTTGATCCTGCTGTTGCACCTTGTTTATAATATAGTTACTCACTTTGGTGTCTTCTCTAAATTAAATACATATATATATATACATAAATCAAAACGGTTAAACTTTTCGAACATTTTAATTTAAGTTTCTTTTAATTGATTACCTCACACAAAGGACATAGTCTCCCTCAATCGAGTTGCTGTCACGTACTAAGAATACTCCACGTTCACGCTCATTCATTAAAACCTCGGTAGCATCTTGTCGAGACATGGAGCCAAAATACCAACTAAAACAATTCCGTATGTACATTTGTTTGTATGTATACATAAATATGAATATATGGTTTGCAAAATTTTAGTTATTTTAAAAATGTCTTAATTGTATACTTATGTTTTAATGTTTTCGAGCACATATGTACATAAGTGTGTGCAATATTCTTTATAAAGAATATGCCCAAAAAATATACATGAATATGTATGTGCACAAACACAAATCTATAGTCGCTTATATCCGGCTGAGTCCGAATCACTATTAATGATGGCGATTATTACCTGCCTCTGTCAGACACATCAAATGTATCCATGGCTAATAAAGAAATGCGTACTTTATATTTTTTGACTTTAATTCTTTATAATTACAAAGCAAGCATACAAAAACACTTATATCTTTTTTTAATCTTTGAGTGTTCTCCTTGTAGATGTTCATAGTACATCGAGACCGAAATTATTTTCGATATTTTTTATGACAGAGACTGAAAACATCGATATTACAGAGAACTGGTTAATACTTCGATCACCCTCACTACGAATGTGCACTCAGTTGAATAATAATCTATTTATAAAACTTAACTAAAGCTACTAAAATCTAAGTAAAAATTTTTTTTTTTAATTTCTGTTTAATATAATAAACAATTTGTGGAATTAGTTCGGCACTATTCCGCCCGAAGTAACATATTAATCGCTCTGAAAATAGCCTTTCATTAATGGCTTTTTATATCGATAGTATAATGAAAATTTAATGAAAGACAAGTAAGCAGCAGCAAAAAATTTATATCGATGTATTTATGTATTTTTCATCTCTAGTAGATACGCCATTTTGTGTTAAAGAGAAAAATTGAGCAACACAAAATGAAAAAGGGATTTCTTTATGTTAATAACTCAAGAACAATGTAACTAACTTAAGTGAATCGCAGTATAAAGCTATAAATAATGTGCAGTGCTTGTGAATAAGTTCGGTATGCGTACTGCGCCCCATTCGCTTCTATAATTACGTGTATATGCACTGCAGCACATACATTCTTAAATCAACCTTATATTCATATGTATGTGTATGGTGCATACATTTGTATGATGTGTGTGTTCAAAGAAACTTGTTTGATGTATATGTGTATATAACGATTGACTGCAAATGCACCAGTGAAAATTAAAAAAATAAATAAATAAAAAATATGTGTATCGTGAAGCAAAAATAATGAGATAAAAAAAAAAATTGCGGTTTCTGTATGCAACAACCACATTTTGAAAATGAAAAAATCTGGCTGCAGCCTACCTGATATGTAGGCGTATGTATCTATATGCATTATCGCACATCTGTATGAATAAACATAAAAATGTAGGTGCAAGTGCTCGCATACAAACATCAAATATAATAAAAAAACGCATTCATATTTAAAAAAGGGTGTACGTACATAGATTTGTTTTGTAGTTTCTTATCCAAGAATGTGTGTAAACAGTGTTTAGTTAAAGAAACAATCTTATTTTGATCTAAATAAATTAAATGCATTTGCAAAGGCGTTACAAAGTTTTCTTCCAATTTAAAGTCAGATGGTTCTTAGGAACCTAATCAAATGTATTATTTTTCGCTATTGCGCAACTTGCAAATGCAATTCTTGTGGACAGAGGTGGCCAAAAGTTAAGTGAACCCCTCCAAAAAAATTGCCACAAATTTGGGAATATAAAAATAGTAGGGATTAATATATGTGAAACATTTACTTTTTATACACTTGCGAAGTGTATATTAATTTTGCAATGAAATGTGTGACGAACAGAACGAAGCTTATCCGACCCCATAGCTGAGTCGATGTAGCCATGTCGGTTTGTCAATCCGTCCGTTTGTTTTTATGCAATCGTGTCCCTCAGTTTTTAAGCTATCGTGCTGAAACTTGAGTCAAGATTTTCTTTAAATTGTAGTTAAATCATCATCAAACGGAACACAATATCATATAGCTATCATAGATAACTGGGATTGAAATAAAGATAAATGCAAAAAAAAAAATTTTTATTTTTTAGGAAAACGAAATTAAACGCGGTTCTTTCAAGTTTTCTCAATTATCTGACTTCTGTGCAAAAATTGATCCAAATCGGACGTATATAATATCTCTCTTGTTTTACAAGAAATCGGCATGAAACTTGCTAAAATTATTTGAGTACGCTCTACGTAATTTATGTAAGTCGATTCACAAATAATTTAGATCATAACGTGGAAAGAACCACATAAATACTATGTACTATGTATTAAAAATTTATATAATTTTGAAAATCTCACAGACAAGTTAGTCGATTGGGTTAGGTTTTCGAAATGTGTTTTAGTGTTTTGTATTATTTTAATCCTTTAATGACGCCAAACATAATATCTTATTGTTATATGTCCAGTTAAAATAAATCTGTTTTGGATCTAAGCAATTAACAACGTCATGTATACAAAAAATCGTCGTATTAAAGTTAAGATTCGAAATGATGCTGTTTTGGAAAGTCATAAAAAAGGCAAGTAAAATACCTAAATAAATATAATGTAATGTACTATTTTTTTGTGGTAAATTTAATCATAATTTTTATTAACTGTTTGTTTTATTAACTGTATGTTTTCAAGCCACTTGACTTATTATTCAATTAGCAATATAAAAAAACCTGTTCGCACCGATTTACAGTGCATGGTTGTAGTTCACGAATGAGTCGAAATATTATATATATATTTTTTTTATTATTAGGGTAAGATTAGTTTAAAAACTAGAAACGATCATGTTTGTGAGAAATACAGTCAAACTTCCACTTCGTTATACCGAATCTTTTAACATTATCGGTTTTTGATTTACAAATGAAATTAATCATATCAAATTCTTGCATTTTTAAAAACTTGAAAATTGTTTTTGCAACAATAAAAACACTAATAATAAAAAAAATCTGTAAAGTTTTCATTGAAATCGGTTGAGCAATAACGAAAATTCTGAAGATTTAAGTATATTCAAGCAAAATCCATGCTATGTAGAGTACTTCCTAGTGGACAAGGTTTTTCTTAATAGTTAAGTTGAGACTAAAGTACTGCATTAAGCAAATGCTTTAATTTTCTTCTTGTTTTTTACAGTCAGTATTTTAAAATGTGCCCAAAAAAGCGTTCATTTCGATATCAATCAGGATCTAAGCACTATTTTAATGGCGGGCGACAAATGCTGCCACCAATCAGTATTAAATTCATTGAAACAGACTGAATTGAGATGCATGCCGGATAACATTAAAGCTGATCCAGCGTCGAAAACTCTTACAAAACAGTCAAGATCTACGCATTTGAATAGCTTGACAAAAAAATCATTTATTATAAGTAAAGGTCAAAATTATAATATGATACTTGCTATATTGATTACTTTGCACCTTTTATGCTCAACACAATCGATATTGGTTGAAGAACAAAGCATTAATCTTAATGCTGAACTGAATCCCATGTCTGTTAAGACAATTGCCTCGAACAGTACGAGTTTTCGTAATACTGGCAAATCCATAACAAGCAATTCGACTGGCTTGGGCCCATCATCCGTTGCGGCAAGCGGTGGTTATTTAGATAAACTAGACAATTTGGAACGCAGTGTGGCTGCTGTATTAATTAAAGTTGCATATGGCACAACATCAACGACCAAACGAAGTATACCAGATAATAGTTACGTTTTGGGTCTTACAACCGTTGCGACGCCACTTCTAACAACACTGAGGTAAGTACTATTTTATATTAAAAATAAAACTAGAATACGTTTTCTCAGTGATCAGAATGTTATCTCTTTCCCTAAAAAATGCAATGGCTAATAAAAATAATTGAAAACTCGTTTCCAATTACAGCTTTCATGGAGTTCTAATTTGTGCCTGAGAAAACTGTCACACATAAACTCGATCTTAAAATTAATGTCGTCTGTTGACTTAACAGAGTATCTATACTTACTGTTATTAGCATGAACAATATTGATAACTGATAAAAGCTTTTTTTTACTCTCACTTACAATGCAACCCAGGGATTTTTTGTCCATTTTACTTTGCAAATTCGACTTAATTATATAGCCTGTGACACTTCACAATAAGGTCCACAGATTATCCCCTACAAACCCAAAAACATTGTATTATGTGTTAAATATTTTGCGTATTTTTAACTTAATCGGAACGAAATGGACATTTTAAATCATATTTATTTATTGTCAACTATGAGCAGTTGACATAAAAGCAAAATTAATTCTATTAAAAAAAAGTAAAAATAATTAAATTAAAATATAAAATTATATGTATTTAAAAAAAAATTAACGTTTTCAACAAGAAAATAAGTGGTCCAACATTTGTTACGTGGGTTGGAAAAAACCCAGAAACCCCCAATTAGACCAGAGTAGATAAGTAATTAGTGGTAACGATTAGGTAACGAAAAAAGGATCGATCTTTTTAGTACTGAAATTTAGGCCTCCAAGGCTACAAGAGAATACAGCTTGTTATACTTAGTCAGAGCATATAACACGAAATGGTTCATGAATTATATAATTGCTCGAGCAACGATCAAGGTTTAGGGGTAAAAAGTTACGGGAAGATCTAATTGGGACAGTTAATTTAATTCGACTCAGAGGATCTGATGAGTCGATTTCACCATTTAGTAGATTAGCGATAAATAATACTCAATGCATAGTGATACGGATTAACAGGGAGGGAAGATTAATTAATGGGAAGTCTACTTGAAGTAAGTCAACTCCCGGAACGCAGTAAAAACTTCTAAGGGCATATAGAAGGAATTTCTTCTGCACAGATACAAGTGCGTTTTGCGTGGCCACACAAAAGATCCATACTTCAGGATGGGAAGAACTAGGAATGTATAAAGCGTTTAAATGGTGTAGGGATCATTAAACTCTTTCGACCACCGAATGATGAAGCCCATGACATTAACGACCTTATTGACCATCGACGATATGTGAGAGTCAATCTTTTATTTACGATCAGCGTTTGAAAATGCTATGCTACTCCGTAGTTTTGTATTGTGCTCTCGCTACCGCTCTCATTTTGATTTTATCCGTAGCAGAGCCATAGCCGAACGACGAAAAAGTATATGCTCTGCTCTCGTTGTAGTATTTTCGCATCATAATTTTTAGCAGTAGCAATAGCAAAAAACGCGAACGCTGTTTACGATCAAGAATTATGCCTAAATCATTAATTTCAAAGACGCGGTCAAGTGGTGAACCATCAAGCGAGAAGTGACGTTATGGGAGGGTACTTCTGCGAAAAAACATGACTTTATATTTTGAGCCATTTAAGTTGAGTAAGTTATAACAACGCACCAAAATCCGACTGTAGTAAGTTACACAAAGAAGTATTTTTATAGGTGAAACAAAGCTAAACATCATCAGCAAACATATATACACGAGAATTAGCAATAACTGCTAGAAGATCGTAAATAAACAGATAAAATAGCAAAGGTCCTAAATGACTGCTTGGGGAACACCAGAAGTTAGGAAACAGACGGTTTAAAAACAACTTTTTGTGTTCGACCACACAACTACTCCGAAAGCCAAGACAAGAGTTTTGCTGGATATCCAATTATATTTAATTTTTGAAGCAATTAAGAATGACTAACAGAATCAAAAGTCTTACTAATATCTGTGTAAACCACCAATCAGTTTTGCATTTAATTCAAGATGGTTAGTTGTAGAAAATACTTTCGGAATGGCAGACAACTAGGGGTATACCCTATGATTTTTAACGTTAGTCTTAGAAGAATTTTTTAATGGAGTGGAATAATAAAAGATGTCATATATGTATTAGTAAACACAGTTGAGTCAACCGACAAGTTTAATACCTTATGTAAGGGTTTACAAAGTGAACACGCACAGTATCTAATTATACAACCTGGTCACTTAGAAGCGTACACTCAATTATAAATGGGACAAATATGCAATTTGACTTTTGAACTTGAAAATAATGTTTTTTGTTTGTTTAATGAATATCTTAGATATCATCAATCGGTACATCATGCACAACAACATAATGGTGGTCGTCACAGGAATTATGAGCTCGATTTGGAAAGAGATCATGCATTGCCAACATCAGCACCAAATGCTGATATCTTGAAGAGTAATAATAATCCAACATATCCAAATCCAAATCGTCATCACAGCAGCAGCAGCGGCAGCCACGATCGAGATCGTCAGCGTCATCCTCCAATGCAATACAATTCAACACCAACGCCATCAAGTATTTTTTATTATGATATGTAGTTTATTGGTTTTTTTTTCTCATATATTTATATCTTTTGTAGTTCCAAACTTATTGAAAAAATCTAATGGCCAACCAACTATTCCGATGTATCCTGGGGATATACCATCGTATTCACCGCCATCGAGGTCATTTTTTACACCTCCACTGCCGCCAGAATATCAAAACCCGTTCGCCGATAAGCCCACATTAAGGGGTACAAATAATGAAGGTATTATTTCGAATACAGTTGCTTTCAATAATCGTCGTCCCATACCGCCGCCCAGTTTAATGCCCGGGCATGAACGTATACCATTACGTCCTCCCGATTTAGCGGCATCAATTGGTAATGCTGGAAACGATGGAAATGATGAAAGCGATCCCATTTCTGTCACAGAGGCAAAGAATCCTTTGCAGGGTGGAGCTATCAAAAAAGCACTCAATACACCATCGTCACGCAACAATGATGCAGTTGTTGTTGTTGCCGAAACAGCAGCAGAGGATTACAACAATAATAACATTCACAATACAAAAGATTTTTTAAGTTCTGCCTCCGGTGGCGGTGGCAAAAGGCAAAAGGAAGTGCTGCCAAATATTCAACGTATTCTTGGTTCAAATGGCAAAAAAGTTGATATACCAGCGGTGCTGTTGAGACATGTGACACAGCGACCAATTGTTGGCAGCTTTCAGCAACAGACGCCAGCAGCGCCCAAAGTGTTGTTTGATAATAATGCAGATGCGGCGGATAATGCGGATCAGCAGGAAAGTAGCAATAGCAGCAACATTTCGAATGCTGCAAATATAAATAAAAGTCGACAACCGTCGGATTCAAATGATATTACTAATGTTTCAAACAATAATAGTCAGCAATCATCAGTAACGACAACACCATCAGCAGCCGCTGCATTGGGTGAAGCAGCTGCCACATCATCAGTAGCAGCAACCACAAATTCAGCAAAACCAACTTTTCCAACGACAAATGGTTCTGGTAAAGTAAGCGTTGGCGCTGGAGCCACTGCTGCAGCATCAGCACATGCAACATGGACTTGGGCATGGAATATTCATATATATTTATGCGTTGTGCTATTTACGATCTTATCGGTATATTCGTTATATAAGCTCGTAACATATAACAAATTAACACATTTATTTGCACAATCATATTTTGTTTATATACATTTGATTCTCATATCGATTTGTATAATGCGCATTATCTATCTATGCATCGATGCATATAATATTCATAGCACTTTCCCAATATTTGCTGCAGAACTTTTATTTAATTTACCATCAACATTTTTAACAGTTGCATTCGCTGTTTTAATACTCTTTTTGTTCTTAAAATCATTAAACCATAAGAATAATCGTTATTCTGCATTGGTTCGTCCGTTAACAGTTGTTGTTGGTTGTGGTGTTCATGTTGGTTTGTGCATCACGTTGCATTATGTTGAGTCATATACGTTGCATAATCATCAACTGTACTTTCAACAACAGCAACAACAACAATATTTTCGTCGACAGCAACAGCAACAACAGTTGCTATCGACAAGTTTAGCTAATCCGCCTCCACCTCCGCGTGTCCTATCACTCATTTGTCAAATAATATATATATTTATATGCATCAGTTTGGGTTTATTATATCTTTATTTATATCGCATCTTGAAGCGTATATTGAAGAGTAAATCACAAAATTATATTCATGGCTATCAAAATTTATCATATGCCATACACATTACAATTGCGACCGCATTACTTTTTGTTTTGTTGGCTGCATTGCAAATTTTTGGTGCCGTTTGCATTTCAACAGCAACGCGTCCTTTGATGAGTCAAGCGAATATTGTTGATGTCGATTGGTTGCAATGGGGGTATCAATTTTCATTGCGTCTCATCGAAATTGCAATTATTACACTCGTTTCATGGGTAACGGGCTTAAGAACGAGCATCGGGATTGGGAATAATGTCAATAATGCTAGTGTTGCTGTAAATGGTGATGTGCGAATGGTTGGACCAGCTGTCGCTAGTAGAGAAAAACATCCAACAACAACTACTTCGAGTACACTACACAATACGAATGTGGCGAATTTCTTTTTACCCTGCACCTCCAGTTCGAGTCAAGAGCAATTTGATAATGATTATCCCGCTATATGTAATACAAATACCAATTTACATACGTATACAATGCGTACGGGTAAATTGATTTATGATGATAGTTATGCGCTTAATTCGTTGTCAGCGGCTGGAGGAGGAGGAGCATCACCATCTGGAGGAACTGGTACAGAATATCAACTACAGGAACCAATGTATCAAAGACCATATGATACCGGTTCAATTCGTAGCGCTGTTAATCATAACCTAACATCACGATTTCATCAACATCATCACCCACATCATCATCCACATCAGATGCGGGGAGCTGCATATATGAGCAATGATTATATGACCGATGATGCAACAATCGATCATTATGAGAATCCAAATTTTGATTTGCGTACAAGTTCAACGGGAGCTGTTGTGGGAGCATTACAAAAATTGGGATCTGGTTCTGGCACCGGCTTTGGCACTGGTTCTGGCACCGGTTCTGGTTCATCACAACAGCAAATGTTATTGCTACAAAGCGATAGCTGTTACTCGGAACCATTGCAAGAGAACTCAAGCTATGAATTTAATAATTTTGAGCGACCTGTGTTCAAAGAGAGAGAGAAATCGTTGGCAGTACGTGACGAATTTTGGCCTGAAGGTCAACAGCAGCAAAAGGTCCAAGCGTCGGAACGACGTACTAGTTCCAATTCAACAACAAATTCATGTACATCCTCGAATGGTGGTGGTGGACGTTTTGCCAACAACTACAATTCGTATGAGCGCGGCGCGCATTGTAATGGTGTGCGTAAAAGTGGTACATTAAGTAGCATTACTAACGGTGGCGGGGGGACAGTGGTAATGGGACCTGGAACTAGCTCCAGTTTTAATCGGGCAATTAACAACGTTACGCCTGGTAATATGCGTGTAAATGGTGCTCAAACATTGGCACATTCAACCGAACGTTCTTTTTATCAGCGGACGAGTGGGCGTGGAAATAATAATATAAACCTAGTTAATCGATCATTAGCAACAACAAATGATTTTGAACTGGAGTCGAGACAACATAAAAATAAACAACAACAACAGCAACAGCAATACAATCACCATAATTCCGAGTTAGATGATGATGATGATGGTGCGGAGGAAGAAGAGGAGGAGGAGGAAGATGATGATATGATAACGGGTTGTAATGTCGAGTGTACGAATTTGATAAGTAATAGCAACAATGTAGAGCATAATTCTTGTTTAACAAACGATGACAGCAGCAGCAGCATAACTAATTCACACCTAAATGTACAAACAAAAAAAATAAATTCAAAATCGAATCAACAATTTCAACATCCAGAAATCATCAACGCATCGAGTATACCGGAACCAGCAAATGATTCGGCAAGAGCAAATGTTTCGGATACTAGCAGCAGCATTATTGTTACCGACTCAGGTTTCGTGCCGCGTTATCGCGTCAATAAGGATGAAATTAATAATAAACATCATTTAGGAGTTGTTCCTGGTCATCAACAAAAGCAAACAAATCGTAACCTAACACAAATTTGTAGTAATGTCAATGGCATTGATTGCTAAGCAAAAGTTGTACACATGCCATGTTAAGATATAGATGAAGTTCCGTTTGTTGCTCTTATCGAAAAAGTGTCTGTTGGTTCAACTCGAAAAGGTGCCTGTTATTGGATTTTTGTTTAGTAGTAAACAAAAAAAATACGTCAATTTGCAGCTCTTAAACAAAAGATAAAATTTGATTAATTTATCCTTTCGACACACTTTGAACAAACAGAATATGTTTGCCAATCAACTCCGATAACTTCCAACCACATATTCAGCAACTCAAATTCTTTTAAACGATAGGATATCTGTACTTTAAAATTACACGTAAAAAGCAACAAACGGGCCTAAACATACTGAATTTAACGCTGCCGCCGACGTTCATTGCCAATTAGTTAATTTGCCGCACTTTCTACACTCTCTTTAAACTTGTGATATACATATATATATATTTATATATATATATATATATATATATATATATATATATATATATTATATATATAAATAAACAAATATTCAAACAAACATTCATACATTTAAAATATAAGTAAGATGTAAAAAGAAAATTCAAAGTTTTTTTAATCAGTTGATGAATCGCTATTATAAAAAAAAAAATTATTACTAGATATTTTTAAATATGTTTGCAAAATTACGCACATTTTAATATTGTTTATATAAATATACAAAAAAATTCTGATTTAATTATTTAAATACGTATATACATATACATATATATCAATGCAGGAGCATTTATAAACTAAAATTAACTTATACCAGCTACAAAAACAAACAGATTCACAGCCACATACATATGCACTTATTTAAGAAGAAAAAACCTCTTACATAACCATATATAAGTAAGTTGTTTTTTTTAATATATAAAATTATGTAATGTATATAAAAAAAAATTTGTTGTAAGACTATTATTGTATGTTAGCAGTGTAATTTTTTAAATGTTTATTTTTCTTATCGCGAATTTTATTAGTCTATTTTTTTAAACAAAAAAAAATTAATCAAAAAACAAAAACTTTTTATCTATAATAAGGTGTTTTAAATATTAAAAAAAAGTTAATTACCCTTTTGATTTAAGAAAATAAAATTTCTTATAGTTTTTGAAACTGTTTTTAGTTTTGTGTATTTTTATTTAACTTAAAACAATTATAAACATCTTGTTGATAATTTGCATTTTTAACCATTGCCATGAAACATAGAAAAAATTTTAATCATATTTAAACATTGCGGTAACAATTTAAAGAATACAATAAGAGTAGGCCAAAGTTAGTTACAAGTGTTATTGAAAAAAAAGAAAAAAGTTATACTCCAATACTCAAGTTTAAACAGGCTGGCTTCAATGCGTCCATAGTTTCATTAATAAACTGACATTTCTAAGTTTTAATTATAACTACAAATAAGCAGATATTTCTATTTAAATTATAAAGAAAAAACCAACATATATATTACAAACTTGTATACGTTGCATGCAGGAATAATATCTTTCAATAGCTTTTAACAAGCTGTATGTAACTAAATGTAAATTAATAAAATATATGTATGTATAGAATTTAAAAACAAAATGCTTTTGGTATAATACAAAAGTGTGTATTAAAATTACAATAACAATGTTAATTCATACAACAAAAATAGTACTGATTGAATTTAAGGCTTTTTGCAGTTTTAATGTAAAAAATTGACACTTTTATATACATATATTATAATCACTATCATATGCTTCTAAGGAATCAAATTTACGAGCATATTACATAATACATACATATATGCAGTAAAAACATATTCAAATATAAATTTAAAAAAAAAGCGCACTGCATTATAAAAAAAACATAAACACAAATTCTTAAGATAAAAAAAAAACATTCAAAAAATTATATAATTATATTAAAGTGAATTATGTATACATATATAAGTAATTACATACAATGTATATGTAAAAAATCACTCTTAAATAAATAATTACTAAATCACTAAATTTAATTCAATTCGTTTGGATAAGTTTAGTTTGTATTGAAGGTCGCTTCCAGTAGAAAAACAATATGAATATACTTTTCGTACTCCAACAGTCTATTTGAAATTTAAAATATATAAATATATAGACATTATATTTGTTAAATTCCAAGTCAAACTTTATTATCAGCGGTTTATTTTTTGGAATACATTGTTTAATCAGTGTCGTCATTCAGATCCATTAGAGCCGCATGTATCCTAAAGTGAAGCCGTGATTCTAATGCGAACTTGGAATGCTGTTTTCTAAAATACAAAAAAAAAGTAAGTTGCCATTAAAATTGAAAAATTATTGTTAAAATAAACAAACCTGGTATCTTTAAGCATAGTTATGGCCCGAGAACGATTTACCGATGCGTAACAAAGAGCAGCTTCCACATAAGCATAAGGTATAATAAAATTATCCTCCACAATGCCATTTAGTGCGATACATTCATTGAAATCCCTAAAAAAAAGTAAATTAATAATAAATACAGTTGAATCATCTCAAGGGGAACAAAAACGAGGTACTTTGTCATAGAGAAAACTCGTAAAAATATATTCGTAATATCGAAAACTTCGCAAGAGCATATTATTATAACGTATAAAAGATGATTTAGTAACTTACTGAAGAGCTAATGCTGATTTATCCATTTGCACATAACACGAACCACGTAACAGAAGGCATAATGCACGATTATCAGCATAATACAGATTGGATTTAGTTAGCAAGGCCAGTTCCGTATCGATAATTTGAAGAATGCCATCGGCCAATTGATAATCCTTAGCCATAAATTTAAACATATTCCATAGATACATTAACTCAATTAGCGGCAAAACAAGTTGTTGATTGTGTTTCATATATCGAATGGCACGTTTTGACAAAAACTTTTCCATTGGCAACGATTTGCCAGCAATTTTTTGACGGCATGCAGGCACCTCCGTCATTAATACATTGATTTCCTTAAAATCATCTTCAGTAGTCGGGGACAACATTAATTTAATGGCAGCCAATTGATATGCGTATATTGAGCGCGACCAATTGCTTTTTTCCAACAGTTGTGTGGCATAGAATTGTGCATTTTGCCATTTTCGTTGCATGGAGTTCAACCAGAGAAGTTCCCAAAAGCTTAGATAATGAAATTGTGGCCAGGCATCTTGGGATTTCCATGATTTGATAAACCATGATTCGGCTTCGTCAAAATTTCCATTGCACAACTCGTAACGTCCCTTAAAGAATAGCATCCAAACCCCGTTTGGATATTTTGCCAGTTGCGACTTCAATATTTTATCGCATTGACTCAGATCCCTGTCGAACTGTTGATTACAGAGCATGGGTACAACCATTAAATGATATCCAAGTAAGGACAAAGCGCATAGAATTTGCCGTATTCCATTTTCTTGGTAACCGGAAAGCAAATCATTAAGTCCATCTTTCTAAAAGAGTTTTTTTTTTTTTTAGCTGTTGTGACTGTTTCTTATTAATAACTCACCCTATTTGATGAGAGACCAATAAATTTCAGTAATTTCGTAATGCGAACGGGCAGCATTGATATCATTATATTAAATGTTCCGACACCCATAAGAACGCCGCTTTCAAAATGGTTTTTTAAAC
The DNA here is from genome assembly GCA_018904305.1 of Scaptomyza montana. NCBI lineage: Eukaryota > Metazoa > Arthropoda > Insecta > Diptera > Drosophilidae > Scaptomyza > Scaptomyza montana. Next base: position 149,396 of record JAEIGR010000054.1, read on the forward strand.
TTGTTGAGCTTGAATTCCACACTCGATGTTTTGTTATTTGTGCGCAGAACCTATAATGAAAAAAAAAATTGGAAACGTTACAGTCGGATGCAACCGACTGCGGTATACTCGATATCTGTTTAAAAATGGGTAACAAGAGGTCTGCGCGCAGCGTTCAAAGCTGAAGGCATTCTCGTTTTTAGACAGGCAGTAGGGGGGCTGGGGCCGGTATGGGTATGCATGGTATCCAATCTTTTGATGCAGTGGGACGTGATGTGAGACGTCATCACCTAGCTTGGCATCAAATTTGATGGCTTTAGCTTAAAAATTGTGGAAGATATGGGCGTTTCTGTGGCGTAGGCGTAATTTGTGGGCGTTGCTCCACAATTTTTGATGCAGTTTTTTTGTGGGCGCCAGTAGGTTAGTCCTTATCAAATTTGGTATATCTAGATGTAAGGATGTTGGAAATACATATGTGGATTTTTCGGTTTTCAGTTATCGAATGTATTCATTTCCCAACCTCCCACTAGACGTAGTACCCCAATCTTGACAATTAATCTGTCCCAGCCGTAGAAAAAGATATTTGCAAAGTTTCACGTCTCTAGCTTTACGAGTGTCGAAAAAAGTTTCGTTCATACAGACGGACAGACGTGACGGACATTGCACAAAACCAATATACTCTCTACCGTCGGTATCGAGCATACAAATTCAATACAATTGAAATATGTAATTCAAAGCAATCTGAAAGTAAGTTCAACAAGAAAATAATTGAATAAATAAATAATTAAATTACCGAAAGCAATTGAAACACTGACGAACTTGCAGGCTACCGCGAATTAAACCGCTTAGGTTCTCATCTTCAATGAAAGTAAGTAGAGCGCTCATTAAAAGAGCTTCTGCCGTACATAGCTCCGCATGGCATTCAAGATCTGAGAGAATATTAAAATTTTTCTGAAAGTTTGCAATAAGAAACGTTCATTCATACATTACATTACACATTACTTATGATCATGTTAAAATACCTTTTTAAATGGGCTGCCTATGTATTCGGTAAATGTGCTTTTCTTTCGTAAGCGTTGACACACCTCCAAACATTTCTTAAGCTCAATGGATGCTTTATCAATGTGCTCGAACGTTAGCATTGCCTCAAGAAATGAAAAAACGGCAATTCCCATTGAATGATAGAGGCTTGATTCTGCAGATGGTTTCAAAAGCTCACGAGCTTTTTCGAATTGATTATCAAAAAAATAATTAATAGCCAACTGTGCCTCCTCCAGCGAAGTATAGAGATCCAATTCAAAAACGGGCAACTCCAACGGATCGTCAGAACAGGCATCATAAAACTCCTTTTAAAAAATTGGTAAATTCGTAGCATATATTAAGTTTCATTTTTCTTACCTCGTCAAACGAATCGGATTTATCACAGTCATCCATATTTTTTTTACTTTTCCAATGCGATTCTATTGATGAGAACTTTATATTTTTTGAAAAAATAAGTTTGTACTATTTGACATGCTTAAATTTTTGTTACTTTTTTGGGTATATAAATTGTGTATAATTAAAAAGAAAAAAGCATTTCTCAGTTGATTTGTTAGGAAATTAATGCTGAAAGTAAAAAAGCTTTTTTTTAGGACAACTTCTTTAATATAAATATTGACTAACTGTTGGATAAAACTTTTTTGTATATGTTAGACTTGAGATTTTTCAGATTAAGATTGCAAAATGTACTTTTTTGGATGGGATATGTGGTTGCAAAATCTTCAAGCAAAACCCGGATATATTTTGTTAGGAGAGAAAGAGAGAAAAAATATATTAGGAAGAGCATTTGGTCCGGCCAAAGCCGGGTAATGGAAATGTACCGTCTAAATAATTATATACATGCATACATTGTTCTTTATCAAATGCATATGGGGTCTGTAAGTAACAAATAAAATAAAAAATAAATACATGTAAGTATGTACATATGTATATATAAAAATATATACAAAAATTCAAAATTTCGCAGCGGCGTGGTGGATGCCTTTAAAAAAAAAGGCAAATGGAGGTTATGTGTTAAGGGTGAGTCCTACTTAAGCTTCTGATTAACTTACTCACTTACAAATAAAATCAGGGTAATGCATGTGCGCACAAATTTACAATATTAAAGTACTTATGTATGTGTGTTCATGCTGAGTTTATCTTGCGTACATGTTTAAATGCATCCATGCAAGCACTTATTTTAGTGACTCTCATTCAGTTCGCTCATTTGGATGTATGTACATATCTATGTATGTATGTTTGCTCATTTTTACAGAGTTGATATGTATAACAACGTTTATTTGTACATACTTACAGACGTTTGATTTTATGCATATGTATGTCCGTATGTATGAAAACCAATATTTCATATCGGTATATCATAAATAGGCTTTTTATATAAATATGTATATATTATTATTATATATTAATATATATTATATTATTATATATTGATAGACAATTTTATTTACATATGTCTGTACATAAATATTTTAAATTCAAATTATAGACTTTAACCTTATGCTATTGTTATTATCATTTATATGTACATACACACATACGTATATGTTAGTACATTTTTAATTGTAGCAGACAGAAAAAATGAAAAACTAAGCTAGTGAGTACTAAGTACATATATGTACATGCAACATTAAGCTTTAAGCTCTCGCGTTGTTCGGTCGTGTTTTTTATTGTGTTGTCATGCATATAGTAGAATTTTAAAATCCACTTGCTGTTTACTATTCGTATACAAGTCAAAATGTTTATTTTATAGATAATTTAATTAGGAGAATAAATGTTACTATTTTGGCGTCTACAAGAAGAATATTTCGTAAAATTATCGGTTAAATTTGTGTATTGTTTTGTTGGTTTAATCTTAATCTCCGCGTCGCTATAAAAGCTTTGTGTACTCGAGAAATATACGCAATAAAGTGTGTGCAAATAAAAACAAAGCCCAAAAACGAATACTTAAACAAGGAAAAGCAAATTATCTGTTCACAGCTCGCACCCTCACAAATACTTAAAGAAACCCATCAGCTGACCAAGTACGAAGAAAAGCTGACTGCTATAATAGACAAAAAACACTAGCTAACAAAAATTGCGTTAACTTTTGAAACTACTGGGCAAGTAAGAACTGTTTTTAAAGTTATTTTGGCTGCTTATCTCCGTTTGTTAAGATTGATTCTATTTTTTTAGTTGCTCTCCAAAAACAGACAATTTTTTGTATTGAAATAGTTATTAACTAATTGCAACTTTTAAGTGTTCTTGAAAACACCTTGTACAGATGTAATATAAAAAAAATTTTAAACAAATACGTTCATACGAAAACAGAGTACAAAACAACAATGCTTGACCTTTAAACACTGCAAATGAAGCCCTCGTGCCATTAAGTTTATTTAAGCTATAAATGATATGATGCAAAGTTCAAATTTCAACTTTAGTAAATACTCTATCAACTTCGGCTAGCTATAATCTCAAAGGTGTGCATTGCTCCTAAGCCATTTGCTTATTTTCTTTATTGGTGATATACCTAATCGCGTTGTCACACTAAGTTCTTTGTATAAACGTTCTAAATAATTTATGTACATAATTGCGGAGCCAAGTACGTAGTAAAAGAATGTATTTTTATATTCGATATATAATGAGTTTTTTTTTTTAACTTGCATCTGAGTTTTAAACTAGATATGGGCATTTCCAGGATCGCGAACGTGATATTTGTATGACTTTAAATGAAATAAAAATGGCAATAGTTGCAAATTCAAAAATATTTTCTCACGTAACGTATAGAAAACAGTGCATCGCGAACGTGACAAAAAAAAATGGAAGTCATGTTTGAGTTCATCTTGTCAAATGCGGCGAGTAGTTTGGAAGACAATACATTTTTCATCAAATTTTATTTAGGAAAACAAAAATTATAATAAAATATAATAATTTAATTAGCGATAAAATATTAGGAAATATTCTATTTTTTGAATATGCTGTTTTAGCAACTAAAAGTAGCCAAAAATGAAAAAAAAAACTTATATTACATAAACACAAATATGCTGTAAACTGATTATATTTTTTCAATTCACATATTTATATAACAATATAAAAGAAAGAAACATTTGTTTATCAACTTTTAATTTTTTCGTCGCGGTGGACCTTTTTCTTGAAATGCCCATAATTTTAATCGATTGACATGAAGTGTTGTATTTGTGAATATGATGACAATGCATGGTTAGCTAGTATTTAATGTCAATCTATATCCAATTTTATTAGTTATAATGTAAACTATATTTTTGTGTTTGCTCTAACTCAAAGGGTCACAGAAGAATACGAATAAGGCTGAGAATACCAAAAAAAATATTTATGTTATAAACTAAGTTATATGCGATAATCACAAAAATCCCTAAAATTTACTAGTTTATTATATATTTATATCAGCACCCTTTTTTTTCATTCAAGAAGGTAATCTAATCCAAATCAACATTTAATAGGATTAATCAGGCTTATCGCTATTTACAAATATTACAAAGACTTAACCAACCATAAAAAAAACATTGATTCTATATAACGTATCAGTTAAGTATAGATTGCGGGCTAGTAAAGATCTTGAGTTACGATCCAGAGGTGCTCTTTATCCTTAAATTAATGCATTAAATTCTTGCATTATTATTTTAACTCTTCAAAGAGAAAATATTTATTTGTTTTATTATTACACCTATCCCCCGATTTACATGAAGATAGGTTCCAGACAAATCCGTGTAAAATGAAATCTTTGTTTTTCCTATATAAAACCGTGTAAAAAGAAACAAACTGCGCAATTAAGTCATCAATTCAAATGGAAAAAGGGTAAAACATATCCAGAAACTTTAAACTAGGTATAGTTTGTCCAAAAAATGGCGTGATGTCGTAGTGAACTTATTCTAAAAATGAAGACAAAAATTTAAACGAAAAATGTTTCAGAAAGTACCTGTTAAAACTTAACAAATTCAGGTATCTTCGAAATTTATTCGCTATCACTTTGAGGAACTATTAGCTTTTTATTCTTGATTAGTATAATGTCACTTCCATCTCTAGAATATTCCCGGTCGAAATTAGAAATTTTCTGAATTTCATTAGTTTATGAACAGCGTAAAAGCGAAATCGTGTAAATCGGAGGATAGGTGTATTTTTATGTTTTCTTATGTTATTTGTTTAAAGTTGACATCTATAATAGAAAAAATATATATTTTGTTAACATTTTATCTGGTTATTAACATTAATTTAATAAGACCACAAATTAGAGATAGTTTCGCTTAACTAACAAAGCTGCAGCAATACCCGAGAAAAAATCAAGACCCAGCAAAAATGAAACCAACCAACCACAAGCACAAACTTCTTGCTTTCAGCTGGCCCGCCGCTTGTCTTCTGCTTTCTCCAAGAGAATCAATCAACCACACGCACGTGCACACCTACAATTAGTGAACGTATGCAAAAATAGAAAAAACCGCAAAAATACCGAATTGTGTAGCAAAGTCCCTTGAATATAAATATGTTGCAATTGGTAAGAAAGGCCTTCTTTCAGGTACTCGTATTAGGAACCTTCCAAATGGTGTGGAGAAAAACAAAAGCAGTAAGCAATAAGTGTGCGCGAGCGCGATAGCAGATAGCATGTGCAGATGGTTTTGTTTCAGGTGCCCTAGCACTAAGCGGCAATAAAATATATTTGCAGAAATTTTTGATCATCGGGTCGAAGTGGTAGCAAGCTCCCAGCTAAATGGTACACTTGGCCTTTGAATTTTAAATGTAGGCATGAAACCACTCTCAACGACTTGCTTACTCTTAAAAGAGGTCATTTGAAATGCGCTATTATAACGGCGTATATTGCGCATGAATTGTTTGGATTTCTGTTGATCACCCGTAAGAGAGAGAAGTGGTTGAGGTGGAGGTAGAATTTCTTCTAATTTAATTTTTCCTTGTAAGCAACACATGCCTTTCGATGCGTCCTTGAATTTCAATGCCAAGCAATGTTCACACACTACTGACATAGTGCCTATTGATACTATACTATCGTCCCGTAAGAATACCCATGAATAAGTAACTCGTGCTGATGATTCTTTGGCTCTCTGTATTCGATGTCTATCCCTATCTCTGCTGCGGCGAACCTCACTCTCTACTGAAGATTCTCTCTCTCTCAGCTTTGTTTCTAACCCGATCCTGACTGAGGCGAGCCTCACGTTCCGTTGACGATTCTTCATCTCTTGCTAAACGTACTCTTTTGGCATTCACTGTACTACGACCTTTGTTCGAACGACGACGTCTTCCAGACATGACCTTATAATTTCTGTACAAAATACGTTGTAAACTTGCACGTAATCTGGCTTCAATTCACTTTATTTTTTATATATTTTGTTTAATAACAAATCGGTATATTTGTCATTGTCATTCTAAAAGAGTTGAAAGCCTGCTTTTTTTTACACTATGTATATTATATCATATCGATATATGAAATACTGTTATTTTTGAGGTTTCTCCAATATTTAATGGATGTTATTATTTTACATATAAACCTTCCTCTTCAATCACTCTATCTTTTAAAAAAAAACCGCATCAAAATCCGTTGCGTAGTTTTAAAGATCTAAGCATACGGGAGGACAGAGAAAGCGACTTTGTTTTATACTATTTATTGATACAGAACAATCAAACAACGCAAGATAGCGTCACCATGAACACAAAATTAAATACAAAACATGGACAAAGGGTTTTTAATAGCTTTTTATTAACTTCACTGGTATGTGAGCATGTAAACTCAAAAATACGCTTTTTAAAAACATTAAACTAAAATTAAAAAAAATAATTTCTAATAAAATTGTCATTATTGTTTTACAATAATAAATAATAAACGAAAAATATATCACAAAGCGCCCATGCTTTTTTCACAATAATGCAAGAATTTTACGATCATTATTGTTTTAAGCTTATTTTACAAATTATTTTTTAAAATTTAGTTCAATGTTTTTAAAAAGCGTATTTTTTAGTTTTTTCAAACTATATATTTTTATTTAATATATTATTATTCTAAAATATTGTTATATTCTTTTATTTACAGTGTGAAGTCTACAATTTCGGTTAAATTTCTCTTCATGCATATTGATATTTTTTTATTTGAGAAACTAAAAAACGCGATTGGTATATATATATATATTTATTTATATATATAAATATATATGTATATATATATATGTATATATATAAACAAAACAAACATATATATGTAAATATGACAGTGTTTTCAAAATATGTTAGCCGCTTAGCGGAAAAATATGAACAGTCTGGACTGCCAAAGCAAGCATTCAGTTATGCTGTTGTTGGAACTGCATTATTTGCATTAACTATTAAGGTGACCGTACCATACATCAAAAATGCGCAAAACATTAAAGAACAAAATAGTAAATCAAGAGTCAACATTACCGGGGCTCTGACACCGTCCGAAAGCGATGGCTCGGACGAAGATCTGAAGTTGGCTGAGGCAGAAAAGTTATTGGTGGAGCAGCAATTAAAAATGAAAAATAAACAAATGCTTGAGCCGGGACTTAATAAAGAATTTTTGAAGCAGCTCGGTATGCTGGTACAGATTATGGTACCGCAAAAATTATGCTACGAGACGGGACTTCTTACCGTTCACACATTGTGTTTGATATCCCGGACATTCCTGAGCATCTATGTGGCGGCGTTAGAGGGCGCCATTGTCAAGTTTATCGTACGCAAGGATGTCAAAGAATTTGCTTTTGTGCTGCTAAAATGGTTTGGTATTGCAATTCCAGCTACATTTGTCAATTCCATGATACGGTTTTTGGAAAGTAAGCTTGCGCTTGCATTTCGGTATGAACATACATATTTATTATACGTTAAACGTTATACAATTTGTGTTTTTGAACAGAACTCGATTGGTACGTCACTCATATCGATTGTATTTTAAAAACCAAAACTACTATCGAGTGTCGAATTTGGATGGACGTATCGAAAACGCTGATCACAGGTAAATGTGTACCATAAATAAATTGAATTCTTTTCATTTATTGTTTGTATATTTTTCTTGTAGACTTACAGAAGACATTTCAGTGTTTGCGAGCTCTGTCGCCCATTTATATAGTAGCTTGACCAAGCCATGTTTTGATCTAATGCTAATTGGTTTAGCACTTATGCGCTCATCTAGGAAAATGAAGGCTAACATCTTATCAGGCAAGTAGTATTATTATTCACGAGTGTTTGAGTGTTGCTGTTAATTATATATTTTGGTTTCCTTTTTTGTAGGCCCGGCTTTGTCGGTGAGCGTTATTGCGCTTACGGCTCATATTTTACGCATTGTGTCACCGAAATTTGGTCAACTGGTATCCGAAGAGGCCAACCGTTATGGCTATTTAAGGCATATACATTCGCGAATTATTACAAATGCCGAGGAAATCGCATTTTATGGCGGTCACAAGGTTAGTCATTTAAAAATCACAGTAGCTTTCTTGGTATGAGCGTTGTATTCAGACCTATCATAACAAAGCAAGCTGAGACGTAAGAGTGGCAGGCCAAGGCTTAAATTTTTCGCTGTGCCGATTCCACAATCATATCAATCTACTTTAAGCCTCACTTAAAACAAACACGAAAATAATGTGTTAGCACTGATCAATACACTTGTAGTAAGCCGAGTTTTGTATCAACACTGATCATTACACTACCGATAAATGTGGCGGTGTAGTGATGTGACTATCGACTCATAATCAGAAAAGCGACACTTAAAGCGGTGAACACTGACTACTTAAATTTAATTATGTTGAGCCCTATAAATACAATTAAGCTGCAAACATTTTTCTATTAATGTTTCACACAACAGAAATAATTTTTACAATACAATATTTAAATGTGACATTGAGAATACTATGTATGTACATATGTATGTATATGTACACAATGAAGAAACTTTCATAACTTACAGTCAGCTAATTGTTTCGTTCCGTCTAAAATACAGGTGGAGTTGCAGCAGTTACGACAGGCATACAATCGCCTAGTCAACCAGATGAATATAATATTCAGCCAGAAGCTATGGTTTATTATGCTCGAACAGTTCTTTATGAAATACGTGTGGTCCGGCACCGGCATGATAATGGTATCCCTACCGATATTAACGGGTGCGGTTGTACACAAAACTTCCTCGATAAGTGATGGCAACGATTCGAGTGTTAGTGAGCGTACACAATACTTGACGACGGCAAGAAATTTGCTTATATCGGCAGCCGATGCAATTGAGCGTTTAATGTCCTCGTACAAGGAGGTTGTAGCCTTAGCGGGATATACTTACCGAGTAGCTGGCATGCTCGATGTTTTTGAGGAGACGGCACAAGGAATTTATCGCAAAGCAACAGTTGTCGAGAGCAATGAAATGAATGGCATCATTGAGTTCCGGGATGGCAAACCTATTGCGAAGGGTCGTATTATATATACAGATGATGCTGAAAATATGTCCATAAGTCTTCGTGCTGTGCCGGTTGTTACCCCAAACTGTGATATTGTTGTGCCAAGTTTGACTTTGTGCATTGAGCCGGGAGTACATCTATTAATAACAGGACCAAACGGTTGCGGCAAATCCAGCTTGTTTCGCATTTTGAGCGGTCTTTGGCCCATATATGCCGGTGAATTGCATATACCACGTCCAATTGAAGATAAGCCGTGTATGTTCTATATACCGCAGCGTCCCTATATGTCGATTGGTAGCCTTTGCGATCAGATCATTTATCCCGATACGCGTGATGACATGAAACGGAAAGGCATGACCACGGATATGCTTATGGGCATTTTAAAAATGGTCAGCCTGGAGCACATTGCACAACGGTAAGTAAATAATTTTAATTTCATGGAAAAAAAGCTTGTTAATACATTTTCCAAAATTTCCATCTCCATACCTTTAGTGACAGCTTTGATGTTGTACGCGATTGGAAAGATATTCTTTCTGGTGGTGAAAAACAACGAATGGCCGTAGCTCGACTATTTTATCACAAGTTCGTATTTAATGGTGATTCCTTGGATCATATTTTTTAGAGTACTAAAAACAATCCTTGATCCACAGGCCGCGCTATGCACTCCTTGATGAATGTACGAGTGCCGTGTCCATTGATGTGGAAAGCTCGATTTATAAAATTGCCAAGAGTATGGGCATAACGCTTTTGACAATAACACACCGACCCACACTCTGGTAAAAAAAAAGAAACACCATATTTTATTGTAATATACATACATATATATAATTTAATTATTTAATTTAACTAGGAAATTTCACACACACATTCTCGAGTTTGACGGCCAAGGAAGCTGGAAATTCAGAAAAATGGATCATAACAAAGTGCAAAGAGATGAGTTCATTCACTAATACACCTATATTAAGTATTATAATAAGCATAAAGTGAATAAAGACTTAATATACTAATATGTAAATATGTATATAATGTCTGTGAAGTGTGCTGCCCTCAAATAGAATGGATTTAATTTTCTCCCAAGCCAAAAAAGAATAATGCAGGTAAATATATCGAAACAAGCATCGGTGCAACCGTGTTTTTGCCGATTATGTGTTACTGACCGCTTCCGCAACTTATTAAATAATTAAAGTTCTGTGTGTTAATATTTACCCACAAAAGAAGAATAATTAAATCAAAAATGTCTTGTTAAATATGTGTACTTTAAAAGAACCAATCTATTTTATAGATAAACATTTTCGGAGCATTAATAGTGATGAGCATCTAAATAGCAAGATAGCGGTACTTAAGCTTATTGCTTTCAAAGTGAGTAACATACAAAAAAAAGGTTAAACAATAAAATCCGAATTATTTTGTTTAATTTAAATGAAGAAACTGTTTTAGTTCGTACATCGTTTTTATATTTTAAGATTTGTTTACAATATACAGTATGTCATACAATAAGATTCACAATAACCGCTTAATTTTAATACTTTAGATATTCTTGTTTTTTTTTTTGCACTCAGCTTATTTATTTTTTAAAAAACATCAACCATGCGTAGACAATTTTAGTTTTTTTTTTTTTAATAAAATTTATTCAGTATATGAACTTCGGTTATTTTACGATATTAAGTATAGACTACAAGTATATACAACGTAAATATGTAATTTAAAATTGTTAGTTTTTATTGTCCGGAACTCACAACTAGAAATTTATTGTCATTGGGTTATGCAGTGCATAATATGCACAAACCTACACATATGTATGTATGAATGCGTACTTAAAAATATGTATATATGTATGTATGGCCTAACGTGGGGCTGCCATTTTTTTCTACAAATCGATTACACAATATCTATACAATGACTAAATAACGGTTAAAAAAATCAGGCATACTTGCAATAAGTGATATTTTTTGTATTTGATACTCATTTCATAAATATTACACATTAAGTAGCACAAACACCATTAATGTGGGATGAAGCCCAAATGTTGTACGTAGTTGATTAGTACACAATTATTAGTCTCTCATAATATATAGGTAGCACATGTACTTTGGATAAGTTCGATATGTTAAATTGACATTTATTTCATGTATGTAAAAGTGGCCCGCCCTGAATTAATTTATTTGTTCAATGAGGGCAGACCGAACAGAGTGCAAGGGGTAGTGATAATCGTGAACTGTAAAAATAAAAGTTTCAAGTAAAAAAACTTTATTATCCGTATGCATTTAAGCTTTTTTTTGCGTTTCGGTTAATTATCTTCTCATTTTTTTAGGTTGATCAATTTGATTGTTTTTAAGTTTTTTATGTTTAAGTTCAGGCACAGTTTGATCATACATGCATTTATACATGTGTATGTATGCACGTACGTAGGTATTTCCATATTAGGCGGCTGTATAAAAACTGACTAGTTATTATACATTGCCTCAGATTATTATATGATAGTTTTATTTGCACTTAATTTGTATAAGTACAGAAAAAAATACTTCGTATCGAGCTGCCCGATGCCATTATTGAAAATTTTTAAATTTTTTTCTTTTACTATTCTTAATATGCACAAAATCGTTCAGGGTTAGATTTGTTTGAATTCTGATTGTTTTATATTGGAAGCATTTCAAGTAAGAAATTAAATAAATTAATATAAAATACAAAAATACATTGTAAGATTACAACTTATTGTTTTTTTTTTTTTGCACAGGGGACGAGGGATAAGTGATCTTTAAATTGTAGTAGGCCAATAATGGTAAGAGCACTAGCACCGAGTATAGAGTATAGAGAATACTCTATATTCGGTGGCACTAGTCAATGCAGTGCTGATGATATGGCGATGTGACAATTGAGAAGATATAATCATTGTAATAATACCTATGGTCACTCTTATTTGTAAAAGCGTCGCGAGAATAAAACACAAAAATTGTGGAAAAACCAATATTATAAAATTACTAAACTCAATTTAATAAAGTGATGAAAATTTTCAAAATTTAAGTCGAACATGTTAATAAATGCAAAATGGTTATTTTATCGCAAATGATTCTTTTTGAAAATGTATGATTGTTGGTATTTACGTATGAATGTATGTATATATGTTTGGTAACATTATCATTTTTATTTTTCGATAGGTATATTTGAATTGACAACCGTTTCTCCTGCTTTAAGTATGGTTCATGCTAATTTTGTATTTACATTGTTTAATATTAATTTACCCATTGCATCTTCTTCAAATAAACTATGGCCACTAAAAACTCAAGCAATAAGAACAACAACGACACACACAACTTGAATATTGTTCGAACGACTGTTTGTGTGTATACTGTCAATATGAATTAAATAATACATTCATTTAATATCCTGCATTATCGTAGAAATCATATTCATATTGATTTGATTTCTGTTCTTGAGGATTTACATACAATAATGTGATATCAGCTTCAGTCAAATCTGTCAGATCCTTATTTAAATTATTTGTTACAGCCCTGGCACTCGGGGGTTTCCTGCCATACTCAATTTGATGTGTTTGGGGCGGGCTAAAGAAATTTTCATTAAAATCTGTTCTGAATTTTGAGAGCTCTGTTTGCGTTCCCATTTGCAAGTCTTTTAAAATTCGAGTATTCCGTTCAAAATAATCAATTGGCGAGTACTGTAAAAAAAATGTATTAGGTATACAATTTATAGCATCCGAAATTACTACGAAAGTAAACCTTGTAGATTTTAAATAAAAGCTTACTCAAAGCGTAGTGAGAAACTTATTTGTAAAATGTGAATATTTTCATTACCTGTTTTAAAAGTGATCGATTCCTTTCCCTAAAATGCGATTGTCGATTTGGATATGTTTTTGCAATACCAATAACCGCCTGATGATCTCTATCGGATAAATCGTCTACACTCATATCGGTAGCTGGTATTCGAATGCGTGAAGCAGCTTTTGCGTTACCCGAAAAATAGGTTTCCTTTCGTTGCGGATTATTATGGGCAAAATTTCCATTAGCACTGCCAATGCGTCGTGTAGATGCTCGAGCGCCGTCGTTGTGCCTGTTTTTATTATAGTTACTTTCCATGTTTTGTATATTTGCAATTGGGATACGATCGTTATTAACACTATATTGATTGAGGCTACTATCAGGGCTGCGATTCTCATCCATTAATATCGAATCGCCAGCTTGGCTGCTGCTAAATGGTGGTTTATACATAGATTGAATACTGAAAAAATTATTAAAATTATTGAATTTTTTAAATTTATACACCTATTATTTAATATTACTTTTGACCATTGGCTATTTCCTTGAGAACAGCCGCTCGTGCTGCCAACTCTTCGGCACGTCGTTGCTGTGTTAATTCCTTGGCTCTCTCTGTCCAGATCAGCTCTTTAAGTTTTTGAAAACTTCCCTGCACAGCAACTGAATTTTGATTTCCGCCTCCTGCATTAGCAACATTTGAACTTGTACTTGATACACCTATATATCTATTTTGGCTGCTCGAACGTCGAGGTGATCCAGTCGATCCTGTGTTTGTACCATAGAGTCGAATCTGGCTAGGATTGCTTGCGCTTGAGCTTAAGCTGCCATCATCATGTCGATGGCGCGTTTCAAATGTCATCTGCTGTGGAATAATTGGCTCGCGGCTCACAATACGACCAAAAACTGGGGATCGAGCACGTTCTCGTGCACCCATTCGAATGCTAAGTAAGTTTAAAGATTTTTAATTATGTAAGTTGTGTAATTGTAATAGGCAGAACAACTTACGAGCCGAGCATTCTAGAGTTAGTGAAAAGTGGCTCCCAAACATTATAGGTGAATGGGTCCCGGTATGTTGGTATTTCATTTGTTATTTCAGCTGCTCGTGACTGTCGCTTGGAAAATCTTTGTTATGTGTTTTACAAAAGCATTTATTATAAAATTTTGTATGTTCAAGATTTAACATAAATTTCAAAACTTACATCCACATCGCACGTAATTGCTCACATGTTGGTTCCTGTGAGCTTAGCGGAAATGTTTTTGGCACGAACACTTCGCCAACGGCTTGAACAGCAGCATTGGGTTCAACCAAACCATTATTTCCAGTTGTTGTACGATCTTCGCCTTTGACTAATTTATTGTTATCAACATTTCTCGGCACTCCATAATCATGGCTGCGTCCATTTAAATAGTTACCATTTCCATGCGTTCGATAAATTAATATTGCCAATATGTATATGTGCATATATGTGCTCTGAAAAAAGTATATCAAAATTTATTTTCAAGAATTGGAACATAGTTTTTTCATGCAGACATTTTCTCACTATTTCTCTCTTTATCTAATAGTCGATAGTCACATCGCCACACCGCCACATTCATCGGTAGTGTATTGATCAGTGTTACCACAACTATCAGCATACGACAAATGTAGTGATTACTGATAATATTTTATTGCTTTGGTATAAAAAACACTTACCATACTGCTTTTCGAAAGCATCTTTGCAAAAAATGTTAAAGTGTAGATTCCAGTAATGTGTATAATTCATAAACCGACCAACAATTGATGTTTTTTTTTTTGGCGATAAGCAGATATGTTTTTTCAAATTTGTGGAATTTTCTGTGGTTTATACATATGTACATATGAAATAAATTAGCAAAATGGTAAGTCATGTTGTATATTTGAATATCAATTGTTATCTACAATAACATGCAAATAAAGGAGCATTGTACAAAAACTTTTAATTATTAATAACAGTAAAATATACAAATTGAAATGGTTAACTTTATTATAAGGTGCTCTTCAATTTTGATAAATTACTATAAATGTATCAAAGACACTTGTGTGATAGTGCTGACATTACGCATACATGTACACACATACATACATATATCAACCTTAAGTTCTTCATTGTAAGAAGCTCTAGGAAATTAACCTTTGTTTACCTGCATACATTTTTTTCGCACTTTGTTACATGAAAAAATTGCATTTGGACTTATTTTTTCTTAGAATAATTGTAGTTTGGAAAATAAAAGAAATAATTTTGAGCTTTAGAGATTAATTGAAACGCAAAAATACCATAAACAAAGGTATGTACATACATACTTCATAACTTGTGCATTATGTATAAAGATTTACAAAATATTGCTTTGTACACTAATTTGGTGCAGGTGGTGGACAAACAATAAATTAGTGCTGTTATTTAAACGTGAATTTGAATTGATTTTGTCTTGTTTATAAAGTAGAATTACTTTTTTGCGATATTTATAGGCTTTTCCATACATGAACTGGCGAAGTGAGTCGCTCTTCAGCTTCGATAGCAAAATACCGTTGCCATTTTTGGGCTCATTGTACGTTGGTTTCCATGATATACGACAGCCCATTTTCCTACTGTGGGGCAAGCATTACTCGAACAAAAAAATATTCACACTTATCTAACCCTGATACAAATATTGTCATCTCATATATTAAAAATGCGCAGGAAGTGATACTTCTTACACTTTTTTTTTCAATTAAATTCAATTTAATTGCCTACATATATTTATGTAAGATTCAGACATGTAACTTACACAACTTCTAATCACCTTCACCTCTGTAAGTTTTACGTATGTATATAGTTAGTACACGAGTACATAAAATCATTTATATTTATGTTATTCGCAAGCGCACGCATACAGATTTACCGTTACCTATTTTACTACATTTGTATGCTGCAATGGCATTCACACACACATACACATTAAAATAAATTCCGTTATAAGCGTTGGGTGGGTTGATGTCCACGGATGATTTGCTTACCGCCACCTTTAAGTGGGATACACAAATTGAAATTTTGCTTTAAACACACAAACTCATTGATAATTGTGCACACACATACCAATGCATTCATATGTATGTATATGCATTTTTGGCTTTAAGGCCGTTTTTTCCGTTATCGGCCTGAATTCTAGATTATTTGTTTTAACAACATACTTAGATTTTTGAACAGGCTATTATAATTATTGTAAATTTGATTCTCTATGTTAAATTTATTGGGACAATACATACAATAATTTGTAGCTTTTTTGATATTTTTTTTACAATGTATGAACTTTTCTGATGTGCGACATAAACCAAACTAAATGTATATAGATAAGTTGCACATGTACCGAACACACAGCATCCACAGTCCCTGGAAAATTTCCTTTCGTTTTTTTGACGTACACTTCGGGATCTAGCTTCGGCTATAAGTTTGCGTTCGGACTCTTCTGTCTTTGGGCAAAGCGTCGTACGTGGGTAGAATTCATTTGTATGTATTTATGTATATACTATTATGTAATTGCATACACATAGTTAAAAGTTAAACATGTGCGCACACACATTTGCGCCATGAATGAAATTGTAAGCAAATATTGGTGCTAGTTTTTCCTTTCTTTTACACCAAGGGTTGAAATTTCTTCGACAACTCTCTCTCTCTCTCTCTCTCCATCCCCTAAAGCGACTCTATAATGAATGAACGAGAAATACCACAGTTCATCTTTACATACGTACGTAATACGTATACATAGATTGAATATAAATTTCTGATTTTATACACTGAGCCATGAATCAATTATAAAACATCAAAGAAAAACACCATCGCACCTTCAACACCCAAAAGGTTTATTAACAAATAATAAATGATAAATTTTAAATTAATAATAAATTATTTAATTAGTTTCTGATTCGGCACGCTGCTTCAGAAGTCTTTACTACAAGGCGTGGGTTTTCTGCACCTTAGTACCGAATACGAAACTAAAATGTGTTTTAGGCATAAATTCTTTTATATTTTATGAAGACAAATTATGTCATTGTAAAGAAGTTAGCATTTAAAAATAACTTTTCAACGACATACAGCACGAATCCATAGCTTTAGTCGTGTAGAAACTGTAGGCGTGGAAAATATAACTTTTTTTATGTGTTTTCCCGCCAAACTAGCGGTTTTCCCAAAAGGGGTAAAACAAACGTGTTCGGCTCGATCTTTTTAATATTATAAAAATTATTTCAGGAGCCTCAAAACGCTATTTAATTCAAACAAACAAAGAGACAAAGGTTTTCATTTTGGAAACACCATCCAAATGTTGTTTATTGAATAACTTTTGAATGGAGTACCGGATTGAGATGTGACTGAGGTGTCGTTAGACGCGTATTCAGAGTGGAAACACAACCCCATTTTAAAAATGGGAAATTTTGCTTCTCTAATGCCATCAGCTCAAACATTTTGATATTTTCACTTTCGCACTTTTACCCGCATATCACCTGAATCAATTGGATTTCAAAAAGTCATGGTACGCACATCATTTAGGGTATTCAGTAGCTATGCTATGTGCGTAAAGTGCTAAAGTGTTATATGAAAGCTTTACAACAAACTCACAGAAGCATTTTTAACACAGCAAACATGCCCCTGGGTATGTTTGCTACTATTGTACTATATGTGTTATTGAGTGGTTGCCAGACTTTTTATAAAAACAGCTGCTTTCGAGATAATTGAATAAGTGAAATTAGGTCACACTAGGCGAGTTTTGGTTGTAAAAGTAAGTAAATTTTATGATTTATTAATTTAAAAGACTAAACTGATGTTTTTAACAGTGGAAAGGGAAAAAAATACGAAATGATTTTCAATTCAAAAATTTGCAGCTGGGAAAAGAGGATAGAATGCAAAAATTAGAGCTAGAAGTAAAATATAAGAATGCTTAAGTGTTGATATAAATAAAAAACATTTATTTTCTGAAAAATAAAGAAAGTTTTTCAATTATTATTTATGAAAATAACAACTTTTTTCAGCTTATCAATTGCTCAATTCAATTTAACTTTCGATTGTATTGTCATCGAACTGGCAAACAGCTGACTTAGCACAAATACGACAAAAGAAACGTAAAAAGTGCACTCACTAGCTACACTGTATTATATATAACACTTTACGGCGTAAAGTTTACGCACATAGCATAGCTACTGAATACCCTAATTATGTTTTAAACGATTCCTATCGTTCAGAGTACATATATATTATTTACGATCGGAGCATCAGAAACCGATTTAGTAGAAGGCAAATTTTGTACACTTTCGGTGCGCTTCTTTACTACGTGGACTTCCACTGTAATGTTTATTTTTAAGATCAAGTTAATCTGATTAATAGGATTTCACTTTAACAACATACTTTTATATTAGGTTGATAAATGGTATAAAAGCATATATAAAAGCGTTAATGCAGGATATATTGTAACATCTGCACTATTTTTGACATCGAGCTTTTTGCCACGTTCATACATACAAACATACGTCTGTATGTATATTAGAACATGGAAAGTAAGGTGAAAGTTCCAAGTTGTAAGAAGCATTGCTTAAGCACTAAGCTTTTGAGACTAACAAACATACGTTCGTATTTTAAATAGGCTTTTTCCTATTTATTTATACCCTGAACCCATAAATGGGTATAGGGTTTGAATGGTTTTGTTTCAAATATATGTAACAGGAAGATGAGAGCATATTCGAAATAACTGTATTTTCCATCTTAGTGTGTTAAAGTATATGTATTCCAAACATATTTCCTGTTGCCGTGTAATGAGCTTGATTAAAGATTGCCATTCAAAAAAAAAAAAACTTTATGAATTTATAACAATTGATTTTTGCGTTTCGTTTTATCATAAAGTTGTTAGCTAAAACTTTAAGCAATGCGCTTTAACTTCACATTTAAGACAAAAATACAATCGCACTCGTCGCGCAATCGATAGATTTTATAATTCGTGACTTCATGTAATCGAAAACTTAAATACACCTATCAACCAACAGAGAAAATATTTGGTATTTTTTAGGCCATTAATGAACAAATGATTCTTTTCTTGGCAAATACATAAAAAATGTCGGATAAACAATTATTTAATAGCAAAGCAAACAAAAAATAAAGTTTAAGCAAAATAATCGATGTTGAAGCTTAAAAGAATATAAGAGCATAAGACTAAAGTTAACATAAAGCAAAGTGTGGGTAGCAATATTGATTTTTGGATATGCTGCGCATGAAAATTAAGATGTTACCTTCGACGAACTACACTTGAATGTGCAAATTTTTAATAAGCTTAAATTAAATTTTTTATGACAAGTGACAAAGAATAATAAGTATTTAAAAATGATTGGCTACGTACATATAAGTGTGCATGAAATGTACATGTATGTATTTATGCATACCGTGCATCTGTGCATATGTATGTATGTTAGTATGTGACTCGTAAAATGTGTATCTCATGAAATCAAATTTTATGAGCACACATACTTTCATGTATACATATATATATTTGATTCCATATTTAAAATAAAACTCCAAAATAACTCAACACTTAAAATTATATATATATAACAAACTGTATCGTCGATGTATAATTAAATCCTTTTTTTTACCATAACATTACAGAAAGAAACGGACGGGTATTTGGTCATCACCCATTAGAATCATGGTGTCGTTACGATTAAATTGTCTCTTACTGGGTTTTATACTGAGTATGGTACTCGGTTTTTCCGCATCGAGTGGAACATCAAATGAAAATGAGGACGAGTACTTAACACAGCGAGGTAATTGTCTAAATATTCAATTGACACATTTTAGGATGTAGTTAAGTGGGATTCGCTAATTCAAGTTTGTTAATCAGTTCAGTTAGTTAATCAGCTCAGTTTCTAAAACATTATTTATCTTTACTTATATTTTTCGCACAGATTTTTGTACAAATATATAATAATAAACTAATAAGATAAAGTTAGAGAAAGCTGCAGGGTTAAAAATTTCCACATTTTCTTAGCCCATATTTGCACTGTGTCTATCAGCCCTATCACGAATAACAGGCGAAATATTTTTTCACGCGGAATTTGATTTCACGTGAACAATTATTTCACATCATGAATTCACCGTAAACAAGATTTCACTTCAGTTAACAGCTGAATTTCAAGAACAGCTGATTGTTTACTTTTTTTTGAGCCCAATTTGGTGAAACAGTGAACATAAGTCTGCCTCAACTACTTCTTGTGCAGTTTGCCAGTAATTTTTGGCAATTTGCAGCTGGCAGGCGATGAAACGGTGGGCGAATTTGGCCACACGCGTTTTGCTGGTCTAGCAGTAGTCGGTACGCGAGAATCTATTGATGGTTTTCTAGATGATTCAATTGTTTGGTCGACAAGTATCTGTATTTCATCTTTCGACGAATTTGCATTTGTTTCAGAAACATTAACCCGAAGAATTTTCCTCCTTTCGACAAGCTCGGAAATGGCTTGCTCTGATGGAGTGAGTGACTGTGTGAGATTGGGTCCACCTCCAGTTCCCTTCCTTAATTTAGCGTTAGCGGCTATTTTGTTGCGCACGTAGCGAAAGCTATCAGTCTGTTGTCAGCCATAATAAAGAGTTTCGTGCACATAGATAAATACATCTATATTTAGACATCATTATACTTATAATTTTTATTGATGTGTACTTTTGTATGATCTTAGAATATATATTGGAAAAATCTTACCATGGGTTAATACGTGAAAATGAGACTCTTGTGGAAATAACGCCATTGATTAAAGTTGATGAAGAAAAAATTTGCAATTTTCGAATACTTAAGAAACCATATCATGAAATTCCGTTTCAGGTGAGTTTGATATTAAGATTTCTATAATTATTATGTTAAATGTAATTCTTATTGTGTTTTATTTATTTTTAAGATTGAATTGATCAACAATTTGGGCATATTGAAAGCACGTCGCTCATTGAATTGTGAAAAACGTAAAAGCTATCATTTCGAAATTGTGGCCATATATTGCGATGGAACGCCATCGAATCCAGCTAACGTTCATATAACAGTTATCGATATCAACGAGTATGCCCCGACTTTCCTACAGCCATCATACGTTACGGAAGTTGACGAGGGCAAGCTATATAATGAAATAATTCGTGTCGAAGCCACTGACAAAGATTGTACACCACTTTTTGGCGATGTGTGCAAATATGATATATTAAATAGTGACGAACCGTTCACTATCGATAACGAAGGATCAATAAAAAATACGGAACCACTGTCGCATAAAGTATCCCACAATCATATTGTCTCAGTTGTGGCCTACGATTGTGCCATGAAGGAATCAACGCCCATAATGGTTAACATTAAGGTGCGACGTGTGTGTGATGCTAAGTTTTTTGGTATACCAGAGCGCATTGATTACACTGTAAGTATCGATAAATTTTCCATCTTGTATGCACATTCTTACCATAATTAATCATGCTAGAATTAAAATTCAAATTTTTTTTACAACCTTACCAGGAATTTGTTTCCAAATTCAAAGAAACAAAAATATTTCTATATCCTCATTAATTCATTTCATTTCCCTTAAAGAAAAACATAAAAATCATTACACATTTTTGTGCTTATTTTGATATCTAAATGCAAAACCTTAATGCTACTTTTTACTATCTATCTATATTCAACTATTTTCATTGTGTTCGTTTTTTTTGTTTTAGTCCGGTAGCACTGAAAGCTTACAGCTTTTCCCGAATGCTCGTTTGGATCTATGTAATATACAATGCAGCAATGATGATGATCTCAACATACATGCATCAATTGCTCTTAAGGTAGTAAGAGTTTTACGCTTATTATTCATTGTTATCTATTAATTTCCCATTAATATAAAAATATATACCAACTCAACAGACAAAACACATATCATTTGGATGCGATCGTGATATATCAAATTGCTCATCGAGCTCAAATCTTAAAGATCTTTTGCCTCGTGCTGCTGAATGGACCAAAGAATTAAGCTTTGATGAGGGTCCGGAGCCAATATTTCATTTTGATGGATCTGCCGGCGTTGTGGTACCCGATAGCCTAATCGGACGTCACGATTACTCGCTTCATTCCTTTAGTATTGTTACCATTTTCCGCCATGGTAGTCAAAGCCCGATGAACAAGCATGTTAAGGAGCATGTTGTATGCAGTGCCGATGACCATAAAATGAATCGACATCATATGGCGATATTTGTACGAAATTGTCGTCTCATTTTGTTGCTGCGTAAGAACTTTAACGAGGGTGACTTGAACATATTTAGCCCGGCGGAATGGAGATGGAAAATACCACAAGTTTGCGATAATGAATGGCATTATTATGTGATCAATGTGATTAATAATGATGAGGCAACAAAAGTTGAACTCTTCATTGATGGTTTACAATTTGAGAGTTCTTTGGCGGATCGTCATGCTAACCCGGAGGTTATCGACGATTGGCCGTTACATGCTGCTCACGGAATAAATACAACGTTGGCCGTTGGCGCCTGTTATCAGAGTTCAGAGAATCGCTTAAGGCATGGCTTCAATGGTGATATTTCAGTCGTAAAGCTATCTCTGAATAATGCTCTCTCGCCCGAAGATATTAAATGCGGAACAAGCTGCGCAGAGCATTTGTTGCCATCCATTGCAGAATTACAGCAATCGAAATTAGAGCCTTTGGAAGATTTTCAAGTGCAAATCAATTCGAAAATGAATGAGATCTACATTGAGGCACAGAGCAGGCATCAACTTGAACAACTAATGCGCAAAATTCAATACATAAATATTAAAAAAAATCCCACAATCGGTCGCCGTAATATTGAAGTTCGTACAACAATGATGTGTAGCAATCAGAGTGCCGCCATGCGTTTGCCAACCGTCGAAACATATATTATGGTTAATGAGCCTATCGAACGATCAGCAGATATCACGGATACGGGTACGGACATGGATTCAACATCTCCGAGCACAAAACTGGTTGATGATGCAGCAGCAGCAACAACGCTCTATAAAGTTGATAAACTCAAATCACAAATGCAGCAAGAACAGTTTCCTCACCAGGGCATCAATTCATTTAGCAAAATTGCAATTTCTGGTAATTAAAAATACAAATTTGTTTTCTTACAAGCGGGTCAATTTGTTCGTCTTCCAAAAGCTCAGAAAATATGAGTTTACTTCATTCAACTTGATAAATATTTAAATATCTTCTTAAAGCGAGATTGGATTCGGATTATAGACCAAAAGTTTGTTGTTGTAATAATTATATTCGAATTCTTTGTAGTCAAATATTGATGGTCTTAGCCAATGACATTCGCAAATAATGTCACTGTTGGTAAAATAATTTTCAAAATCGTTGAAGTAGATTCAGAACAACCAAATCCAATTTTACAATATTATTTTCATAAAAAAAATTTATACTTGCAGGAACGCAAAACAAATTGGTTTCGTATCAAGAAATCAAATTGGGAGTTCATATCTTGGACAAAGTTAACGTCGAAATCTCCAAAGAAAACAACAAAAATAAAAATGTGTTGCCAAAAGAGAATTTATTGGATTCGTGCAGTGTGATTGTGTTTCCATCCTTAAATCCCGATCATGAAGAGATACAAATCGATGGCGATGAATCACTTTCATCGACAATGGATATCAGGACGAACATCAATAAGGATGGCGTTGAAATGATTGGAACGGATTCAATACGAAATTATCTGAGTGTATTGCGTGCTCTGGTTTATAGCAATAAAAAGCCGGCATATTATTTAAATCGCGTATTTAAGCTTTCGTGCTCGCAGCTCAACTCGCATTATAAGAGCGTCGAATATACGCTTATTCTGACTGTGCTTCATCCAAAGCAGCAACAGTCAACAACAAATGCACCTTCATCAGCATCAGAAACTAACGCCGATGGCAATGAAAATAATTATCTAGCATCTTATCGCAATGAGCATGATGGCGGCGATCAAGTTGTTCAAGGTAATCAAGCAATCTGCCTTCCTTGTGTAGAGGCATTATTTTAAAAGAATAAAATTCTCAATACCATTGCAGATACGAAGCTTTTTTCATATTCTCTACTTCACACCAATGACGTTCAAGAGCCTAAATCTCACGTACATTCGATTGTGCACAAAGGTTAACTACTTATAAACACATATCATTAATCTTTTGGAATACCCTATTAACATATATTTTTTCATATATTTACAGTTGAAACTACACATCCAACAATGCTTCTAATCTTAATATGTGTTTTTCTCGTCATTTTACTTTGTGGTGTTTCGATTGCGCGGCTTAAGAATAACCAAAAATATACAGATCGCCATCAGTCTTGCCCAAAGGTAAGGTTTTTTTATACACAGTATCACACTTTTTTTAAAATTAATATTTTTAAGGTTGCTGACGAAGGTTTAATCTGGGATGATTCTGCGTTGACCATCACAATAAATCCAATGCAAACAGATGCCGCATCAGAAGAAAGCTCCGATTCTGACAACTCTGACTCGGATGATGAAGAAGGTAAGCATTATATACACTTTCGCCATGTTTTCATTTTTTTTTTATTAAAACAGTTATAAAGGATGGGTTCGCACACATCAACCAGCTTGAATGGGACAACACCAATATGTTTTCATCGGCAAACTAATACTGATGTGTGTGTGTGCTGTTTATTAATAAGAGTTTAAAACAATTTTATGTAAATGTGCTTTTAATATATAAAACTTACACCATCCACTTAATCTACTAAAGTAATCCGCGAATCAGTAATAAATTCAGCACATGGCTACCATACACATATATAATCTAATACTAGAATGTATTATCCACTGGAAATGACATATATATATATATATATATATATATATATATATATATATATATATATATATGTAGGTATGTATATATATCAGTGGGTGGATAAAGCAGCGAAAAAAAGTGTTAAAAACCGGGCTAAGTCGCTCATGTATACTCACAGCTGGATTCTCTCCGCTCTCTTTGTTTACGCATGTGTGTACTGCCTAAGAAAACTGTGCTGTGACTAGTGTTGCCAGGTTAGCTTATTTCTGGCTAGATCAAGCATATTTGAAAATAGAAAAGCTTATAAAATTTACAAAAATCACATAGGATCGCCAAAATATAGCTTATTTCTCGGGCACTCAAAACCTGGCAACACTGGCTGCGACAGACAAAAAATAGAGAGAGAGAGAGCGGGAGAAACTGTCCACCCCTGATATACATACATTAAACCATGATGAAATAAGTATGAGGTGGTCTCGTCGGCAAATTTGAGGGCTTATCTATCATAGCAATGAGTGCGAGTGAAACGCACACTTTACAGTGAGTGTAAGCGAAACGGCTGTACAGTGTGTTGATTAACCCCAGACTGGTCCGTGGTTTGTAAAATAGCCAATTATAATACAAAGTGATTATTTTTTATAGTTTTATTTTTAATAATTTTGAATTTGCAATTAACCTTTGTTTTTGATTTTGAATGGAAATTTTTTTGTTAAGGTTCTTAATTCTAAAATAAATTCTAATATCTAATTTGAAAATAAAAAGTTTTGACACACAAATCAATGTCAACATTTTGCGCCGAAATTAATAATTTATGCATAACATTATTTTTTAAATTAAAGTGCTCCACTAAAGGGTTAAATGCTCAGAAAAAAATTCGTGCGCACACAACCTTTCGCGTCGACAAGCAAGCATGCACTGTCGATAAGCCCTCAAAACGAGCGAGCCTCTGCTGCCGACGAGACCACCTTACATTATTTCATCATGCATTAAACGCCATATGCATAGCTTTTTGATTGAGAACCTCGTATGTATGTGTATAGCGTATAAGTAGTGGCAGAAAGTACTTCGTATGTATATGTACTTATAATCACATATACATACAGATAAACTTAACTGTAACTAACATATAGTACAATTATAACCAGCATTGGTCAATCCAGAATAAGCGCATAAGATAAAAATTATTATTTTATAACCCTTGCCAATTAATTATGTTAAATACAATCACATAATTTCATGGACGATACCCGTAATAAAAAAGAAGACAGCACTTCCGTCCCCATAATATAGGAATTATCTTCTACACGATTATGTACGATCATATCAAATCAACCATCAACAGTTTGTAAAAAGTATTGCTGTCTTGTTAAAAGGCTATATATGTAGCAATTGTTAATATTAATACACATTTTAAATGATTTTTTTTTTAAGTTTTAAATTATATTTTGCAAATATGTATCCCATAATAATAATCTTTGCTAAAGAATAAACAAAAATTTGCTTTTTATATATGACGATGTATGTATGTATTTATGTATATGTATCTCCGCCCGCTTTGGTAACTTTGGATTTTCGTCAGCTGTTCCAACCAGTAGAAATTCTAGCTTAAGTACCAGGCTAACAGAAGTCAGCACTAGTTGGCGCCTGGTGTGCCATTCCTGGTATTTTCTACATTCTGCATAGCTCCGTTTGCCCTTATATAGCGCACGTATTTTTCAAGCGCAGCGCCAGTTACGGGACTTTACTCCCATTGTATTTTCTACAACAAGAATGTAAAGAAATAGCAATAAGAATGTATAGAGATAGAGCTACCAAATAGCGATATTCCATCATATAGTTGGAATCAAGGCATACTTAATTAGGTACAGTGCTGCCAGTTTAGCAATTTATTTGCTAGATCTGGCAATTTTTCAAAAAATTTGCAACTTTTATTTTAAAAATGCTATTAGCCACAAATCTAGCAATTTTTAATTATTTTTTTTAGCAATTTTAGCAACTTTATTATAAAACTACCAATTTTAAGATTTTTGTTTTGGGCTTATGCATTTTGTATACCTTTTTGTCATCGACTGCACAAACTACGATTAATTGTGGCTCACAAATATATCGGAATTTGTATTTAACACAGTGGATCGATTATATGAACAACTTGATAGTGTTTGATAACTCTTTTAATCTGTTCGGTGATTGAAGCAAGATGCCTAAAATTTACAAAAAAAAAAATAG
Organism: Scaptomyza montana; assembly: GCA_018904305.1. Classification (NCBI taxonomy): domain Eukaryota; kingdom Metazoa; phylum Arthropoda; class Insecta; order Diptera; family Drosophilidae; genus Scaptomyza; species Scaptomyza montana. Next base: position 176,622 of record JAEIGR010000054.1, read on the forward strand.
CGGAATTCGCCATAAAAATCCTTTCGCTGCCATGGTCGACTCTGCCTGCACGAATGCATCGTTTGGTTGGGCCCAAGGCGTATTAAACAAGGTGGCAGCGACGTCGACGTCGCGTTGCCTTACGAAAACGAAATTTGTTCTCGCACGCACATGTATACACACACACATATGCATTTTTCTTTTTTGCTGCTAAATGTGCCTTGCGTAAGGCAACAGCAAAGAGGGCGACGTCGACGTCGCTGCCACCTTGTTTAATACGCCTTGGTTGGGCCTTTACTTAATTAATAAGAATGCCTTGGTTGGAATCTGAAAGCCTGGCGACGTCACTCTCAGAGAGCGCATTTGTGGGCTAGTTCAAGGCGTATTAAACAAGGTGGCAGCGACGTCGACGTCGCGTTGCCTTACGAAAAAGAAATTTGTTCTCGCATGCACATGTATACACACACACATATGCATTTTTCTTTTTTGCTGCTAAATGTGCCTTGCGTAAGGCATGATACAATTATACAAGGTAGTCCACTCGGCAAAATCATAGTCCCTTAATATAAGTGCGAGTGAAAGAGCGTTGAAAGCGTTGAAAAGTGAGTGTGAGTGAAACGGCTACACAGTGCGTCGATTAACCCAGTTCGACAAGCAGGCACGCACTGAAAATAAGGGACCAAAACCGAATGACTTCTGCAGCCGAGTGGACTACCTTGTATAATTGTATCATGGCGTAAGGCAACAGCAAAGAGGGCGACGTCGACGTCGCTGCCACCTTGTTAAATACGCCTTGGGCTAGTTTTGCTGGTCTGGCGAGCTATGAGAAAAATGCAAGTCATTCTGCTTTCTGACGCTGCTACGACATGTTCTACAGTAGCACAGCCAGCCAGCCATATTGTATGTATGCACTCGTCGCCAGAGATTTTCTAGCGCGCAGACCCTTGTTTTTTGGGCTGATCGCCTGCTACTTCATGTTTATGAGCGTGTGTATTCTTCATATGTTCATATGGTTTGCCTGCTTCCTTTTTGTTTTTGTGACCTAGCTGTAAAGCAGCAATACACAAACGTGTATACTTATCAACATACATATATTTTTATATAAATGTGCTTTTTCATATGTTTGCAGTTTTGGTGGACCTGAGCTTTGTAATGATTTTTGATATTTTGTTTCGGCTAGCTACCATTAGCATGTGTGTGTGAACTTGAATTTATTTTATTTTGTTCAGAAGTTTCGGCAAATGACTTGGACAAATGCATTTCTGAATACACACTTTCGCAATTTGTGGTAGTTGCGATGGCAACCAACATTCTTGTTGGTGTGACGCGCAGCATGTTGAAAAAAAAATGCGAGTAAAGTCCCGTTATAGGCGATGCACTTGAAAAATACATCCGCTAGACAAGGGCAAAAGGATCTATGCAGAATGTAGGAAATACCAGGAATGGCACACCAGGTGCTACCTGCTGCTGACTTCTTTTCGCCTAATGTTTTGCAAGTTTTGGCTTCTTTGATTTTTAGACCTGGCCGGATCATTTTTAGAACTGGGACTTTTGAAGACGCACTTTAATTTTTTTGCTACCCAAGCCAAGTTGCATGCTAAAAGGAAACAAAAATAACTAAATACAAATAGTATTGGCACCTGTCAGGTTTTCTATTACTTTTATTTATTTTCTGAATATGTACACAAGAGGTAAAGTAAGGTAATTAAAAAAATGTTGAGTCGAATTGTCGACATATACACGTTAAATTGGTCGTTTCTTATGTAAAAAAAATAAATGAAAAAATGTGTATTATACATACATATTAATTAATTTTAAAGCCATTTATTATTTGAAAACCAAGTAAATAAAAGAAAAATAAATACAATAAAAGTTTGCTAAGCATTTTGGGACAAGATAAATATGTAGATAATTTTCATGAGCAAGCGCATTCGACAACTTGCATATCGCTCCACGTTGATATTTTGAGCTTATCACTATGGTCTTCGTCTACGTGCAGGATTTCTAGTTCGGTGAGCCTCGAAGGCGCACAGCAGGGTCGAGGCACACGATTGTGATCCTGTTGCCACATTAGGCTTTGCAATAGAGCGTGATGATGGGCGGGATTATGTCTTGGCGGGCAGCGTCCACGGCAAAAGCCAGCATCGAATGTCTTCGGCTGAATGATGAACTCGAAACCCTTTATGTCCTTAAAGGCCACATCAAGTTGATGGCGACAGCAGCGCTGGTGCGCTTTAAAGCAGCTATTTGGCCATTTTTGAAAGTCTCTGTTTGCGTTAGCGTGGTTTAAGCGATGAGAAAAATAATTATTGCTTTGATTGTTAAGCAAACTGAACGAATGGACTCCATTTTTTTCACTTTGTGTGCGTCCGACGTGACCAATTATGTTTAAAACCGGCGTCAGATGAAAACGATTGTTAATGTCGTCATCATTGCTTTCCTTTTGTTGAGGTTGTGATGAGGTGGAAAATTCGCTTAAAATGCGAGCACCGATTCGCTTACATTTGTCACATTGAATTTCGATGCCAAGATTTTCATGTGTCTTATTTAACCAACCGCGAACAGATTCAGTTACATCAAATTCAAGCCACTGACTGTGGGTTTCTTCATAGTTTTTACTATGCTCAAATTGAATTTTGCGTGTATCCAATTGACGGCGCTTGTGCCTTGGTAATAACTGAAAAACTTTCAAAACTATTATGTTATTGCGCGTGCGACCATTCGATTGGCTCGGGCTGCTAATCACAAGGTTCTTTGGGCAGTTTTTTTTGTTCATTTGATTTTCATTACGCTTGTTATTATTAATCTTTCTTCTTCTTTCCCACATAACTGTTCCTGCTGTTGTAGGGTTATGGAGAGTCTGCGTGGCTAGGGCTGGATTATACAGCAACATAAGTCTTACATTAGCTTCATCGACTTTTTCGTAGTTATAATCGTTACCATTAAGGGTCAATGGAAAATGTAGCAGAATATTTGTTTTATCGCTGCCGCTATGATCGCCATGACCATGAGATCTTGTTTTAAAACTCTTCTCAACCCGGCTTTTTGATCGTCTTGCTGCGCGGCTTTGACGCCATCGCTTTTGCGATATGTCACCAAATCTGTTTGTTGCAATGCTTAATATTTTAAGTGATTCGCTGAATTTTCCGCCTTTATGATTATACTTTTGTAGACGTTCCAAGTATTGTAGGTATTTGCTAGAGTATTCGAATTGGCTTATGTTTGCCTGAAATAAATAATATAAATTTATGTTTAAGTCTAAGTTGAATATCAAAATTTTTATTCAAAACTTAAATAAACCCACACTCACACAAAGGTGCAGAAAAAAGACGATTGGTGTTTTCTAATTCCATTTTACAAATTAGAGTGACCATAGATTTGCATATAAATAACGCGTGACTTATGTCTACTAGATAGTCACACTCAAGGCCACAGTTGCCACTTAAAAATTAAAGATAGAGCCAAAAAAAAAGTGTCAAATTCACTAAAAAAGAACCAATTTTTTTTTGCAATTCCTTTTGAATTTAATTACATAGAAAATATTTTTTTCACAAAAACTTATAGCTGTAACACGTCATAACTCAAAAGTTTTTTTTACATTTTCACTCTTAATAATGCGACTGCTACTCTAAAAAGAATTTTCAAACTCACTTTTTGCTATCCACCGGTGGGTTTGTGATCGCGGTCTCACTGTTTTTTTTTGAGGGGACTCAGCGCCAGTTTCACTAATTTTTGTAATGAACCTACATATTCGTGTGCATAGTAAACTTATAAAGCACAAGCTATGATAATTTATTGTTAACTTACTTTTCCATTTTCTTTAACTATCATGAGAACGTCGCCGCCACCGGTGTTCAACGAGTTGACGATGGGATTATGCGACGATTGTTTACAGAATTGCTTTTTATTTTGGTATTTGGCCGATGTATCAATAATTTTCAGTGCTATAAACGATACTAATTGTGTGCTGAGTAATGCATAAAATTATATTTTCTGAAGCCAATCACAAGAAAAAAAGAGCCAAATTGAAAAAAAGAGTGCCATCAGGGAAAAAAAGAGCCAGTTTTGGTGCCAAAACACCAATTGTGGCAACCGTGCTCAAGGCATACTTATTATTATATTATTATAATATATATACAGTCGAACTTCCATATAACGAAGCTCAAGGGAACAAGAAAAAACTTCGTTATAGAGAAATTTCGTTATATAGAATGGGTTTTTGACTGAATCAAATTGCAGGGTTCTGATTTTTGACTTCGTTGTATAGAAAATTCGTTATATGGAAGTTCGTTATATGGAAGTTCGACTGTATTATAATTAAGTATGCTTTGGTCACACTCATCGATAGTGTAATGATCACTTTCGGCCTGCTATAAAAAATTAATGTAGAAATCATCCAAGATCTTTCTGCTCTACCCCCTCTACCGAAATTCAAAATTATTCACATTAAAAAAATTAAGTGTTTAGACATAGCTGTGAGTATTAAAATGTACACATTCTTTCATGTAAAAATCATGCATTTGTTAGTGTGCAACTAACTAATTATATCTTATATTTTCAATGAGACACGTGGCCAGATCAACGTACATACATATGTATGCAGCAATAACATACAAAAAATGCTTATGTTGGACTCACACACAAGATTCTTTTCATGCCCTCTAACCCATAAAATTTTATATTTCTCACCTTTTTCATATCCGGAAGTTTTTTTATTCCAAGCCCGTTCATAACTAGTTTGGTTAGTTTTTCTTTATTGATAATTCGGTTGTGCACATGTTGATGATTTGTTTTGATTTCTTCAATAGCAACTTTAAATATTTGGCTGTCGGTGTTTGAGGTTGATTTAATATTTGTGTTTCTTTTGGTGCGCAGAATTGAATTACTTGACTTTGGTGCATGCAATATTGTACTTTTATGTGTATCTGTATTTGTATTTGTGCTTATTTGACTCTTTTCGGCTAAATCGTAATATATATTTTTAGCAGATTGACTTAGAATTATCAGACTGTACTCGTATAATAGACTTTTGTTTTGTTTTATTATGCTATGGGTTTTATTTTTTACAATACTGCCATGTGTGTTGTTGTTGTTGACGACAACGGGATTAGGTTGGTAGTTGTTGTTGGGTTTCATATTTGAATTTAACATTGGCTTTGGTAATAATGGGACCACAACATCCTGGCCATTGGCATTTTGTATGAGTGAGCATATTAATAATAAAAGGAATGGCAATAATAATAGAATGACTAGACATATTTGAATTAATTTATACAATAAGTATGTTAAATATTTTATTGTGGCTACAATACGATTTTCATAATCCGAACAATGTTTCTTGTTACAGCGAATTGTTTGTTTTTGACTGCTGCCGTTGCTAAAAATGATTCTTGCAAATGTTTGATACATTGGTTATGGGGAAACAATAAATAACAGATTTATCGCACAAACTTAATTAATACATTGTGATAATTTAAATGCAATTTTTCAAAAATGTAGTAAATCGATATTTATATATTCCTTTGTATTCTTCCAGCTCCAAATATTTTGGAATGTCGATGTTGTATTGTATTCAGATTCAAATTTAGATTCAGATTCATTTCGTATTTTCATTTTTTATACACCACATGGCCTCCAAACGCATTCAACAATGTTGAAATAACGTGACGTTAATTTGAATTCAGCGTGATCAATATGAGTTTATTTTTTTAAGTTTTGTTCATGTATATTTATCCATAAGTCTGCTTTCCATTCGATGTCGTGGCTTTGTATTATGTATGTATGTGTATGTGTGTATTTATTTCAGATACGCTTAAGTCTGAGTCAAAGAAGTGGTTGACTTTTGATTACAGCACATAGATACTTCGATAGGCATTTTAAGCTTAAGTAGATAGTTTGAATAAATTAAAAATCACTTGAATTCCACATAAACGCGTCAGTCATACTCTGCCATTATCCAATCGCGTTCGTTAATAATATAGTACAATGCAGCGAACACAGACAGAAACCTGTTCGTTCAGCGCTTCATATTCGACTAAAATACATACAAAAATTCAACTCTTACTCAACCAACCGCAATACACAAGCAGACTCATACTCTCTCTCACACCCACACAAAAATTAGATACATACAGTCTGAGTCATTTCGATAAAGACGGCGGCATATTTAGTTAGTAACATGACTGGCTGAAAAATATATTTGAAGCAATGTAATTTAACACTAGTTTCTCAGTTTGTAAACTATCGAGATGAACTTTTATTCAGGATCTGATTTTTTTCATGATCGTTATCGAAACATCGTAGAGCCATCATGCTCTGACATCCCATGCAAATCAACATTAATACAGTGGCTTCTAGTTAATTTTGTATAACGTCAAAAACTAATTTTAAGCTAGCAATAAAGCACAGAGGTAGAAGAGTGATGGTTTGGACCTGCATGTCAGATGAAAAATTTGAAAATTTAGTTTTTGTTGATGGAATAATAAACAAAGTGATTTACTTCAGGCCCTTGAAAACGAATTTGCTACAAACTGCCGATGCATTGGTCATACGTGATCTGTCTCGGTTTTGCCAAAATAAGATCCAAAGCATAAGGCCGGTATTGTACAACCCTAGCTAACCCCATGTAATTATTTCGCCGCCACAATCACCGAACTTAAATGTTATTGAAATTTTTGTGGGAGAATTAAGACTCAGCGATTTGAAAAAAAAAATTCCTTAAATATGTGATCATGGATCGCCAGAATCAATAACAAAATTTGTTGACCCCATGAAAAACAGATTTAAGCTGTAATTGAGCAAAATAGACTCCACTGTTAATACTAGTTTTACGTTATGTTTAAAGTTTAGATGAGCGGTACTAAAAAGCAGATGGAAAAAATAGTTACTTGTTTTATTAAAAGTTAAACTTTCGATATTGTAGGGAGAACTTATATACGATTTTTAAAAATATTCTTTAATAAACACATTTTTTCGATATTTTTTATAGTTTACAAGTTACGGCCATTCGCATCTTACATAGTTTATGCCTGCATTATGCCTGCATAAGTAAAATGTGAGCGAACTATAAATATCTACATACATACATACTATGCATGCATATAACTCCTAAGAACTTGAGGTCTGTGGGATGAGCGCACTCACAACTTAGGACTTCCATTAACTGACTCAGCTAATGATGGAGTTTTTGTTTTTGTTTACATATCTACTTGGTACATACTTTTGCAAAGCTTAAATATACTCTTTTTACCCAATTTGAATAGACTTGGGACATAAAACGAATCTCGTGCGTGAGTTATAATGTAAACATCCTTTGTAATACATAATTACTTGCACACTAACAAATGCATGCTTTGAACATGAGACTGTGCTTATGTAAACACTTAAATTCTTTTGCATATGTGGTAAAACGCACACGGATGCATTCACCGAAAGCTATGTGTTTGCATGTGTGCAAATGGCACCATGAACTTCGGCAGAGAGGGGGTAATATGTAGAGTTCTATCACTAAGAATTTATACACAAGTTAATGAACATTTATGTAAACGTATATGAGTCGTTCTATTCATTTATAGCACATTCGCAAAGCACTGTAATATATTAATTTCCAATAATGCATTATTTTAAATTTGAATCTACTCACCCTTAGTTCCGAAGTTTAAAATCAAAGTTTTACTTTCACTTGTGCGTAAATAAGGATTCTTATGATGTCGAATTTCACACGAGTATAATTGCCAAACAATACAGCTTACTCGATTAAGTTAGAATTTTTTGCCGATGAAACTATCGATAAACATTAATCGTACATTTGCACAGTCATTACACGATCTTTACATTTCGCGCGATCAGTGAATAAAAATCACGTTTAAGAACTAAATGAATTTTATTTGAATTAGTATATTAATCATAATTACATTCACTTATAATTATTTTATGGTAAATTACATATAGTATATATACATAGAGATGTACTACTGTCTACATCATCCGTTTTAACTTAGAATGCAACTTTGTTATATCAATTTGTAAATTTTTATGTTTCCGCGCTCATGTATGACAGTATAAGTACAGTCAATTACATACATATATATGTAGATGGGAAATAAATTATCGCAATTTATTGATACAATGTGTTTGGCGTTTTTTAAGTAAGTTGTTTCTCTTTTTCAATTATGCAATTGGGTTTTTGTAACAAACAACGATGTAAAAAGTATATTATTTGCGTACCTGTTTACATATTAAGGCTATGCAATGCTCACGTATTTAAAAAGCCAATTTTTTAATACATAAAAAAAAAACTGTACGAATCCTTAATAATAAATATACATATATATCACATGTTCTAAAGTACTAAGCTCATATTGTTGAGCTGAGTGAATGAGTAGAAAAGTATATACTGCATAAGAAAGTTTTCAATCTTTTTTTCACATTTATGTCTAGAAAAAATTAGAACAGAAGCGAATTGACACAATTAAAACGATTGCAGAAGAACATATTTCAGAAGATTCGAATTTATAAGATTTTTTCTTATATATATTATTTTCTCTCCTACGATTTTAAATATTTAGTGCACATATGGAATTATTTCGAAATACAATTAAAAATTGCTAGCGCAAGCAATTTAAGTTGTTTATATTGTAATTTATGTTTATTATGTTTATCATTCTAGCCTTAACTTAATACAAAATAGAATATCTAACAGCAATAAAATTTGAGTGTAACAAATTTTGCTCTACTCCTAGCAGACTTTTTTTTAAAATTTGTTTTTGAGTTTTTTCTGTACAATTCAGTCATTTAAATTTATATCGATGTAGTGTAAATACTTTCGGTTTTTAGAATCTCATATATTACTAAACAACCAATTTTTAAATATTTGCAAAGTTGGCTTATTATTTGTGTATTTCATTATCTCGTTTAAGCTTTATTCGATTTATAACTTTACATTATTATAAGCGATCAAAGTTGGCAGTGGCAGATTTATAAATGTACGAAGTTTGTCAAAACCCCATTTTGCAGTAAAAAAAATAAACGATTTTTTAAACTTATTTAAAAAATGCGAATGGTAACATCAGACTTGTGATAATTATTTTTAGGTTATAGTTGAATTTCCAAAATACTATTCGGCTATAAATTTATATAATGAGAAATTAAAGAACACGGAAAATGGAACATAGAAAATCAGCTGGTATTTAATTATTTTGGGCAACAAAAGATTGGATAAATATCATCAATATGTTGCTTGCACTTGAACAATAATATTTAATTTTACTGGTCTGAAGTTTTCAATAAAGCAATAAACAAGAGGGAACTATATTTAATATAATTAGTAGTTGGGTAGTTGAAAAAGAAAAAAATATAAAAATCAGGTGAACTGCGTTATGAATCGAATCAATTTAACAAACCTACATTCACATTGTCAGCAGATTGAGGTATCCTCCCCGTCGAGGGTACAAGCAACACTTTCCAATTTTCTCGAAAGATGCATCTTTTTGCAATTTGGATCCGAATCAAGCGCGTCCCTTATCTAAAAACCAAGTGAATTGAATACTTATTTAGTAAGTGAGTGGGATTGACAAGGTAAAGAGTACTCACCTGCTCCTTATACTTGGTTATATAAATGTATAGCTCTTTTAGCGCGGAAATCGAATCAAATTCATCTATTTGTTGCACGGACAATTGTTGCATGGCAGTGCTCATTTCCTGATCACTAATTTGTGGTAGTCTTGCAACGTCTCGATAAAATTCCTTAACCATTGTTCGATAATTCGGAATATCCTGTGTGTATGAGAAAAATAATGAGAATTAAAAAAAAATGGCTAGCGATAGCAGTTAAAGAGATTTACGACTTACTTTTGCAAATAGCAGTTTATTTGATGGGGAATCTTTGCCCAATCGATGCTCCGTGGTCGAACATGCATCCATAAATGTCTGGGCAATAACACTCAAACAGGAATCCACCGAATAAGTCTTATTCACGTCAAATATGAAATCGGGATTCTTAATAAAATTAACCCAAAATCGTAGCGGTAAACAATTTGATTTCCATGCATGCACTATATCCGTATCAGCAATATCATAACGTCTCGCAGCCTCATCAAGTAGATCAAATAACCATTTAACAGCCGGTGGCAGCTCTTCGTTAACGGTTAAAATAATGGCAAAGAAATCATCGACAAATTTCTGTATCGTGCCTTTGGTGGCGAGCAATCGAGTTAAAAATACTTCTGGTATTGTTTTGTTAGCACGCTCGATTAGGCTATTGCCAATGACGCCGCCTTGACCCGTCCCACCGCCGAGCACTCCTGACATTGCTGAATTTTTAATATTCATGTAATGATCGGGTACAATTGGTTTAACCAAATGATATAGTCTTGGTTGCTGCAATCCCGATTCAATATCATTGTTGATTATAATGTGACTCTGCGAGTTGTTTATATAATAAACTGTGAATATAAAAAGGATAAAATTATTTAAATAAAAAAATAATTAAACAAACAATATAATAATTTGTTGTTGCTTTCTATCGAAAACGAGTCTAAAATGTGACTGTTAACTTAATGTGTAACTTCTTTTTAACGATAGGATATCGGTTCTTCATACATATATGTACATTATTACATACATGCATAAGGAAAAGACACTTTTTGCTTACACTTTTAGCATTATTTATTTTTTTTCTGTCTTTATGCTGAATGGTGGGCAATAAAAGAATGTGTTGAGCGTCATTTGCGAGCTCTGACATTAAATAAATAGAATGTAAAGAGAAAGAGAGAGAACAAAAATCAAAAATTTTATATAAGCGCATTTACTTACAATTATGATAATGTTGTGCCTGCTGCATTTGATGTTGTTTGCCATATTGCATATTATTGAAGCTATCATTTTGTCGTGCAATCAATGACATGACTGCCGATTCTTTGACACCATAATGTGATAAGGTATTCAAACGTTTCCAACCGTTAATCGTTTTTGTGGTTAAATCCTCATCCTGTAAGGTTAAATGACCACCGCGTCCATGTCGCCACTCCAAATCCACTTCATGGACCGTTGGACGCATTGAGAATGGTGTATTTTTGAAAATGGCATCGAGAATTTTGAGTTTCACTTGCGATATTGTATCCCAATCATTGACACGACACTGGACTTTCTCATCCAAATCATCTTGAAGTATATGCAATATAACCACAGAGTGTGTTACCTGTTCGTGCAGCAGACGATCTTCGGATAATGAATAGCGTGCATCATGCGTTATAGCATCCACCAAACCTTTCTCAACCTGATGTTTGATCGCTTTGAACAAAAGAAACAAACTTGAACCGGCATATTCTTTTAGATAATCATACATACAAATTGCTAGATAATTTGTTAACATCTTTTCAACAACACTTTCGGTGCGACGCAACATTAATTGCGGATGCTTGCTAGCCAACGATTTATCGATTAAACGCAACAATAAAGATTTCAATATTTCTGTAGCATATTCCATTTTGCTCATCAACACAATCATAAGTAATGAGGCGACATTCACACGATCGCGTATTGAAAATGATGATCTTTGAGCCTCTAAAGTATCAATGAATGTTAACAAAAAATATTTATTGCTAATCAATTGCTCGAATTGCATCATTGCCGCATCATAATTCGTATGCTGATTATTTCCACTTATTTTGGGCGAATTTAATATCGGGTGATCTGATACACCCGGAAAGAATACTTTCATAATGTAATTGACATGATCTAGAGTTGGTATCCCGCTACTCTCTAAATCAGCTGTTAAGTCCGTCATATCCGTTTGAAGTTCAGCAAATGCTTGTTTGCATTCGGAACGAACATTACTCTCGAGTGTTATCATTTGGATTTGTATACGTTTATATTCACGTTCCGCTTGTGTCGACTTTCTCCTGAACATTATCAATACAATAACAAGTACGATAATTATGGATACGACGGTTACTATAATGCCCAGCATAGCATGCGAAATGGAATATGGTTTGTTTAAATCGTATTTAAGATAACCAATTACGTAGCGTAAATTGCGTCCAACTTTAACAACAACTAGCGGCAAATCCACAGATTGTTCCACACCATTCTCATCCGTTGCACCCGGTTGTTGTTCGGGTGGAATGCACAAAAGTTGGGTGAGAGCCAAACTCGTTATATTACATTGAGCTGTGCCAATGGTTACATTCACATCATATTCATCAGCTGCTAAATTCAAGAGTTCGCCTTCGATTACCAAAGAATCGCCTTTATACAATTTAACAGCATCATTTGGGAATGGCAAATACTTCGGATCGGTTAGGTACACTATTGTGCTTCGAATATCATGAAAATATTTATTCAAATCACGCACCAACTGTACATTATCCATGACAAAACCCAATTGTAAATTTAATTGGGTTTCGTGTACTTTAACAAATGCAGCAACATCTAAAAAACTTGATGCTGTTGATCCTGTTGCATATAGATTATAATTGGCATTGCGTTTACGTGTACGTTTGAATCTCTTTTCCGTACTCTCCGAACCGCCTTGTTTTAATAATTGAAATTGAAAATTGACTGGCGGCGATGGACATTCCATTTGATTCGAATTAATAACTGTGCATGAGGTTTTATTTACTCGCTCGCTATCCAAGAATACTTCGAGTTCCGGATTTTGTATCGAATCCAAATACATGCCATGCACGGTGAGAATGCGTCCGCCACTTACAAAACTCCGTAGAGGTTTTATTTGCATAATACGCGGATCTTGCGTATAATTGAATATGGAGCAAGGGGGAGGCGGCGGTGGCTGGGGCATATTATAATGTTGATATGAACCATAAGTCATGCGCAATTGCTGCCCAGAAACTGTGTCCAAATTCGTGCAGGTAAATGTACGATTCGCTCCATCAACAACCAAACGAAGCGAACGTATCGGTTCCGGTTGTGTTGCCTCCGACGTAACGCATGATAGACGTGAGGATGATGCCTGGGTTACATTTATATGACATTCGTATTCGTCGAGAAATGCACGAATGCTGGAGCCAATATTTAGATATTTGCCCAACAATGATAATTGTGTACCGCCCGATTTGGGTCCAAGCGTCGGATATAAGCCGGTTAGTTGAACATCCTTAAAATGAAATTGCACACTCGATTCCGTGTAACCAGCATCATTGGCAACTTTAATCGGTGCAGACATTTCATGAAGCGGTGCACCCGTACGACATTCAATTTTAACTGATATCTCATAATTAACCAATTCACATGGCACTGTGCCAATTGAGATCTTCCCACGTACATCTTCTTCTCGAATTCCCAAATTGCTGCCCTCAATTGTGACCAGTGTTCCACCTTCGATGGGTCCGGACAAAGGTTTAATAATATCAATCCTTGGACGTGGACATTCATTTTGTAGCTGCACACTATTAATCGATTTCTGTGAATAATAAATCAAATCATTGTAACTATAAATATAGCTATCTATCCTAAAATGAACAGAAACATATAAGTTAAGTAGTAATTCATCAATTGAGAACGGCTGGGCCGATTTGTTTACGATTTTAAGTCAGTGGTGTCCAAACTCACACAATGAAAGCGTTGCGCTTGTGTGCGAAGCAGCGAAACACGAAGGCAACGTGAAACATTTTTTTGCAATGCAGCATAGCGAATGGCTGCGTTCAGGGAACTAAGCGGTTATCAAGCTGCTTACTAAGCGCTTAGTGCAAATCGCTGAAAACTTGTGAACGCACTGCTTAGTTGGTCAGCTGATTATCATTATCGATATGTAAATAATAATAATAATAATAAAAAACTCATCTTTCAACCCCATGACAACCTCACTTACATCAGTATCCTCGCAAAAAAATTGCAGTAACATTAATTTTATGCTTTTTCTATCCATTTGCACAAAACAATTAACAGCTGTTCAATCACTAAGCGCAAAAGCAAACAAAATTTACGCTAACAAAGATGGCGGTCGCTGACTAAACATGTTTAGAAAGCGCTTACTAAGCAGAACGTTCAGCGAACGATTACTAAACATGTATTGTAAGCGCTTAGTTCCCTGAACGCAGCCAATGACTGCGCGTTTGACTTTTGAGCTTCAGCCGAACACATGAGTCGAGAGAGCAAATGCAGCCGAACACGCGCATCGTAAGAGAACAAGCTGCCGAGCGTTCTATTTATAGCAGAGCTCGCAAATAACACATGACCGTTTCGTGCAGTCACCAAAAAACTGTTTTTTTCGGACCACTTGCGCAAAAAGTCAGACAAGAGCGTTCACCAGTGTCTCTTGAACGAACGGTCTGTGCTCAACCAAAAACCAATTTCGTGTTTCTCTTTTGCTCTGCTCATTCGCTGACCGTTTTGCAACGAGCGAAGAAAATAAAAGTCTTTTGCATCTGTATGAGTGTATATGAGAATGATCAGTGTCTTTTGCATCTGTATGAGTGTATATCAGTGTACGTGTAAATCACACTTGCTTTTGTGGATTCGGTGTGAATACAAAAGACCGTTTACGATGAGTCTTTTGTTCTTCTTTTGTCTTCTGCTGACCTCAATGAACGAGCGTTCAGTTGGATCGCTCTCTCTTAGTTGTTGTTGAGTGAGCATAACAAGAACCACGAAACTGAGAACAGTTAACCGAAAACCAAAACAAAGAGAAATGAAAAGTTCTGTTCAGAGCGAGAGCACGCGCATCGTTTTTTTCGGTTGTGTTCGCGTGCAGACCGCAAAACGAAAAACGGTTGATTGTTATTTGCGAGCTCTGATTTATAGAATACACATATTCTCTCTCTCTATACATGTGTCGGCTGCTACGCCGGCAGAATTTTTCCTGCCAACCACGCGTGGCTGCTTTTTTAAATTTTGGACACCACTGTTTTAAGTAGATACCTAGGTTTTCCCTGCCATTTCCTTGAACAATTAAATAACTAATTATAATTACAGTAGACGCTCGGAACCAGTTGGTTCCTGGGGCAATTCTAATTTCTGAATTATTCTAATTTCTGGACGTTTTTTTGCATACAAAAGTGTACAAAATTGTAGTGCATTTAGTGTAAAAATCCGCGATTAAACTATATTTTGTATCAATTCTATTAATTATAACAAGAAAACAAAAGTTATAAGATGTTTTTTTTATTAAAAATATATGTATGTATATTAAATCAAAAATAGATGGAACATAAATGTTCACTGCAATTCCATAAATATATGAATGAATGGCGTGATTGAAGCTACATTACTAGAGAGAATCTCGCCACAAATTTTTAAAAAACGGATACCGTGTCGCAATTTAAATTTGGTAAACCATCCATCACTAAATGACTTTGTGATGATTTTTTCTTTGACTGATGATAGGTTCTCTCTTTGATCTTATATAGGAGATTGAAGATGGTGTCACATTAAAATCTTGGGCTAGCAGCTTCCCTTGTACGCTTTCCTCAACCTTTTCTAAGAGTTTAAATTTTTATTTCCACCGATAAAGTATTTTTCTTACGTTTATTTAACATTTTCGGGACATATTTTTACTTTTAAGCAAACACTGCCTAAATACGTTCACTCGTATCAAATTTCACCCAGAAATAAGCCAAAATTAATACGATTGCGACAAAACAACAACATAGAACGAATAACATACATAAAATAGGGACTCCCTTTTTATTTTTATTTTGCTTTAGCAAAATCCAACGAAATTCGAGAGTTTCTGTGCTAAAAGGAAAAACAATTTACGCTCTGAAATTAGAATTTTTAATTCTAATTTTAGAGCGTGTAATGTATTGAAAAAACTGATTCTAATTTCTGGACAATTCCTATTTCCGAAGGTTCTGATTTGTGAGCGTCTACTGTACTTACAAGAATCATTAAAATATTTCAATTGTTAAGATAAATATCTTATCTCTGACTCTATCATACAGCTATCTTTAAGCATAATTTTGTAATTATTATTTTGGCAATAAATAAATCTATATAATATTATTATGTAATATTATTGAAAAAAAATTTTAATTGGTTTTCTGTGAATAATAAAACAAGTGGAAACGTTGCAGTCGGACGCAACCGACTGCGGTACACTCGATACCTGTATTAAAACCGGTAAAAAGAGGCCAGATTGCAAAGGCGTACGAATGCGGCAGGGGTGTAGGCTGCCTTAAAGATTGTCTGATGCAAATGGGGATGCCACCAGCTATCTTCCTACCAAATTTGATGACTCTAGCTCAAATTTTGTTAAAGGTGGGGGAAGAGGGCAGGGGCGGTATGGGCGGGCGTGGCATCCAAGTTTTTGATTCCGATCTTTGAGGATCGTTACTAGATATCTTCCTACCAAATTTGGTGGCTCTAGCTCAACAACTCTGAAAGATGCACGCATTCCCGTTTTTAACGAAGCGTTGGGGCGGTTGGAGGCGGCATTGGTGGGCGTGGCATCCAAAGTTTTGATGCAGTTTTTTGTGGGTCATCATTACCTATCTTGGCACCAAATTTGGTGGCTCTAGTTCAAAAACTGTGTAAGGCTGCTAAAGGCTTTTCTGATTTCAAAATGCGGGTGGGCTGGGGCGGAATGAGTGGGCGCGGCTCCAAAATTTATGATGCAGTTTTTGGGGATTGCCAGTTGCTATCTTCTCACTAAATTTGGTATTTCTAGCTGTAAGGATGTGCAAAATAGGTGGGTTTATCGATTTTGAGTTATCGAATTTATCGATTTGCCAGCCCCCCAGTTATCATAGAACCCCAATCTTAACACTTTATCTATTATTTATAGATAAAGATATTTGGAAAGTTTCAAGTCTCTAGCTTGAAGTATGTGGAAAAAAGTTGGGTTCATACAGACGGACGGACATACACCATGACGGACATTGCACAAACCCAATATACTCTTTACCTTCGGTATAAAGTATAAAAAGATTATTACATAAGTGTAAGTATAGTTTTTGCACATCTTTGGGGAAAGTCAACAAGAATGGGAATTTTCGATTTTAAAAGGCAGGCGGTATGGT
The DNA here is from genome assembly GCA_018904305.1 of Scaptomyza montana. Classification (NCBI taxonomy): domain Eukaryota; kingdom Metazoa; phylum Arthropoda; class Insecta; order Diptera; family Drosophilidae; genus Scaptomyza; species Scaptomyza montana. Next base: position 193,577 of record JAEIGR010000054.1, read on the forward strand.
TCTTTTTGGGAGGTCACCAGCTATCTTCCTTAAAGTTGCGGAGTAGTCCCTCTTTTTTTTTTTAGTTGGTGTGCGTAGCATCCAAAATTTTGATGCAGATCTTTGGGGGAAGTTGCCAGCTATCTTACCACCAAATTTTGTGACTCTCTGTTACATTTACATGATTTTGGCAAATGATCAAATTTCAATAAAAAGAAGACCTTGACTAAAGTTTCAGCTCGATAGCTTAAAAACTGGGGGATTAGTTTAAATAGAACTAGACGGGCGAACAGAAAGACAGTCGGACAAGGTTAAAAATAAATATATATATATATATACTTTATATATATATATGTAGGTGCGAGCGAAGCAAAACTTACCGAATCATAGCCATGTCCTATTGCATCACAAGTCTCATTGTAGACACAGGAACTGCCACACCAGGCACATTGATATTTGGGATCCCGTGTAACGCATAAACTGCAATCGGCATGTTCACGATGTGACCCAAGTACATCACATTTGTACAAAATAATTGTAGCCGTGTCCACATAATGCTGACGATTCCACATAATATCAACTTTCGCTTCGTATTCATGAGAATTTGTCTCGTAAAAATATGGTGTTTTTTCGCAAACGACAATCTTATTGGATTCAATGTGAGCGGGTAGCAACATTTGTGCAGCTTCAATTTGAATGGTACACAAATATCCTGCATGAGCACTCTTTGGTTTTGGTAGATTCTCAATCTCTAGTCGTATCTCTTTGGGTACACGAACGGGCAATAAAATAGGTTCACGATTACGTTTCAAATGTGGACATTGTGACTCAGTACCAATTGCATTCTCCATATTACGACATTGTTCCGTTCGATGGACACATTTATTGTCAAAAATGCACCAATTGCAACCCCAAGAGCTCCGCACACATGTCTGACAATTGCTATGATGCGAGCAATCGAAGAATGCAAATGAACGTGATACAAAATCTTTGTTAGTCTCCGAGCTGCGTACTGAAAGGGGCACAAGGACATGATCCATGTTGCTAGCAATTGTTGGTCTCTGTTCAATTGGTGGCGTGTTGCACGACAAACCATGTTCGAGTATTTCAGCATCAATTGGTGTCGAATTGCCAAAAACACAACGATATTTGGCATTAAATGGTTCCGGCAGAGTACGTATTATCAGCTGAACCTGCGTTAATTCATTGATTGGAATTTTATCGGGTACAATTGATTCGAAATCAATGCACTGTTGACCGCTGCCAAGCGATAGCCAACGTGATGCAGATGTATCCCGTTGGCAAGTGGAACGCACTGTGCAACGTTTCTCCAACGAACACCAGCCACAAAAAGGATCTCGTGATTCGAGGCATGCCGAACAGTTCGAATAAACCGAGCAATGTTCAATGCGCAGTTTTGTTATTTTCCGCATCGATAAAACGTATAGGAAATCCTTTTTGGGTGACATCATGGTGTTGGGTAATATTCGATTACCTGCATCCACAACAATTTCCTCGTATTCACCAGGTTTTTGGCCAGATAATAGCACTTTCTTTATGGTGCCAGCCTCTGTTCCAAGGAATGCTAACGAATGCTGTTGATCTGTTGTTGTTGTTGCTGTAACGGATGTAACCGAAACATTATCAAAATGGAACAGCGCATGAGCCAAGATGGGAGCAACGCCACTAATTTTAAGCCCCACATTGCAAAAGTTATAAATGTTGCCCAAGGAGCCAACAATTGGGCAACGGCCATCATTGATTGTACCAGAGATATAGCCAAGATTGCGATCTTTGATAGTGCCATTGAAACACATGTGTATATTCTCAATAAATGTATCCTCAATATCCTTTAAGCTATATATACACATAGCCGACTTGCTCTCCGGCTGATCACTAATCTCTTTCGATGGCGAAAAGACTGTAACCAGAACATGATCATCGCGCTTAATGCCCATTTGATAAGCCAACTTTTGACTGGCATGTGTAATTTTTGCATCACGCAATATGTTATAATCATGGTGGTCCTCTGTCGCTGTGCATGTAATCGTTATCTCAGTGTAGCTATCATAATTTGGATCCGTAATGCAGATGCGTGCTAGACGCGTCACATACCCAGCTTCTTCGGCCAAATGTGATTTTTTTTGAACGAGCACAAAATACGCATACTCCGATGAATTGAATCCATAGACATAATCAACCAGAAAGTGATCACGATATTTTACATCGATATTAATAATTGATTGTTGTATTGAAAATTCAGCATAGTTTAGGTCATCTAAACGGCGTGACGAAATCGCCGGTACATCATGACGATAATCTCCAACGTTCGTAAATGTTGTGCCCACATACAGTATATCCTCCTCTTTCCATGAATAACGTTCTGGACCCACAAAAGCATATGTCGATGCATATTCATCATTAGCAGCCAAAGGCACAGCAACAAATTGTGGTGCTGCCGGGAAACGCAAGAGATTATAAATTTCACAGGCACCTGCAACAAAAAGATTATAAAAATAGCATACAGATAAATATTTTACGCACATTACATAAATATGTACTTACCTTGTCTGATACTTCCACATGAGATGAGAATGCCATCGTTATGTGTATAGCTTACAACCAGAATTTTATTATAGTTATTGACCAATGATGTCTCAACATCCTCCGGACAGCCACCGGCATGGCATTGGGGTGCATCATGCTTGGGCCCGGTCACGGCCTCCGACAGTACTCGCAGATTTTCATTAAGTTTAAGTATTTTGTTTGTGGCACCCGCATACAGAACATTGTGCGTATAATCAAAGGTTAAATGTGTGAAATAATTTTTGGATGCGCTATGCGAACCCGCTCCGGATCCATTGGCAGTGGCATTTGTGCGATTTCCAAAATTCGCTATCGTTGACGTTGAGGTGGCGCTTCCTCCGTTCGGAACACCCCTAACAATTGCAGGTAAAACAAACTGGGCAACAATATCACTGGATGGAAACTGTTTTGTCGCCACCCGATTGGTGGCGTGCTCAATTTTAATGCTGCCCACTACTTGCCAAATTGCAAATACATTGAAAATTACGAATAAAGCGCAATGCTGACTGAGTTGTTGTTGCAACTGCATCCTTTTTCACGTTTGTATGTATGTATTTTATGTACGGTAGAGTTCAAAATGGTGTTTTTTCTCATAGGAAGTGGAGGTCGCGAAAAGGTAAAGAGAGAGTTGTGCAACTTGTAACAATGGTATTGCCAGCTTTACCAATGTCTTTTTATTCATCTCATAATGGTGGATATTCAATTGATTTTTGTTATAGCATTTAATTACATTGCGATTTAAACAACCAAATATGGTTTTTAAGCAACAAAATAAATCTCTAGGCACTGTTTTAAACACTCAAACACACACACACAAATTTTGTGGAAAAAAGTGTATACTAGAGGTGGAGAACTATCGATATCACTATGAGCACTATCGATGGTCGGGCGCTATTGAGCTACCATCGATAGCAAACTGACATTATCGATAGTGCCCGACAGTGCCATCGATTATTTGGTCAACAAATCACCAAAAAAATATTTGCGTGTTATTTATTTCTGGCGACTGTACAAATAATATTGGTGAACAAATTGAACTAAAATCAAAATCAGAATCAATGCAGGAAAATTGATCGCTTTCTTCATAGAGGTATAATGCGTACTTTTAAAGTAAAGGCCCATTCCCAGGAAAAAAAATTTCATTTATGGAAAGTGGTAAATTTTTACGTTAGGTTCCACATAAAGTAAGAGTGACAAGCTGTGCCAAATATTTGTATGGCAAAATGTGAATATTTGTTGGTCATGTTATTTGATTAAATTGTTCAAATTGAGCGCCTTCTCGCATTGCTCGCTTGGGAAAGCAATTTTGGCAGATAGTCTAAATATTCCGCCAGACAACGTTCTCAATGGAGTTGACACACCATATTTTATTGTTGCAGACGATGCGTTTCCTATACACAAGAGGATTATGAAGCCATACGGGTCGCGCTAACTCAGCGTACCCGAACGTGTTTTTAATTCGAGCTGCATTGAAAATGCATTTGGAATTTTGACCGCCAAATGGATGGCTGTGCAAAATTTGTTAGAAATAACATTAAGGAATATATAAACTCAAGCGAAGGTTCTGTTCCTTAGCAAAATAATTTGGCTGGTGTCAACAAGAATTTATAAATATTTATAAATTCTTGTTGCTGCTGTTTAAATTAAACAAAACATTGAATTCACTTATAATTAAATTTAATAGTTTTTCTTTTTCATGCTTATTGATTAATGCGATTTTATCTTCTCGAAAAAAGCTTTCAAACCGCTTTCGTTTTAAATTTTCTTGTGCGTCCATTTCATATGCTGCCCGTAATAATTGTAAAGCTATTATTCCGTTTTTAAGAACAGCTGATTTTGGAATCCACAATTTTTCCACTATCGAAACTATCGATTAACTTTTCTGATGGTTGCTGGGAATTTAAAAACGGAACACAGACAAGAAAATTTCTTACAACTGTTTTTTTTTATATAGAGTTGCACATAAAAATTCCGTTTCGCAGCTGCTGGGAATGGGCCTTAATTAAAAAGTATTTTGACGAACTATGTGTCGAATTTAAGGTAAACGTCGGAGCTCCCTCACACTCAGTGTTTCGAGTGCTGAAAGGCATGTGCATCAAGTTAACAACGGTTCGCCAGCAACGAACAACGGTACTTCGAACTTGCCAACTAAAAATTGATGAAGAAATGTTAAACAATGAATTATTTATTGTTTTTATGCATCGTTTGGCCCCAAATGAGGCATATACCAAATTCAAGCTACATGCATGGAGAAGCTATAATAATTAAATGTAGAAAAATCAATCAGCCGGTTTTTGAGAAAATTAATTAAATGTTAATTAACCTCAAACAGTTCATGTAACAGGCCTATTGAGCTTGTAGTTCCCACATGAACTGAACTATTGTGCAACAGATAGCTGGATGCTATATAATGTTAAACATTGAATTAAAAAACAAATTACTATCTTATCTTTAAGTTAATAAATAAATAAAAAAATCTTCAGCCTGTGTTAGATCACACGGGCGCATAGGTTAACCGAAGAATACGTCTGTCCTTGTGCAACAAAAATTATGAAAGTAAACATAGCATTTATATGATTTTAAACTTATATATGTATATTAAACATATAAAACAAAACCATATGCACATGCTATCCGCTATCGCACTCGCTCACACTTATTGCTTACATCACTAATAGTACGCACGCTCTTTTCCTATTATTTCACAAAAATTTTCTTAAATATTTGCGCTTTTTAGGAGGCACTTCATTAAATTTTTATTCTTTGAAAACAAACATATGGGCAATTCTCTGGTGTCGTTCGTGACGGTCGTACGCATTGCAAGTGGTAAAAAGGTCAAAATAAGATGGATTTTCAAAATTCCTTTTTCACTATATTGTTGCTCTTAATTTTTGGGTAACAATTAGATTTCGAGATTTTTGAAAAAAAAAACGACGGGTACGCACGTGACAAAAACAGAAGTGGTTTTCGCGACGAGCAATTCAAACTCAGATTTCAGCGAAAGTAAAAGCAGTATTTTGATGCGGTTAAATGATAAATGTTGTGAATTGAATAACCTTTAAAATGGCTTTTATTTTACGCGAATGCGACTTGTACTTTTTTTTAAATTCAATTTAATCCAGGTTCGTTACGTTACGTAACGTTCGTGAAATTTTTTCCACAATGAAATTTATGGTGTTTCGGTCGCTTTTTTTTCGAAAATGTATAAAGAAAACTGCTTAAGAAAACATATTTCAAGAAAAGCATCCAATACAATTTATTTATTTATTTTATTTTAACAATTTTTATATATAGCAAAAATAAGGAGAGTTATAAACGTAATTTCAATTCCGAGTATGCAGTTCTAGCTGCTGTTAATTCTTGGAACTGGTTAGAAAAAAAGTGTAATTGTGAAATACCATGTATGCTTTTCACTTCTTTCCATTTTTCATTTAACTTATTCAATAAGGAATCATTTTCAATTTGTTCGGTCGACATAAACATCATCTTAACACCATTAATATTATTTTCTGCCAATCGATTAAATGCAAACGCATCTGCTAGAATAGTGTTTTGAGATTTTGTAACCTGCCAGACTTTTCTTTTAATTATTGCTCCGACTCCATCAACAGCTCCCTTACCATGTGAAGTTGCAAAGAAGTTCCATTCTATTAATGAAAATCCTAATTCTTCTCTAACATCAGTTAAACTAGATAGTATATATTTGTTTTTAAACTGAGAGCAGCTCCCATCAGAAAAAATAAATACTTTTGAGACATTTTTAAAAGTCATATTAATTTCTTTTAGGATATTAATTAAAAAAATATAAACGTCGTGTTTGTTGTGCGTAAGCTGATCACTTATTATAGCAAATGACTGTGTCGCTCCTGCCAACCAAGCTACACAAGTAAAAATCGTAACCTGCGGATAACTAAAGTGAGCACTTTGAATTTCATTTTGATTTGTTAGTCTGTAGTTTTCCGCAAAATCTATTTGAAGGACTACTTCATTAGGACCTAACTTTTTTTTGGTATCCTCAAAATACTTGTTCTGAGCCCTTTTAACAAAAAAATGAGTTTTAAAAGATGGTAGTTTCGACTCTAAATCTACTAAAAGATCAGAAAAAGTACCGACTGTTTCCGTAAGGGCTACACTGTTATTTATTTTGCGCCATTGCTGCCAATTCACTTCATCTTCCATATTTGATAAATATGACCAGGGAAGATATTGGTATTTTAAATCTTTTAGGGTGTCTTTGCAGTTGTTTGTCATGCAGTTTTCACTTAAAATATTGCAGCAAACAGATTTTAAAAAGCCTTCAAAATTGCTTGAAAACGACGGTATAACTTTTGTGCAGCTATCTAACAAAAATCCAAAATTGGCATGGTACATGCAAACACACATATTGTACGGCATTTTGCTTATAAGTTGTACTTGGCGTGGGCGCAACCTATAAAAAGTGGACTTGCCCACTACTGCGCCTGAAAAATCTTTTTTATATAGCTCATATGCTTCGGACACTGTCATTAACATAAAGCGCTTAGCAATGATCTCGCCTTTTATCAATAATGTTTCCTTTTTTCCTGAAGCTTGCACACGAATACTGTCCCGTACATAAAACTCCTCAACAGATTTAACATCACTTTCTGTCAGTGTATTGCTTAAATTTGGGTTGCTATAATGTTTTTGTTCGGGATGATTGTATTTCTTACACAATACATAGAGCACCTTCAATACTTTTTCTATGTCTTTTCGCAACGCATTCTCCACTTTTTTATACAGCTTTAGCCAATGTTTGCTTGGTTTTGTACGGCTCGATTTGTTCTGCATTCGCAACTTGTTTCTTCTTTTCCCTGCTTCGTTTTTGTCTTATGTTTACAGAGAGCCTATTTTGTTTAATTATTTCAGGGTTCCCCTCGGCCAAAGCTTTCCTCTCTTGTCTGTATCTTCGTATTTTTTCTATGTTTTTATTTCTGTGGTCTTGCAATTTTATTTGATCTTCCTTCAACTTTTCTCTCCACCGTTTGGCTTTCTCTTTGTTTTTTTCATTGCGGCTTTTGCTCATCTATATTCAAATATTTTTAAAAGTAATAATTTATAATAAACTAAAAAAAGAAAAAAAAATTTTTTTCACTTACGGTGAAGTTTGTGACAAACTTTGAATTAATATAAAAAACAAAAAAATTAATATTTTTTGAAACATTTTTTTTTTAACTTGTTCGTCTTCAAAATGTCTGTTTGCACACAAAATTTGATGCAATTCTTGCATGTACATTCGATGCACTGACAACAAATGTAGCTTTTCGGTAACGTTCGATACAACGAAATATGCGATAAAACAACTCAAAAAAAAACAGCTATTTGCTATCGCATAGTTCTTTTTGCATATATTTTTGATTATGTGTACCCACTGAGAGACTTAAGAGTGAAACATTCAATTCAAAACCTCTCTCTTCAAGAATATTGAGAAGAACAAATGATGCAATGAAATTGACAAAACGTTAACATATGCACTTGCGCGACTTTGAACTTGAATTTTTCGGATTGGGTTAAAGATAAATGTAAAATTTCTTTTGATTAATTAAATTTAATCAATTCTGAATCAAAACATGAAATAAGCAAGGCCCTACAATGAGTTTCAAATTTTTGGTCTCGGTTGACCTTTCTGTGGTAATGCCCATATGTATATATGTATATTTTGTATTCATCCATGCAAAAATTTCTGATAGCCATTGCTATTAGCGCTGCAAAAACATCGATGGTCAGAACATCGATGTTTTCGTCACCGATGTTTTGAAAAATCGATGTTTTTGTTAAAATAATTTAAAAAAATCATTTTTTAATTGAAACCGACTGTTTTATGTTAGTTTATGTACTATTTTCTTCTTATAATTAAACTAACAGAAATAATCTCTCCGTTTTATCACCTCACGACTAATTTAACACAAAAATTTAGTATTAATAAAGAAAATTATAAAAAACAAGAATAATAAAAATTAGTCATTCAGTTTTCTTAACTTCACAATTTTTAAAGCTTTTTTCCTGTTTTAAACTTAAAACTAATAACATCTAGATCTTTCTAGATCTAGGAAACTATTAAAACAACGAATTTATATAACAAAATAAACTATTTATTTTAAATTACGCACTCGCAATCTGAAGCTGCACTATACAATGAAACATCGATGTTGAAAATAATGCATCGATGCATCGAACAACTTGGAAAACATCGATATAATCGATGTTGACATCGATGTTTTTGCAGCTCTAATTGCTATCGGTAGCCGCTGCTACCCTCGATAGTGCCAGCTATAGTATAAACCATGCGATTGTCCGATAGTTCCATCGATTGTTTGTTGAGCTGAGACGCAAAGCGCAAGTGAAACAAACCCATGCTATCAGCTATCGCACTCGCTCACACTTATTGCTTACATCACTAATCTACTATACACATAACACACATTTTAAAAAATTTAATTATGCCCGAATATTTGAATGAAATTCCCACACTTAGAAAATATCAATCATGACCGCATACATATCAAACGAAAGGAAATCAAGTCTATTTTATATTGAGAAAAAATAAAAAAAAATCATCAGGGAGTTTTTTTTAACAATTTGCAATTAAAAAAAAGGAAAGATTTTTGCACTAATTTTTTGCCTTAAAAAGTAATATTTTTGGCAAAAGTAAATAAAATTTGAATGTTGGAATGTTTGTTTAACTCATCTCAACTTATATTCCAAAAAATTAGCGTAATTCCTAATTTTTGAGATTGCTCGAGCAATTTACAGTCTTCGAAATGAAGCAAAAGTATAAACATTTTTGGTTTCATTTTTGTAACAGAAAATGTAATCAATACATATGTATGTACATATGTATATCTATATATATAAAAGAGTTTGTCCTAAGTGATTGTTGACATTGCCACAGCCTAAACGAAAAGAGCTACAAGGCTGAAATTTTCACACAATATTTTATGCAGGTTGAAAGTGAGCACTAAGAAAAGAATTTTTATTTGGACAACTCCTTCAAGTACCTCCCATACGATTTGGAGCACTTTTTACCCATTTTAAAAATCAAATTACAATTACAACAATTACCCATTCCACTACTGTCGCCAGATTGTCGGACAAGCTGAGAGCTCGATCGCGAGCGAGAATACAAAAACAAAACAATGGGCAATGACGCCTTTGAGTCCCGCAAGCAAAGTGTCATAAAAAAAGGTTCGTACACTTGCAAGAAGCGTTTGTTGTTGTTGTTGTTGTTGGCCCCGCACTGCTACTTTTTGTTGGTGTGATTGATTTAAAAAAACAACAAACAACAAAACAAAACTTGGTGCGTCTAAAAAAATTACCCACACCAGAATATTTTATGGGGGTGGATTTGCCTACTTGCTGCTTATATAACTTAGACAAAACTAACTAACATTATTAATATGTTATTGATATGCAATTGCGAACAAGCATAGGGCGTTGACATAAGTGCGCGTGTTGCTCTTAAGATAATCAGGTAATTACAAATCTCGCTCCGATCATGTTCCTTTGATGTTGCTCATTTACGTTCACTCTCTATTTTATGTGCGCGCTTTGCATGTCAATCATAAAGTTTAATAACCCTAACTCCTCCGCACACACTAAACTAAAGCTAAAGGCAATATGCAGTTCACTTAACTGCAGCCTCTTAGATATGTTTTGCGTTGATTCAGTGCGTGCGAAGAAGGTAGCGATACTACGCTCTTTGTCTAACTTGCAGAGCGCGCGCATACATAAGAGAGTTAGCCGAAATAGCCAACAACGAAGGCGCATGATCGGAGCGAGATTTAAAAATAATTTGTCATCTAGCGCCGAACATGAAGAGCGATGTGTGAGCGTGTTCAAGTTTTAAGCTGCCTCTTTGGGTTTGGGACCAGCAGCGCTCAACTCATGATGCTGGTGTTGAATTGCCGACTGTCAGCACAACACGAGAATGAGCGAATCTGAAAACAAGTAAGAAGGCTTAAGTCGAGAAATCCCGACTAAAAGATATCCTGAACCCGTGTATTAAAATGACTTGCAGAAGTCTCCTGTGTTTCTTAACCGAATTGGATTATTAATTTTCACAGAATTTATAAAGTTACCCATTGTTTTAACTCCTATTTTTACATTTTCTAAATAACAGACATGTGGACTCGGCTGTTGAAGCTGATTTATGTGGTCGGAGATGCTTCTTTCTGCCTGTTACATACTTTTGCACAAATCAATTATACCCTTTTTTACCCATTTTATGGGTTCAGGGTATAAAAATAATGTAATATTTTAGGCATGCTTTCAAAATAAAGTTTTCTTATATTTTGTAGCCACAGATAACAGAGAGAAGAACAAAGAAGAAGAAATATAACTGTAAATGGTACTCACTGCAAGCAGCATGCACAGCTGAGCGAATATATGCTGCAACACAAAGAGCGGCTTAAAGCTTGATCAGCGCGCGCGTCTCTCTTATGACTGCCGCTAGATATAACATAATTTGAATGCAATCATGCTTCTTTGATGTTGCTCATTTACGTTCACTCTCTATTTTATGTGCGCGCTTTGCATGTCAATCATAAAGTTTAATATCTCTATCTCCTCCGCACTCACTAAGCTAAGCTAACCATAACTAAGAGGCTGCAGTTAAGGGAATTGCATTGCCTAATTTACACCACCCATACAAAGCTCTTAAGTGAAAGCGTTGTAAGTATGAGCTCGGGATCTGCTGCTTAGAGGAATAACTGTAATGCTCTTTCCAACATTATGTTTTTACATACAATGGTAAGGGAATTCGTTATGCATTTTAGTTCATATTTAATGTGAACAAAGAAAGTTACTTTTCGTTTCAGTGAATTTTTTAATATTGTTTAAGGATAATAACAACGAAAGTTTCTTTTTGGATCAGTGAGTTTGTTAATATTCTGATTTTCGTATTATATATATATACATTCATTTAATATACGTATGTATATACGTTCATTTAAAATTCGTATATAATGATAAGTTATAAAAAATATTTAATTGCTATGATTTAAATATTTAAATAACGATCAACGTATTTAAATTTCTTTTGTTGTTTTTTAAACACAAAAAAGTTAAGTTGATTTTCGATTTAATAATTGAAGCAACATTATTTATAGTTGTCTTCTATTTTCATATTATATAATAGTTATATAGTCGCTGCTTTGGTGCATTTAAAAATCAAATAAAACTAAGCAGTCTGAATATTCTATTAAATTAATATAAGTTGTTATATTCAATTTTATTGAATTCTATACTTTGTATAGACGCTGTAACGTTGTACAGTGAAGTCAATTTTTGACTTATTTTGAAGTATTTATTTATTTATAATACTTACTTTAAATTAAGTTGTTAATTTGTTTTGTTGTTTTTTTTTTCAACAAAATTAATAAGTCGATTTTAGACTTAATAATTGAAGCAACATTATATATAGTTGTCTTCTATTTTTCATACTATATAATAGTTATATAGACGCTGCTTTAGTGCATTTAAAAATCAAATAAAACTAAGCAGTCTGAATATTCTATTAAATTAATATAAGTTGGTATATTCAATTTTATTGAATTCTGTACTTACGTATAGACACTGTAACGTTGTAACAATCGTTTTACAGTGAAGTCAATTGACTCACAGCCAAATTAAAATATGTCTATTGAAGCTTTAGATATTAGTGGTGTTTGGGTGCCGCATTCAGTTGTTGCCATAATTGGTGATGGAGCCTGTCTTTTTAGATCTATTTCATACCTTTTATTTGGTAGGCAAGGCTTCCATGGCACCATACGCCAAAATATTGTTGAACATGTTGTAACCAACTGGCAAACTTTTGCTTGCTTCAGCATAAACTTAAATGTAGAGTGTTAAAGCTCTTCTGAACAATATGAGTGCGCTATGTCATACTCATATACTTATGGTACTGCATGTGAGCTTCAAGCAGCAGCAGAAATTTATGCTGTAAATTTCCAAGTTTTTCAAAATGGAAATTTATTACAAGCATTCGGAAATAATATGCATCCTGTAAAAAGATTGCGTTTTACCGGTCCATTAATGAATGGACATTTTGATGTTTATATTCCTTTAGAGGAAGTATTAACTCAAGATTCTGATACGTCAAGTGAATGTATAACTGAAAATGTTAAAAATCCTGTTAAAAGACGTAGTCGGTTCACCGGCAAAACAGAAAAAAAGGTAAAAAAAAATGTTCATTTGAAAAAAATAGTGACATCAATAGGGGTAAGCGCATAGAAGCATCAAAAAAATATCGTGTTGATAATCCTGATGTTATTAGAGTTGTAGTGAGAAGATATCAGGCTAATAATCCTGAAGCTCATCGAGTTGCAGTGAGAAGACATCAGGCTAATAATCCTGATGCACGTCAAGAAAGGCGTTTGCGTGCATGGAGTGTTAAAGCCATGTCTGGCTTAAACTATGATTTTGAAATAGCTTACAAGTCAGATAAAATTACTCAACTTGGTAGTATGAATTTGATATGCAAATGGAAAATTGAGCCTTTGGGTATCTGTTGCAAGGCAGGAAAAGTTAAACTTTCACAAAATGAAAGTTTGCCTGATCCACTTAAAAGCTTAATAATTGGTGGACATCCCAAGCATGATCATTTCATTGATCGTATAAGAAAGTATAACAGCTGCTTTCAAATGACTTCTTTTGGAAGTACAAAAATTATAAATGAAAGTTGGTCAACCTTTAAAGTCCAAGGACAAGTGTATCACTTAATTGGTAGTGTCCGACCTTTGCCAAATGAAGAAATGCAGTTTCTTCAAATTTATTTTGTTGTTGATGATGAAAAGGAAGCTCAACTACGTTGCAAAAATATTCCAAATGTTGATTTAAGCGTAGTAAAGGATCTTCAATGTATGTTTCATCAGCATAATCGTTATGTAAAAGATCTAAAAATGGCTCTCAATAAAATACCAAGAAGTACTAAAGACTATAAATTGATTATACATTCTCATCGAACACCCGCTGGTGCACATAAAGGGCTTTACAATGCACCAATGCACTATCAAGCGAAGTAGCAGTTATTGTAGTAGAAGTTATTGTTGGTCAGCAATTTGCAAAGCGCGATATTATTATTGAAAGCCATAATAATAAATTACATCGCATTAGTGAGGTGCATCGATCATACGATGCCTTACAGTACCCTTTGCTATTTCCTTATGGCGAAGATGGCTATTCAGTGGATATAACACAATGGAATGCATTATTAAAAAGGGAGGATCCAAAAAAAATGATATCTGCGTTAAGCTTTTACAGCTATAAAATAATGATTCGTCAATCCGAGATAAATCATTTAATTTATTGTCGTTCCCTTTATAGTCAATTTTTGGTTGATATGTTTGCTAAAATTGAAACAGAAAGGTTAAATTATATTCGCTACAATCAAGCGAAACTCAGAGCAGATAGCTATATACATCTACAAGATGCAATAGGCCAACAAGATGTTGAAAGACTCAAGATGCTATGACATATGTTCGCCATTATGGGCGACCAGATCTTTTCATAACATTCACCTGCAATCCACAATGGAATGACATCAAAAGTGTTTTGATACCGGGTCAAAAGCCACATGATCGTCACGATATTATAGCTCGAGTTTTTCATTTAAAAGTTAAAGCTTTAATGTCACTATTGATAAAAGGTTCTTTGTTTGGAAGCGTGCAATGTTTCATGTACTCTGTGGAATGGCAAAAGCGGGGCTTACCACATATTCATATTTTACTTTGGTTAGAAAATAAAATAAGACCAGATAAAATCGATAAGATTATCTGTGCTGAAATACCAAACGCAGATGAGGATCCTTTGTTATTTAACATTGTTAAGTCAAATATGATTCATGGTCCTTGCGGTGCATTTAATAATAAATCGCCATGCATGAAAAATGGAAAGTGTACCAAAAGGTTTCCTCGACAACTACTTAAAGAAACTGTGACTGGAAAAGATAGTTACCCTCTATATCGTAGAAGAGCGATAGAAGATGGAGGTAATGCAATTAATATAAATGGTAATTGCATAGATAATCGTTGGGTAGTGCCTCACAAGTGTGTACTTTTGAGAACATTTGAAGCTCACATAAATGTTGAGTATTGTAGTTCTGTAAAGTCTATTAAATACATTTGTAAATATGTTAACAAGGGCAGTGATCAAGCATCATTTACTCTTGAAGACCAACGTAATGAAATTAATATGTACGAAATTGGCCGTTATATAAGTAGCTCAGAAGCGGTATGGAGAATCCTGGCATTTCCCATACATGAACGTTTTCAGGCTATTACACTCTTAGCTGTTTATTTAGAAAATGGTCAACGGATATATTTTAACCCCAATAATCCGCAACAATTACTTGACAGATTAAGCACTACACCCAAAACCACTTTGCTAGCCTTCTTTGAGCTATGCACACGTGATGAGTTTGCAAGAACGCTTCTATATTGTGAAGTTCCATCGTATTTTACATGGAACAATAAAAAATTTCAAAGAAGAAAACGAGGGCATGATGTGCCAAATTTTCCTGGAGTTAAAAGAGATTCAACTTTGGGAAGAGTTTACACTATTCATCCCAATAATACAGAATGTTTTTATTTAAGACTTTTATTACATTTTGTAAGGGGCCTAACTTCATTTTTAAATTTAAAAACCGTTAATGGTATAGCATACGCATCATTTCAATTGGCGTGTAAAGCTCTAGGATTACTAGAAGATGATAAGCACTGGGATTCAACTATAGCCGAAGCTGTCATATGTCAAAATCCTACAAAACTGAGGGAACTTTTTGCAATAATGTTAGTATTTTGTCAAATTTCGGATGCTCTTAAACTTTGGAATATTTATAAAGAGAGTTTCTCAGAAGATATTATCATAGAGAAACAAATTATGAAAATTGCGATAATTTTGTTGTTAATAATGAGCTACTCCATACTGCTGCAAAAACAAGTATACAAAAAGATACTACATAGCGTTGAAGCAGAAAAAGGAGAAACCTATTTTTTAGATGCACCTGGTGGAACAGGTAAAACGTATCTTTTAAATTTATTATTGGCAAAGGTACGGCAAAGTAAAAAAATTGCATTGGCCGTTGCTTGCACTTTACTTAATGGTGGTCGCACAGCGCATTCTACACTTAAGATTCCATTTAATTTGATTCATTTAGAAACACCACATTGCTCAATTTCAAAGCAATCTAATATTGCTGCTGTGCTCAAAGATTGCAAGCTTATTGTTTGGGATGAGTGTACTCTGGGCCATAAAGGTGCTTTTGAAGCTGTAGATCGATCTTTGAAAGACATTCGAGATAGTGAATACCTAATGGGTGGCATAACTGTTCTCTTAGCTGGTGATTTTCGACAAACTCTTCCAGTGATCCCCAGGGGAACAAGAGCAGATGAAATAAATGCGTGCTTAAAGTCTTCAATTGTGTGGCCCAAAATTCAGAAACTTGCATTAATGAAAAATATGCGAGTGCACTTAAAAGGTGATAGCATATCTGGTGAATTTGCAGAAATGCTTCTTAAAATAGGAAATGGATTATTTCCAACCCATGATGGCAAAATAACTTTACCATCCACTTTGTGTCATGTTGTGAAAAGTATTGAAGAGCTAACTCTAAAAATATTTCCGGATATTACAAATATCTCTCAAAAATCACTCGAATGGTTTCAGAACGTGCTATTTTGACTGCGAGAAATGACAATGCATTGGAAATAAACGAGTTTTTATTAAAATCATTTCAAAGTGAAGAAATGACACATAACTCTATTGATTCTGTAACTGAAGTCGAAGATGCAGTTCATTACCCCGTCGATTTTCTTAATTCATTAAATCCGGCTGGCCTGCCTCAACATAAATTAACTTTAAAGATTGGTTCACCTGTAATGTTGATTCGCAACTTGAAACCGCCAATACTGTGCAATGATACAAGATTGCAAGTTCATAAGAATGTTGTCGAAGCAATTATCTTTACTGGCAATGGTATAGGGGAAACGGTTTTCAATTTAAAAGATTGCAATTTCCTTTAAAAGTTTGCTTTGCCTTAACAATTAATAAATCACAGGGACAAACTCTTAAATTAGCCGGACTAGACTTAAGACACGATTGTTTTTCTCATGGCCAATTTTATGTAGCCTGCTCAAGAGTCAGTTCACCAAAAAGTTTATTTGTATTAGCACCTGACGGAAAAACAACCAATGTCGTTTATAAAGAAGCTCTTAAAGTTGTTAATAATTGCAAATTAAATTCATAAGTGGATAAGGCCTACTGGGGAAACCACAATATTCTCTACCTCAATGGTGGAGTGGAAAAGAGAATACTAAATACTTTGCTTAAATATTTTGTGAAATATTTTCTAATTTATTTATTTTGTATCTATCTTCTGTTGCTAAAATTTATAAAAACTATCCGCGCAGCGAAGTAAGCGGGCCACTTACTAGTTTTTATATATTGCATTTATTAATTAATAAGTCAATTAAGTCTATACCACCCTTTTTTACTAAGCAGCCGCAGCAACAGCAGGAGCAAAAGCATCATAAACGGCAGCAAGCGAATGCAATGCAAAGTGCGGTACAACTAATCTTTGTCTCGCACTTCGCACACTTTGCGAAAAAAAATTCGCGACTCCGTTATTTCGTAATTTCTCTATCAGCTGTTTGTTTTTAAATGCTCTTTGTGCGCACGCTCTGCATGTCAAACATAAATCCTAATATCCCTTCCTCCTCCGCACTCTCTAAGCTAAGTTAAGCATAACTAAGAGTTTGCATTTAAGGGAATGACATTGCCTAATTTGTACCACCTACACCTAGCTCTTAAGTACAAGCGTTGTATGTAAGATCTCGGTGTGTGTTGTGTAGAGGAATAACTGTAATACTCTTTCCCACTTTATGTTTTTACATACAATGGTTAGGGAATTGGTTATGCATTTTAGTTTATATTTATTTTGAAGATAGACAGTTACGTTTCGATTCAGTTCATTTTTAAATATAGTTTGTATTAAAGGATAACATCGAAAGTTACTTTTTGGATCAGTGAGTTATTTATTTTTCTGATTTTCGTATTATTTATATACAATTCATATAAAATACGTATTTTAATGATAAGTTATAAAAAATATTTAATTTAAAACATTAACGATCAACGTATTTTAATTTCTTTTGTGGTTTTTTTAAACACTAGAAAAATAAGTCGATTTTAGACTTAATAATTGAAGCAACATTATATATAGTTGTCTTCTACTTTTGCATATTATATAATAGTTATATAGACGCTGCTTAAGTGCATTTAAAAATCAAATAAAACTAAGCAGTCTGAATATTCTTTTAAAATAATATAAGTTCATATTCAATTTTATTGAACTCTATACTTTGTATAGACGCTGTAACGTTGTTCAGTGAAGTCAATTCTTGACTTATTTTGAAGTATTTATTTATTTATAATACTTACTTTAAATTAAGTTGCTAATTTGTTTTGTTGTTTTTTTTTTTAAACAAAAATAATAAGTCGATTTTAGATTTAATAATTGAAGCAACATTATATATAGTTGTCTTCTATTTTGCATATTATAAAATAGTTATATAGACGCTGCTTTAGTGCATTTAAAAATCAAATAAAACTAAACAGTCTGAATATTCTATTAAAATAATATAAGTTGGTATATTCAACTTTATTGAATTCTATACTTACGTATAGACACTGTAACGTTGTAACAATCGTTTTACAGTGAAGTCAATTGACTCTCAGCCAAATTAAAGTATGTCTATTGAAACTTTAGATATTAGTGGTGTTTTTGTACCGCATTCAGTTGTTGCCATAATTGGTGATGGAGCCTGTCTTTTTAGATCTATTTCCTACCTTTTATTTGGTAGGCAAGGCTTCCATGGCACCATACGCCAACATATTGTAACCCATGTCGTTACCAACTGGGAAACTTTTGCTTGCTTCAGCATGAACATAAATGGAGAGTGTTATAGCTCTTCTGAACAATATGAGTGCACTATGTCAAATTCATATACTTATGGTACTGCATGTGAGCTTCAAGCAGCAGCAGAAATTTATGCTGTAAATTTTCAAGTTTTTCTAAATGGAAACTTATATCTATCATTAGGAAATGATATGCATCCTGTGAAAAAATTGCGTTTTACCGGCGAATTAATGAATGGACATTTTGATGTTTATATTCCTTTAGAGGAAGTATTAACTCAAGATACCGATACGTCAAGTGAATGTATAACTGAAAATATTAAAAATCCCGTTAATAGACGTAGTCTGTTCACCGACAAAACAACACAAACGGTACGAAAACATATAGTTGAAAAATATCTTGAAAAAATAAGGGTAAGCACATAAAAGCATCAAAAAGATATCAGGTTAATAATCCAGAAGCTCATAAAGCTGCAAAGAGAAGACATCAGGCTGATAATCCTCAAGCTAATAGAGATGCAGTGAGACGACATCAGGCTAATAATCCTAATGCACGTCAAGAAAGGCGTTTGCGTGCATGGAGTGTTAAAGCCATGTCTGGCCTAAACTATGATTTTGAAATAGCTTATAAGTCAGATAAAATTACTCAACTTGGTAGTATGAATTTGATATGCAAACATTGTGATGCTTTAAAGTGGAAAAATGAGCCTCTGGGTATCTGTTGCAAGGCAGGAAAAGTTAAGCTTTCACAAAATGAAAGTTTGCCTGATCCACTTAAGAGCTTAATAATTTGTGGACATCCCAAGCATTATCATTTCATTGATCGTATAAGAAAGTATAACAGCTGCTTTCAAATGACTTCTTTTGGAAGTACAAAAATTATAAATGAAAGTTGGTCAACCTTTAAAGTCCAAGGACAAGTGTATCACTTAATTGGTAGTGTCCGACCTTTGCCAAATGAAGAAATGCAGTTTCTTCAAATTTATTTTGTTGTTGATGATGAAAAGGAAGCTCAACTACGTTGCAAAAATATTCCAAATGTTGATTTAAGCGTAGTAAAGGATCTTCAATTTATGTTTCATCAGCATAATCGTTATGTAAAAGATCTAAAAATGACTCTCAATAAAATACCAATAAGTACTAAAGATTATAAATTGATTATACATGCTGATCGAACACCCGCTGGTGCTCACAAAGGGCTTTACAATGCACCTCAATCAAGCGAAGTAGCTTTAGTTATTGTTGGTCAGCAATTTGAAAAGCGCGATATTATTATAGAAAGCCATAATAATAAATTACATCGTATAAGTGAGGTGCATCGATCATACGATGCCTTACAGTACCCTTTGCTATTTCCTTATGGCGAAGATGGCTATTCAGTGGATATACCACAATGGAATGCATTATTAAAAAGGGAGGATCCAAAAAAAATGATATCTGCGTTAAGCTTTTACAGCTATAAAATAATGATTCGTCAATCCGAGATAAATCATTTAATTTGTTTTCGTTCCTTTTATAGTCAATTTTTGGTTGATATGTTTGCTAAAATTGAAACAGAAAGGTTAAATTATATTCGCAACAATCAAGCGAAACTCAGAGCAGATAGCTATATACATCTACAAGATGCAATAGGCCAACTAGATGTTGAAAGACTCAAGATGCTATGACATATGTTCGCCATTATGGGCGACCAGATCTTTTCATAACATTCACCTGCAATCCACAATGGAATGACATCAAAAGTGTTTTGATACCGGGTCAAAAGCCACATGATCGTCACGATATTATAGCTCGAGTTTTTCATTTAAAAGTTAAAGCTTTAATGTCCCTATTGATAAAAGGTTCTTTGTTTGGAAGCGTTCAATGTTTCATGTACTCTGTGGAATGGCAAAAGCGGGGCTTACCACATATTCATATTTTACTTTGGTTAGAAAATAAAATAAGACCAGATAAAATCGATAAGATTATCTGTGCTGAAATACCAAACGCAGATGAGGATCCTTTGTTATTTAACATTGTTAAGTCAAATATGATTCATGGTCCTTGCGGTGCATTTAATAATAAATCGCCATGCATGAAAAATGGAAAGTGTACCAAAAGGTTTCCTCGACAACTACTTAAAGAAACTGTGACTGGAAAAGATAGTTACCCTCTATATCGTAGAAGAGCGATAGAAGATGGAGGTAATGCAATTAATATAAATGGTAATTGCATAGATAATCGTTGGGTAGTGCCTCACAAGTGTGTACTTTTGAGAACATTTGAAGCTCACATAAATGTTGAGTATTGTAGTTCTGTAAAGTCTATTAAATACATTTGTAAATATGTTAACAAGGGCAGTGATCAAGCATCATTTACTCTTGAAGACCAACGTAATGAAATTAATATGTACGAAATTGGCCGTTATATAAGTAGCTCAGAAGCGGTATGGAGAATCCTGGCATTTCCCATACATGAACGTTTTCAGGCTATTACACTCTTAGCTGTTTATTTAGAAAATGGTCAACGGATATATTTTAACCCCAATAATCCGCAACAATTACTTGACAGATTAAGCACTACACCCAAAACCACTTTGCTAGCCTTCTTTGAGCTATGCACACGTGATGAGTTTGCAAGAACGCTTCTATATTGTGAAGTTCCATCGTATTTTACATGGAACAATAAAAAATTTCAAAGAAGAAAACGAGGGCATGATGTGCCAAATTTTCCTGGAGTTAAAAGAGATTCAACTTTGGGAAGAGTTTACACTATTCATCCCAATAATACAGAATGTTTTTATTTAAGACTTTTATTACATTTTGTAAGGGGCCTAACTTCATTTTTAAATTTAAAAACCGTTAATGGTATAGCATACGCATCATTTCAATTGGCGTGTAAAGCTCTAGGATTACTAGAAGATGATAAGCACTGGGATTCAACTATAGCCGAAGCTGTCATATGTCAAAATCCTACAAAACTGAGGGAACTTTTTGCAATAATGTTAGTATTTTGTCAAATTTCGGATGCTCTTAAACTTTGGAATATTTATAAAGAGAGTTTCTCAGAAGATATTATCATAGAGAAACAAATTATGAAAATTGCGATAATTTTGTTGTTAATAATGAGCTACTCCATACTGCTGCAAAAACAAGTATACAAAAAGATACTACATAGCGTTGAAGCAGAAAAAGGAGAAACCTATTTTTTAGATGCACCTGGTGGAACAGGTAAAACGTATCTTTTAAATTTATTATTGGCAAAGGTACGGCAAAGTAAAAAAATTGCATTGGCCGTTGCTTGCACTTTACTTAATGGTGGTCGCACAGCGCATTCTACACTTAAGATTCCATTTAATTTGATTCATTTAGAAACACCACATTGCTCAATTTCAAAGCAATCTAATATTGCTGCTGTGCTCAAAGATTGCAAGCTTATTGTTTGGGATGAGTGTACTCTGGGCCATAAAGGTGCTTTTGAAGCTGTAGATCGATCTTTGAAAGACATTCGAGATAGTGAATACCTAATGGGTGGCATAACTGTTCTCTTAGCTGGTGATTTTCGACAAACTCTTCCAGTGATCCCCAGGGGAACAAGAGCAGATGAAATAAATGCGTGCTTAAAGTCTTCAATTGTGTGGCCCAAAATTCAGAAACTTGCATTAATGAAAAATATGCGAGTGCACTTAAAAGGTGATAGCATATCTGGTGAATTTGCAGAAATGCTTCTTAAAATAGGAAATGGATTATTTCCAACTCATGATGGCAAAATAACTTTACCATCAACTTTGTGTCATGTTGTGAAAAGTATTGAAGAGCTAACTCTAAAAATATTTCCGGATATTAGAAGTATCTCTGAAAAATCACTCGAATGGTTTCAGAACGTGCTATTTTGACTGCGAGAAATGACAATGCATTGGAAATAAACGAGTTTTTATTAAAATCATTTCAAAGTGAAGAAATGACATATAACTCTATTGATTCTGTGACTGAAGTCGAAGATGCAGTTCATTACCCCGTCGAGTTTCTTAATTCATTAAATCCGGCTGGCCTGCCTCAACATAAATTAACTTTAAAGATTGGTTCACCTGTAATGTTGATTCGCAACTTGAAGCCGCCAAAACTGTGCAATGGTACAAGATTGCAAGTTAAAGCCCTTCATAAGAATGTTGTCGAAGCAATGGTCTTTACTGGCAGTGGTATAGGGGAAACGGTTTTTATACCGAGAATTCCATTAATACCTTCTGATTCTGAATTGCCATTTCAATTTAAAAGATTGCAATTTCCTTTAAAAGTTTGCTTTGCCCTAACAATCAATAAATCACAGGGACAAACTCTCAAATTAGCCGGACTAGATTTAAGACACGATTGCTTCTCTCATGGCCAATTTTATGTAGCCTGCTCAAGAGTCAGTTCACCAAAAAGTTTAGTTGTATTAGCACCTGACGGAAAAACAACCAATGTCGTTTATCAAGAAGCTCTTAACAGTTGTTAATAATTGCAAATTAAATTCAACAAGTGGATAAGGCCTACTGGGGAAACCACAATAAAAAATTACGCACCTGATTCTCTACCTCAATGGTGGCGTGGAAAAGAGAATATTAAATACTTTGCTTTAATTTGTTGTTAAATATTTTCTAATTTATTTATTTTACATCTATCTTTTATTGCTAAAATAATATAAACTATCTGCGCAGCGAAGTAAGCGGGGCACTTACTATGTCGTATAAACGGAAATGTAGGATTTCATCAGATGTTCAAGTGAATACACAGGGGCTTCAACACACGGTTATTTTCAAACGTTATAATTGCTTGCATTCGAAAATCGAGCGCGCAGCGCGAGGGGGGTTGGCGAGCGAAGCGAGCAGGGGGGGACCCCCTAGTAAATATATATTTATTAAAAGCTTGAAGCCTTGGCTTTAAAATGAAATTAATTTGAGGAAAATTGATCCATTAGTTCATGAGCAATAAGGGATTTTGTGAAATCCTCATATCACAACAACAACTTTTTCAGATTGAGACCTCATTATTGAAAGGTAAATCGTATTCTGCGTCAAAAATTTTTAATTTAATATCGTTAAGGGACAGTTTCTCAATGTCTGGTTAGCTAAACTAACAGATGGTTAGCTTAACCAACTGATGGTTAGTCAAAATTGAGTTTCTCAATGTCTGGTTAGGGTTGTTCGTGATTAAAACTAACATGAGGAAATCATCGTTAGGCAAACAGGTGACTGTGGCTGACACTTGCATTGTTTACATTTTATTATTCAAGCAAAATGGCTTCGCATCAAATGATTTTTAACATCCACGCAATGTGGCCGCTTTCTGTTCTCAACTGAGCTCATTAAACTTGTTTGTGTTCTCATGTCCATTTTTATACTCGATACCGAAGGTAAAGAGTATATTGACTTTGTGCAATGTCCGTCATGGTGTCCGTCCGTCTGTCCGTCTGTCCGTCTGTCCGTCCGTATGTTCGCAACTTTTTTCCACACCCTTCAAGCTAGAGACTTGAAACTTTCCAATTCTCTTTATCTATGGGATAGTAAATTAAAGTGTCAAGATGGGGGTTCTACGATAACTGGGGGGCTGGCAAATCGATAAATTCGATAACTCAAAACCGATAAATCCGCATATTTCGCACATCCTTACAGCTAGAAGTACCAAAATTGGTAAGAAGATAGCTACTAGCAACCCCCAAAAAACTGCATCAAAAATTTTGGAGCCACGCCCCCCATTCCGCCCCCAGCCCCCAGGAATTTTAAAGTTAAAAAAGCCTATATATCCCACAGTTTTTGAGTTACAGTCACCAAATTTGGTGCCAAGATAGGTGATGATGACCCCTCAAAAACTGCATCAAAAGATTGGATGCCACGCCCACCAATACCGCCCCAGCCACCCCCATGTGCCCCAACGCTTCGTCAAAAACGGGAATGCGTGTATCTTCCAGAGTTGTAGAGCTAGAGCCTCCAATTTAAGTGGGAAGATAGTTAGTAACGACCCCCAAAAAACTGCATCAAAGTTTTGGAGCCACGCCCACCCATTCCGCCCCCAGCCCCACCGCATTTTGAAATCAGAAATGGCTATATCTCCCACAGTTTTTGAGCTAGAGCCACCAAATTTGGTGCCAAGATAGGTGATGATGACCCCCCAAAAACTGCATCAAAAGTTTGGATGCCACGCCCACCAATACTGCCCTAGCCGCCCCCATCCACCCCAACGCTTCGTCAAAAACGGGAATGCGTGTATCTTCCAGAGTTGTGGAGCTAGAGCCACCAAATTTGGTAGGAAGATAGCTGGCAACGACCCCAAAAATCTGCATCAAAGTTTTGGAGCCACGCTCTCCATTTCGCCCCCTTTCCCCACTTTTTACAATTTTCGAGCTAGAGTCACCAAATTTGGTATGAAGATAGCATTTGACATTTCAGAAAGATCTGCATCAAAAATTTGGATTCCACGCCCATCCATACCGCCCCCAGCCCCCCTTTTCCCCACTTATTACAAATTTCGAGCTAGAGTCACCAAATTCGGTATGAAGATAGCAATTGACATATTACAAAGATATGCATCAAAAATTTTGATGCCACGCCCACCCTTACCGCCCTCAGCCCCCTTTCCCCATCTTTTTAAACTTCGAGCTAGAGTCACCAAATTTGGTATATAGATAGCAATTGACATTCCACAAAGATCTGCATTAAAAAATTTGGATGTCACGCCCACCCATACCGCCCCCAGCCCCCCTTTCCCCACTTATTACAAATTTCGAGTTAGAGTCACCAAATTTGGTATGAAGATAGCAATTGACATTCCACAAAGATCTGCATCACAAATTTGGAAGTCACGCCCACCCTTACCGGCCCCAGCCCCCTTTCCCCACTAAATACAATTTTCGAGCTAGAGTCACCAAATTTGGTATGAAGATAACAATTGACATTCCACAAAGATCTGCATCAAAAATTTGGATGACACGCCCACCCAAACCGCCCCCAGCCCCCCTTTCCCCACCTTTTACAAATTTTTAGCTAGAGTCACCAAATTTGGTATGAAGATAGCCGGTGGCATCCCCATCTGCATCGGAGAATCTTTAAGGCAGCTTAAACCCCTGCCGCATCCGTACCCCTTTGCATTCAGGCCTCTTTTTACCGGTTTTAATTCTGGTATCGAGTGTGCCGCTGTCGGTTGCGTCTGACTGCATTAAACGGTTTCCATTTCCATTGTTTAATTGTTATTTTTGAGTTGAAAGAAGAATTTGGCAGTCACAAAACAAAAAATACCAAACAAAACCAGCTATTTTGCTCGAAAAGGGTGGCAGCACCATCAATGCGATAGTATCATATCGATTTAACTTAACTATACATTGAGAAAACCAAATTGGCTTAACGCGAGCGTTAAATTTATCTGGTCGTTAGCTAATTCTTACTTTAACCAGACATTGAGAAACTGGCCCTAAATGACTTATTTTTTTAAGTTTAAATAAAAAAATTAATTAGATATTTTACATCTATTTTTTAACACACAGTAGTTTTATTTTGGGTTAACAGTACCTTATATGGGAAAAACACATAAATGCAATAGCAGCAGAATGAAAATTAGGGTAAAGATCCGTTATTCCAAGAAAATATACACGCACAAAGCTGAGAAAAAAATTGACGCTATGCGTCCTCGGCTTCGCCTCGTCCCTGAGCTTTTGGTTACCCGTAGAATACGTCTGTCATGGTGCAACAGAAATTATGAAAGTAAACATAGTATTTATATGATTTATAAGATTTTATAAACATATAAAAAAAAGATGAAATGCATATTTATATTTATATTTACATATATTTAGTTGTGAGCTAATGCTCTTGTTAAAACTTACGACATTAAGAACCAGTGCTGTCGCTAAAGACTTTGTTCATAAGTTGCAA
The DNA here is from genome assembly GCA_018904305.1 of Scaptomyza montana. Classification (NCBI taxonomy): domain Eukaryota; kingdom Metazoa; phylum Arthropoda; class Insecta; order Diptera; family Drosophilidae; genus Scaptomyza; species Scaptomyza montana. The sequence goes on from JAEIGR010000054.1 coordinate 219,954, forward strand.
AAATCAGGGCTGCCACCGTAAAGACGAACTTACTTATAGCAAAAACCAGAGATGGGCGCGTGAGTAATTTATCTCTCACGTCACGCATGCTCACGCAATTTAAAAGGCGCGTGATTGACGCTCACGCATGTAGGAATTTTGAGAAAATCACGTGACTCGTGCATGATTCACGCATATGTTCAATTGATTATAATAAAACTAATTGAAATAAGAAAAACAAAGTAATGGAATGTCACATATTTTTATTTAAAATAAAACATTGACAAGGTTTCCTGGTGACATCCTGGTCCTTCTCTTTTCTAATAAGTAAGCTTCCTGTCACGGCAAAAACATGTCACGCGCCCATCTCTAGCAAAGATTTTTAAATTATCTCAAGACGTTGCCATTGGTAAGAAAAGCTCTATCTCCGCGACCCGCTTCAGAAACTTTTAAATGGTATAGAGAATAACAAAAACAGTAAGCAATAAGTGTGAGCGAGCGCGATGGTGGATAGCATGTGCAGGGAGTTTTGTTCAAGGTATACTTAAGTATACCTTGGTTTTGTTCATGATACAATTATACAAGGTAGTCCACTCGGCAAAATCATAGTCCCTTGACATAAGTGCAAGTGAAAAAGCGTTGAATAGTGAGTGTGAGTGAAACGGCTACACAGTGCGTCGATTAGCCCGCGCACGGTGCATGGGACTAAAATTTTCCTTAGTTATGACAAGAGTTGTAGTGTTTATAATTTTACAAACGAAACCTTTCAGTTCGACAAGCAGGCAGTGTTGCCAGGTTAGCTTATTTCAGGCTAGATCTAGCATATTTGAACATGGAATAGCTTATAAAATTTGCAAATAGCTTATAGCTTTAAATCTAGCATTTTTCAAAGTTGATATAGAATATTCTAGCATTAAATTATATTAGTGATTTGAAAGGAATATTTTATAAATTTAAAGTGTTTCACAGCTTAAATATCGGAGCTTGTTCTTTTACAGTCAATTGTAAAGCAGCGACCGGCAAAGTTAGCGTTTCCTATAGCTGGCTATAGGGCAGCAATTTTTTCGTTTTACACTGCATGATGAAATAAGTATAAGGTGGTCTCGTCGGCAGCCGAAGCTAACTCGTTTTTGTCCCTTAGCTTCAGTGCATGCTTGCTTGTTGACGCGGAAGGTTGTGTGCGGACGAATGTTTTCTCAACACTTAACCCTTAAGCAGAAACAAAAATGAGTTACTGTAACTTTTGCCGCAAGCATGTACTGGGTGTGAAGTTTATTCATGCACCGAAATGTGTTGTGAAGCGAAAAAACAACGACTTATTGCTAATTCAAAATTATTAAAAATAAAACTATAAAAACTCACTTCACCGCTTTGTTTTATATTGGGCTATTTTAAACCCCAGGGACCAGCTAAGGGTTAATGAACACAATATCCTACCGTTTCATTCACACTCACTGCAAAGTGTGCGTTTCACTCGCACTTATTGCTAGCATACGCTAAGGGACAGCTTTTGCCGACGAGACCACCTTATACTTATTTCATCATGTTACACTGTACGCTATAAAAAAACTAATACAAGCGCACGCTGTTCGGCTTTCGGCAGTTGTGTTGCTCCCACTTCGGCAAAGCAAATCAAGTCAGTTGCTGTTCAGCATTCACTAAGGCAAGACCTCGCTGCGCAATTTTTCTGAATGCCAAATATTAAACACTGCAAAAAACTAAAAATGAATGAATTTTTTGCAATGAAAATATGGATGGCGAGTCCCAATGTTTAATTTGCCACCAAATTTTAGATTTTAGCAATATATATTTTTAAAAAGGCATTTTCAAAACAAGCACAGCAATTATGAATTGCTTGAAAAAATGATTTGATTTGCCAACATATTCATTTTTCTCAGTGCACTGTTTTCTTCGTGCGCGACCACAGTTTTCAATACAAGCAAAGAGCAATAAAAGTATAGATGTGTGAGTTTGCCGGTCGTGTTGTAAAGTAAACTATGTGCGTCAAGTTAGCAACGGTTCCGCCAGCAACGAATATCGGAACTTGGTTCATGAGCCGGAACCACCAATGAACTTTAGTGTTTTTACAAGTTTTTCAGCATGGAATCAAATGAAAATTGATGCAGAAATGTTAAAAAATGAATTATTTATTGTTTTCATGCACCGTTTGGCATATTTCAGCTTTTGAAATGGGTTAAACAAGCAATTAAAAAATTGCATATCCAGCATATCTTAAATATCTCAACTCAGAAATAATGGCCCCGAATACGGCTTATACACGATAAAAGCCTACAATTTCACATATCTTATGGTCAAAATTGTAGGAAAATCGTCCATTTAGTTTTTGAGTAATTTGCGAATAAGTGCAGCTACCCCGAAACCAGCCCCATACAAAACGACCGCCAAAATCAATGCTTGGTTCTCAAGCCTTAATAACTTTTTTCAGAGATAATGGCCCTTAATGCACGCTATACCAAATTAAATCTATGTGTTTCAGGAAGCTATAACAATTAAATCTAGAGAGATTGTACATTTAGATTTTGAGAAAATTAATTAAATGTAAGTCAACCTTCTTTGTTCATTAAAAAGGCCTATCGAGTTAGTAGTTCCAGCATGAGCTGAACTACTGCGCAACAGAAAGCTGGATGATATGGCGGGGGTTATATACCAAAGCAACTATATGCAACTAGGTGGCACTTTTTTTGCTCAAAAACTAAAATCGTTGCTAACTTTTATCTTTTTTCCAACATAATGGCCCAAGTTGCACGGTAGTTAAGGATAAAGGCCCTATTTTTATCATTCTTTTGCCGCTTAAATCATAAAAATTGACCACTTAGTTGCATATATGCACATATGTTGCTTTGGCTGAAGAGTCAAAATGTACATAATGCTATTTACATAGAGAATGCATGATAAATAGCTAAAGAATGTTTAAGTAATAACAATTATGCATCACTATAGTTAATATTAAGTAATTTTAATTGATAAAAGTCAATAATTAGTACATTTTTTGTTGGTATGGTAGCTCTTGTTTGCGATGGCATGTATAGCGATATATATATGCATGTTTCACATAAAATGAGAAAAAAAACACATAAATGCCCTTTTCTCAAAAACTAAATGGTCAATTTTTATGATTTAAGCGGCAAAAGAATGATAAAAATAGGGCCTTTGTCCTTAACTACCGTCACCAAGTAAAAAATATTCTAGAGCAGTGATGGGCAGACGTCGACGTCCAAAATATTTCTAACTCACACGAGGCAGCGCGCTGGCAGCGCGAAGCCAGCGCGCTGCCTCGTGTGAGTTGGGTTTTCGCTGCCGACTGCACGAAATCACACGTACGCTATAAGCATTTTTAGAACACGATTGTTCGTTCGTCGTCGGTTGTCGTGCCGAAGCGTGCATTAGATTTAACATTGTACTTTTAGTTGAAGGCGAACTATTGACAAGCAAGCACCACGCAGCGCATTAGAAAAAAACACATTTTTTACAGTTCGCTCCAAAATGTTTATGCCCGAATGGGAGAATGAATTTTTCTTTATAGAAAATGAGGATGGCAAACGCAATGCTAGATTTGCAATAACATTGTTGTCGCAATGTTAAATATTTTTCAAATGGCATTTTTTATTAATAAATAATAAGCACAATGAGTGAACGTTAACTTGCAGCGTGCACTGTATTGATTACACTTCGTTTTTTCGCTGCAGCGCACGCAAATTGTGCTTGTATGCGTGTGAAAACTGTGACAATATTTGTGTGTGCCCATCACTGTTCTAGAGCAATCACTTCGTTTTTCGTGCACGCGGTCGGGTTTCGCTGTACATTTGCACGGCGGAACCCACAGAGCAGTGTTGCCGTTTTAGCGTTTTTCCCCCCAGATTTGGCGTTTTTTCAATTGCGATTGCGAGAAAAATTGTAAAGCAGCGGGAAGAAGCTAATTCAGCTTTATTTCAGATCGATTTAGCGTTTTTTCAGCGTTTTTATGTATTAAACTATATTTTCATACATTGGCATTTTCTAAGGCTTTTACAGCACTAACGCATCATCGGTAATATATCGATAGAATTCTTACAACTCTTGCATTGTGGTGTGTCTGATCAAGGTATACCTTGTGTCTGATGAAGTGCGAAAAATGTCTTAATCTAAAGTGTATGAGCAAAAAGTACGCGATGCGTGGCTGCAGGACAGCGAGTTTAAGGAGTGGCTGTGGAAAGATGTTACCGATTTGACACGGACTTACTGCAGCTATTGCAAGTGCGGTGTAGCCGCAAAATTAAGCGATTTGCGAGCTCATGCTGCAACCATACCTGTTAAGTTGCCATTAGAATTACTAATCAATTCAATTATTTTTGGAAAATAGTCGTAGTGATTATATAGTTCGCTGGTGTAAAATGTATGATTATTTAGTGATAAGGACTACAAATAATCAAAAATAATGGAAAATAACCATAAATTATTAAAAATAATGAAAAATAATTGAAAATCATGGAAAATAATCATTTTAATATTTTCCATTATTTTCCATTATTCCGACTATTTGAGACTATTTTGAGAGAAACAAATTATTTTCAACATCACATTTAAAAACCACAATGTTTCTGTACGAGATCGGCTTGTTATTAAATATAATGTTGAAAATAAATTGTTTCTCTCAAAATAGTCTCAAAAAGTCGAAATAATGGAAAATTAAGCTGCACCGTACAAAATGTACCCACATTATAAAGAATGTTTTAGCATGCCACTTTAAGGAAGATCTTCGCAGCGCCATGGCAAGTGTTGTCATGAATACAAAAATCGAAGTTCCTAATGATGATCGGAACATCTCAAAATATCTACTCCGACGAAGAGGCTGTCGGTATAGACGATATAATAAAAAGCTTTGACTAAAAGGATTGAAAGAAAATCTAGGGTAATTTTTAGCTTTTTTAAAACGATTTTTGGGGGTTTTTGGCTGTTTTTCTTTTCTAATCTAGCGTTTTTTGCACAAAAAATTATGGCAACACTGCCACAGAGTAGTTCGGCTGTTGAGCCGACTGCGCGCTCTCGAATTATTTTAGTTTGCGATTAATTGCAGAGAGGCAGTCGACTGAGACGGTCGATCTACGCAGCTCTGCTGTTTATATGCGTATTTGATTTACGTATTTGATTTGCGTGTAGGGTTTTGTTATTTTTCGGGTGGGTCGCTGAAAATTGAACAGCGTTGACTGAATTTGTGTTCACATGCATGCATTAATGTTTATTTGTATGCTAGTCAAGTGTACAAGAACCTGTCTCAGTTTGTTATGAAATTTTATTTTTTTACAGGTGTATATATTTAAGACTTTCTTACTTTATTTATTAAAAAGCACTTATGAAATAATTTGAAAATTTTGCCATATTATTTATATATTTAATTAATTATATCTACGATTGATGATTTACATAACAAATTTCTTTTCTATTAACATATAATTAAGTCATATCAAAACAATCCATGTAAGATAAAGCATTTTTTGCAAGCAGCAACAAAAATGTGTAAACACCCAGAAATCTATGAATTCCTTTTTGTATGCCCACAAACAGCAACACAAGAAAATGCTATTTCGAAAAAGCTTATTTGCTACGTTATCAAGTTTGCCGCTCGAAGAGTTACTCACATTGAAATATGTTATTTTATTAGACTTCTTTTAACAATTTCTCAATTGTTAGCTTAGTGCCAACTTACTATAATCAAAATATACAACTATAACAAATATATTATTAAATTACATATCAACAATAGCACTTATATTATATTAGGGTATCCAACACTCAACATTCGTCTGTTCATATTCTTATTCAACATGTTCGCTATTTAAGTCTATTAGTGTGCGTGTGTGTGTGTGTGCATTCACAAAAGAAGCAAAACAGAACTGCCGCACAAAATATAAAATCGACAATTTCAGACTTCTGCGTGAATCTGCTTTATGCAGTCCAACTTGGGAGGGTAGTATGAACTTAATATGAACTTTGTCAAACTTAATAGCAAAACGTGAGATATCTTCATATATTTTATTTATATATCGAAAATAAACTATATATACATAATAAGTAAATATTTGAGTTTTAATTGGCTATTATTCAATATTGGTACAAAGGGTATTTTTACTTCGTGCATTTTGTACGTTGAAGCAAAACAGAATTGCACTGGCTTTGTCATTTTGGTAGAGGCAGAAAAGAACGAATTTCGTTTGATGTGTGCGTGCACATGAATATATATATTTTATGCGTATGCATGTGTGCGCTTTGTTGATCTGCTGGTGGCCGTCAATAGCAATATTGCGTCATATCAAGTCGACTCATAGGTCATATTAAAATATGACCCCATAACATTTGTAATGGCCTCCTCGTGGTGTTCCCTGGGTACCGATTGACAATTTATGTGATTCGGGAGCCAATATGAGCGGCGATCATAGTATTTATATACATATAAACATATGTTTATATTTAATATTATTTAACATAATTAATAATAAATATAGTTGCCCACCCAAAAGCCCTGCACCAGCATGCAAATGTATGTACATATGTACATACATGTAAAAAATCATATTGTAGATATTGAGAAAGGTCAGGTTTTGCTATTGACGGCCACCAGCAGATCAACAAAGCGCACACATCGCATAAAAAACGAAATTTGTTCTTCTCTTCCATTTCCAAAATAACAAAACCAGTGCTTCAACACAAAATGCACGAAGTAAAAATACCCTTTGTACCAATATTGAATAAAAGCCAATTAAAACTCAAATATTTACTTTAGTTTATTTTCGATATATAAAAAAAAAAAATATGTACATAAATAATATTAAAGTATCTCACGTTTTGCTATCAAGTTTGAAAAAGTTCATATTAAGTTTATACTACCCTTCCAAGTTGGACTGCATAAAGCAGATTCAAGCAGAAGTCTGAAATTGTCGATTTTATATTTTGTGCGGCAGTTCTGTTTTGCTTCTTTTGTGAATGCACACACACACACACGCACACTAATAGACTTAAATAGCGAACATGTTGAATAAGAATATGAACAGACGAATGTTGAGTGTTGGATACCCTAATATAATATAAGTGCTATTGTTGATATGTAATTTAATAATATATTTGTTATAGTTGTATATTTTGATTATAGTAAGTTGGCACTAAGCTAACAATTGAGAAATTGTTAAAAGAAGTCTAATAAAATAACATATTTCAATGTGAGTAACTCTTCGAGCGGCAAACTTGATAACGTAGCAAATAAGCTTTTTCGAAATAGCATTTTCTTGTGTTGCTGTTTGTGGGCATACAAAAAGGAATTCATAGATTTCTGGGTGTTTACACATTTTTGTTGCTGCTTGCAAAAATGCTTTATCTTACATGGATTGTTTTGATATGACTTAATTATATGTTAATAGAAAAGAAATTTGTTATGTAAATCATCAATCGTAGATATAATTAATTAAATATATAAATAATATGGCAAAATTTTCAAATTATTTCATAAGTGCTTTTTAATAAATAAAGTAAGAAAGTCTTAAATATATACACCTGTAAAAAAATAAAATTTCATAACAAACTGAGACAGGTTCTTGTACACTTGACTAGCATACAAATAAACATTAATGCATGCATGTGAACACAAATTCAGTCAACGCTGTTCAATTTTCAGCGACCCACCCGAAAAATAACAAAACCCTACACGCAAATCAAATACGTAAATCAAATACGCATATAAACAGCAGAGCTGCGTAGATCGACCGTCTCAGTCGACTGCCTCTCTGCAATTAATCGCAAACTAAAATAATTCGAGAGCGCGCAGTCGGCTCAACAGCCGAACTGCTCTGTGGGTTCCGCCGTGCAAATGTACAGCGAAACCCGACCGCGTGCACGAAAAACGAAGTGATTGCTCTAGAATATTTTTTACTTGGTGCTACCGTGCAACTTGGGCCATTATGTTGGAAAAAAGATAAAAGTTAGCAACGATTTTAGTTTTTAAGCAAAAAAAATGCCACCTAGTTGCATATGCGTTTTTTTTTAAAGTTGCGTTAACAGAGTCAGCAATGTTAAGAATTCGGGTGTTGCAATAATCGAGGAGTTGCGTGTAACGAGGGTTGCGTTAACCGAGGTCGTACTGTAATACAAATATGCACCAAATTTAATCAAATATTGGCTGTTTAGCGTTTGCCGAAATTCATATTAATTGAGAAAGGTCAATGAATTCCATGGCAAATGGTACGCATACATTAAAATATGGACATGCATAGAGACAGGGACACACACACATGCTTATGGTAGCTAGCCGAAAAAAAAATCAAAAATCATTAAAATCATTACAAAAATCATTACAATAGCATATATATATCTATACGTATGTTGTTATTAATTCGCTCGTTTGCTTTGCTGGTGCTAGGTCGACGCAATAGGATAAGTAATAAAATAAGCGCACACAGGGAATAAGAGGAAAAAAACGGGGGCACAGCAATCGAACAAGCGACTGCGCGCTAGAAAATCGCTGGCTAGCGGCGCATACACACAATAGTGCTGGCTGGTTGTGATATCAACAAACATGTTGTAGCAAAGTTAGCAAGAGAAGTGGCTGGCGAATCATTCACGAAACACGAGAAACGCACGAAATGCGCTCTCAGAGCGAGTGGTAGCCACGCTAGCAAGTTCCAACTGGTGGTTGGACTATCGCAAGTTGGCGACTCTATTTGTATAAATTCTTGTTGATATAAGTTCTCCTATACCATAAGCAGAACAAGTTTGTTTCAAATTGTTGATAACTATTCTGTTTTCTGATATACACATGGAATCGACAACAAAACAAATATCGAATTAAAAAATTTTAAAAATGGGGTTGAAATAATGGGTAACGAAAGAACTTTTCTGAAAATCGGTTAAGAAACACCGAATATATCGAATTTAATCGATTGAAGTCAAGTCAGTATACCAAAGTCAATTATAAATTTAATATGTATATCTATTGCAACTGGGTTCAGGGTATCTTCTAGTCGGGCTCTCCCGACTAGAGCCTTCTTACTTGTTTTCGTTTCTGCGTGGCCTGCTTGTCGAGATTTTTGTTATTTTCGCTTTGTCTGTGTCTTCGACAAGTGATCTACCAAATACACTTTCGGAATTTGTGCGCATCGCTGCATAACTGTATGGTAGTTGCGATGACAAAATTTTTGGAAAGTGTCATAGAGCTAAAAACATGAAAGAGTATGAATGACCAGCAATTGCAAATGCATATGCATATGCAGCACGCTTAAATGTGTGTGTGGCTATTGTATATCGTTTATTGACCCGTCTCAACTATTATGTTTGACAATACATGTATGAACAAGTTTATAAAAAATGCCGCAAGAGAGGCACAAACGATGCTAATGAGAAACATAGCTCAGAGTATAAAAAACAATACATTCTTTACAAACATCAATAATACTTATATTTTGTTTTCAGGTATTATTAATTTCAGAGTAGTATAAGTCTTTTTGAACAGATTATAAATATGTAAAAAATAAATAATATATAATAATTTAAATGCATTTTTTATAAAGTTATAAAAATAAACAATTTATTTAATACAACCTTCAATTGAAAACTGCAAATACTCCTCTTCTTTGTTATAATCATCCTCATTTGACATTTTGAATTATTGTTAAACCTTGCAATGTTAAACTGATTTAATGAGCTCAAAACCGTAACTGACACAAAACAGCTATCGAACACTTTTTTGTGAACTAGTGTACACTAGGACAACTTAGTGCAGCTATCGCACACACCTAATTTTTGGTCAAAAAAGTTGCCGCATAGCACTAAGAATAAAGATTCTTAGTGCGCATAGTTACTTGTAGTAATTATGTACCAGTCAGCTTTTCGGGTGTGAACAAATGCACATATCAGCCAGCTTTCTGTATCGCAATAGCTCAGTTCATGTTTGAACTACCAGATCGATAGGCCTGTTACATGAACTGTTTGAGGTTGATTAACAATTAACTAATTTTTCAAAAACTGGCAGATCGATCTTTCTAAATTTAATTGCTATAGCTTTTCCAAGAGTGTAGCTTTAATTTGCTGTATGCTTCATTTAGGACCATTCTCTGTGAGAATAGATATTCAGGCTTGAAAAGCAGGCATCTATTTTGGCGGTAATTTTTATTAGGCTGGTATCGAGGTAGCTGTACTCATTAGCAAATTACTCAAACATTGTGGGCGATTTTTCTGCAAATTTTGACATTAAATAGGTGAAATTTTAGGCTTTAATCGCGTGTAAGTCGTATTTTAGGCCATTATTTCAGAGTTGAGATATTTAACAAATGCTGGAAACGTGATTTTTTAATCGCTTGTTTAACCCATTTCAAAAGCTAAAATGTGCCAAACGATGCATGAAAACAATAAATAATTCATATTTTAAAAAATTTCTGCATCAATTTTTATTAGATTCCATGCTCAAAAAACCTAAGGAAACACTAAAACTCATCGTGGTCCCGACTCGTGAGCCAATACCGATATTCGTTGTTGGCGATAGTCGTTGCTAGCTTGACACACATCATTATGAGATAAGCCGTTTGTCACAAATGAGTTTGAAGGGTGAGATGCCAGCAAAATTCAAGATAAACAAATCGAAATGTGAAAAATTAAAGCCTAGCGCAATAGTTCGGGTTTTGATGGTCGTCGCTCTTTCCATCAATCTGGTAGCCCATTTGTGCGTCTGTGTGGTAATCGCTTTCAGTGAGCTCTTCCGTTATGAGAAAGCGAGCGAGGCAGCAGAAAACGAACAGCAGACAGCATCATATGAGCGCAAACGTTTTTTATTAATTTTATTTGACAACTATATTTGCACAATTGCTTAATGGTAGAATTTAAACAAGCATCGATTACCCGCATGCAAAGTATACAAATGGCAAATATTTATTTTTTTTTTAAGTGAGCGAATATTCAAAATAATCATTTAAAATTTGGGAAGACTTATTGATCGTATTAAAGCTAACTTACATACAAAAGAAATGCAGCTTGATTGTGTGTATGGCTTAGTAATTTATCTAGATACTAAATAGCTTTTCACTTATGTCTTAATAAGCATATTGGTATGTATGTAGTATATTTATGTTTGACGGAAATGCCCAAAAAATACACAGTGCTAGAAAAGTCAAATATACCAATGAAATTGAATTTAAAGTAAGTACATCTATGTTTTAATGTGTGGATGTGAATGACATTTCAATGAATGGAACTGGGTTTGCCAATTTACTAAATATGACGTTAAATAAGTGATTGTAGGTCTTTTTTTCTTTCAAAACCCATACATATATGTACATATGTAGGAGAGCTCTACTGCATCATTTGCAAGTAACGGTTCTCTTCCAAGAGAGAGCTTAACGATGTTGTCATATCATTGATAATCATATTTGTGCTGGGTGGATGCGGATGTGTTGAGCTGCTTACATCAGACCAAACCGTGTTGTGTGGATTGTTTTGTATTGGCGTTTGTGAAGCGCCACCTATCGTTGCACTAATATTACTGTTATTGCTCTCCATCCAATTCTGACAGCTTTGTACATATTCGAGAGTACGCTGATATGTGTCGGAATGCATTGATGTCTGGTTGCTGGTACTGTTTTGGTGTTCCGTGTCGAATTTTGGCTGAGCTTCAATGAGCTTTGTCATTGGTAAGCAAGGATTTTGTGCTTTCGTTAACTGCGTTGGAAAATTTGCAGTCGGTGATTGCTGCGATTGACTTACAACTCCGCATTGTATTTCCGGACCAGTTCGAACGTTCTCAAACTCATTGAGATTAATTTTTGAGATAGTTGGAACTGTTGTTAGTTCGGGTAGACTTGTCATTGAGGAGTCAATAATCTGATTTGATACAAAATTGTGTAGTGGTGGTCCCAATGCCACTGCCTGATCCTCCTGACCTGCCCCATTCATACACGACGGATAGTTTGTGTTGTGTATGGTATGTGAATGATGACGATGGGTTTGGTAAGCATCACCATAGTCATAGTTGCGCTGAGAATATGGACTACCCAATGCTGACATTGTATGACCGGATTGTGGAGACATCAATTGTCTAAGCGGCGAAAGACTATTTGAAAGCATGTTGTGGTGCGTGTGTGTATGTGTGGGTAGGTTTGCTGTTGCGTTCACATATGCTGAATTATTTGAGCCTGATTGCATATCGTTCGTTACGATTTTGCTGTCCTTTGATTTTGGTTTCGTTTCAGCTTCCTTAACCAAATTCAAATACTGAAGCATCTCATCTGGTAAGATAAGCTCTTCGACCTCATCCAAGTTGACTTTCTCATTGGGATGATGTTCGCGAGACACATTTGTGTCACCAATTGTGGGTGGTCCTTCCTTATTTGTCGATAATGTTGAGGTGGATTGAGTTCGATTTCGATTGTTGTTACTGTTGTTGTTCTGGAAAGCAGGCGTTGTTAGCACAATTCGTTCCAAACTCTGCGGTGCCATCATTATGGGTTCCGATTGTCGTCGGGAATTGCATCCGCCCACGGCTCCCGATGCTTCGTATGCAGCATTGTAATAATTGGAATTATGTGACGGTTGAAGTACATTTGGAATTGAATAGCGACCGCCTCCAGTCTGAGCAATTTTTTGATAGCAATTTAAATCGCTCGATTGCAAACGTTGCAAATGTGTTGCAATCAAATGGGAGGATGGTGGTGGCGGCAAGCTGTTGCTGTTGCGTGGTCCAGCTCCAGTAATATATGCATTTATATTATTATTATAATTACTATGGGTCATTCCAACCATTGCTGTAGACATTTGACTGGAGCGGCGAGAGCAACCGGGAGATATGGGATCGTATAGAGAGGGAGATGCCATATTATTGTTATAATTATTATTAGCTGGTACCGGTCGCATCGTTGACATCGTTGATAGCTGCGACGATTGACTACTACGTCGACTCGGCATACTACAATAATATGTGCTGGCATTCGAATTTTGGCTATCGCGACGCACTTGCGATTGCTGTTGGATCGATGCTGCGGCTACGGCTGCTGCTGATCCCTTCTGATGATGTAGATGAAGCTGAGTTGATCTCTCTGTTGATTGTGCAGTGGTTCCTGGCTCCATTTTCAATTCGGTAATACGTTGATTTAGTTCGATGATACCAATTGAACGATTACTTTCCGGTATATTCGAAAGCATCGAGTTGCTCGAGTTGATAACTTTCGTTTGAAGACGACTGCGAAAACGTTGACGAACCGTTGCACAACTGGATGCATTATTTCCACCATTACCTATATTAACCATAGCACGTAGAACAATTGGTAAATCAGCGGCATCAATATCATCATCATAGAGCCATCCTTCGTCTAAGGTTGGTACGCTGGCCGCATTTAAATCATCTTGTCTATATAGATGCATTAAACAATCCGTTGTCGATCCGTTGCCTCCGTTGTGGGCCACCAATTGACCTGGAGAATTTGCATCCGATTCGGATTTGATGCTTGGACTCGATACACTCACAGCTTTATCGCTACATGGACTCGAATCAATGTGTTGTTCTTGTAGTTGCTGCTGCTGTTGCTGCAGTCCGCTGTTGTGTCTTGTCTCTCTATCCAGTCCAGAGTTGCCAACATCATGCAATGGTAACCCTTTATGTTTCTTATTTGCATAAAATTCGGCACCGTGCACAGTTTTTACGTGTTTACGCAGTGAGCTGGGATCAGTGTAACGTTTGGTGCACCCAGGCGCTTTGCATATATACGGTTTCTGTGGGATTGCATTTAAAAAATTAGTAATAGGGTTTCTGTAGATTGCGTCTGTAAATTATTATTATTTAATTAACTTTCACTCAAAGTAAGCGAAACTATTATTATTTGTTCTTGTTTATTCTTTTATCTCTTTTCATACTCGTTACCAAAGGTAAAGAGTATATTGATTTTGTGCAATGTCCGTCATGGTAACTGTCCGTCTGTCCGTCCGTATAGTTGCAAGTTTTTTTCACACCCTTCAAGCTAGAGACTTGAAACTTTCCAATTCTTTTTATCTATGGGATAGTAAATTAAAGTGTCAAGATTGGGGTTCTACGATAACGGGGGGCTGGCAAATCGATAAATTCGATAACTCAAAACCGATAAATCCACATATTTCGCACATCCTTACAGCTGGAACTACCAAATTTGGTAAGAAGATAGCTACTAGCAAACCTAAAAAAACTGCAAGCCAAATTTGGTGCCAAGATAGGTGATGATGACCCCCAAAAACTGCATCAAAATTTTGGATGCCACGCCCACCAATAATGCCCTAGCCGCCCCCATCCGCCCCAACACTTCGTCAAAAACGGAGATGCGTGTATCTTCCAGACTTGTGGAGCTAGAGCCACCAAATTTGGTAGGAAGATAGCTGGCAACGACCCCATCAAACGAACCCCATCCTCCCCGCATTTTGAAATCAGAAAAGCGTATATCTCCCACAGTTTTTGAGCTATAGCCACTTAATTTGGTGGCAAGGTAGGTGATGATGACCCCCCTAAAACTGCATCAAATGGAGCCACGCCCACCCATTGCGCCCCAGCCCCCCTTTCCTCACTTTTTACAAACTTCGAACTAGAGTCACCAAATTTGGTATGAAGATAGCAATTGACATTCCACAAAGATCTGCAACAAACATTTGGATGCCACACCCACCCATACCGCCCCCAGCCTCCCTTTTCCCCACCTTTTACAAACTTTGAGCTAGAGTCACCTAATTTGGTATGAAGATAGCAATTGACATTCCACAAAGATCTGGAGCAAAAATTTGGATGCCACTCCCACCCATACCGCCCCCATCCCCCCATTTCCCCACTTTTTACAAACTTTGAGCTAGAGTCACCTAATTTGGTATGAAGATAGCAATTGACATTCCACAAAGATCTGGAGCAAAAATTTGGATACCACACACACCCATTCTGCCCCAGCCCCCCTTTCCCCACCTTTTACAAACTTTGAGCTAGAGTCACCAAATTCGGAAGGAAAATAGCTGGTGGCATCCCCATCTGCATCGGAGAATCTTTAAGGCAGCGTACACCCCTGCCACATCCGTACCCCTTTGTAATCAGGCCTCTTTTTACCGGTTATAATACTGGTAACGAGTATACCGCAGTCGATTGCATCCGACTGCAACGTTTCCATTTGTTATTTCTCTTTTTGTATGGCACCGGTGGGCAGCGTCTCTCCTTTTGTTGCCCCCCACTATTCTCAGATCTCTCTTGCACTCTTTGCTCCCTTAGGCACTTGACCAAAGCTGAATACACAATGATAAAACTTACCTCATTGCTGTGCGTTCGATTCTGATGTTTGGCACGATCGCTTGCATTGCTAAATGCCTTGCTGCAACCGGGATATTCACACGTATAAGGTTTTTCACCAGTATGCGAACGCAAGTGTGTTTTTAAGTTTTCTAAGCGTGAGTACGCCTTAAAACAACCCTCAAACTGAAAGCAGACACAGATAATATTACATGTAAAGCGTATATAATAATAATAATATTTAATTTTAATATGCAAACTTTTACCGTGCATTTATGTGGCTTTTCACCCGTATGACGTCGCATATGGACAACCAGCATGTATTGCGCTTTGAAGGGTTTTTCACCACGCGAACAATCGATCCAGCGGCAAACGAATGCCTTCTTATTGCACTGAATGTGATCGTTGTTAATGTGTTTGACCAGTTCATCTTGGGTCATAAATTCAATGCTGCAATTGCGCCAATGGCAATTCGTTTCAATAAAATCACCAGGTTCATCCTTAATATCAGTTGTATCTGCTGTTGCGCAATCATATTCATTATATTGCTGTTCATGGCAGCAATCCTCAGTCAAAGAAGATTTGTTACGTTGTCGCTGCCTCTGCTGTTGTTGTTGCACTGCATTTGCCGCCGATGCACTGTCTGCTTCAACTTGTACAACGCTTTCCGATGTTGACGAGGGTAGTTCGAGATGATTTTTGTTCTTGTTTTTAGTTTGTTGAATTCGTTCATCGTCAAAGTTCTGTAATAATTAACATGGTCATATATGTATCTATTTGCAAAACTCTATTGAACTCCTCTTACCATCTTGTTGTTGGCCATTTCCTCAGCAGCTGCTGTGCAGCTAATCAATGTTGAAGTTGGTGACGTTTGTAGAATCTCCTTTGATTTGATGGAGGCTTCCGTTAATCCAAGTGCAGCAGCGCTACTAACATGGCTCATGGAATAGCAGCCAGCTGCTGGATGCAACAATCCAGCGCTGGCGCGCAACAAATGTGCTTGCAACTGTTGCAAATGCGGCGCCATTGCCGTATGATGCGCATGAGCAGCCATCGGACTCAAAGCACTCGCTGCTAGATGACCATAAGAACCGCTCGCTGCACTACTTGCTCGTGAGCCACCACCATTCATAATCGTTGCCAATGAATTGGGTGAGAAGCGAATCATTGAATTGATATCAAATGAATCTGAATAGGGCGATGAGGAAAGTGCACGCTTGCGACTTGCAACACTTGCGCGCATGCTACCCCCACCAATGCCTCCAACGCCTACACCGCCAGGACGTGGAGGACCATCCAAACTAAAATGGAAATCGGTGCTTGCCAGCGATCCAGCTGCAGCAGCAGCGGCAGCAGCCGCAACAGCCGCATGATGCAATTCACTGAGCGAACCCATGCCACCACGTCCACCCAAATATTCGCCAGAACCTAAACCCAGACCGGCTAGATGATGAAATGCTGGCGTACAGTTCGCATATGGATCTGCTGGGCAATCAATCAAATAATCAATCAATTTCTCAGTAATTAACCACCACTAAGAACTGATCTACTTACTATGATAGGACGCTGTGGGACTGCTTCGTTGTAACGTATAAAACTGTTCCATATAGCTTGGAATTCTATAGGCTGGATGAAAATCATGCTGTTGCGGTGGCGGCTGCTGGCATTGGCTATGAACATGATGATGATGAGCTGGACTACCACCGAGTAATGCATGATTTCCATTTGTACCGGGCGTTGAGTCTGCACCACACACAGACGGAATGGGTGAAACAGGAACGGGAACTGGTACAGAACTGCTTACATCTGTTGTTGTTGTTGTTATTGTTGTGGGCGGCGGCGCATGATTACTCGACGATGGTGAGCTATTGGGCATGACAGATGCTGCCGCTGCAGCAGCTGCTGCTCGCCTTGATGCTAAAAATTGCAGCTCCGTATACCTGCACAAAATATACATGGAATTTCGTTTAAAAAGTTACGGATGCGGTAAGGGTGTGCGTTGCGTTCAAAGATTGGCTGTTGCAGATCTTTCGGGGATGCCACCAACTATATTTCAACCAAATTTTGTGACTAGCCTAAAAACTGAGAAAAACACAAATGCATTTTCTTTTCTAAGAGGCGGTGGGGCGTGAGGCATAGTACCAAATTTTGTGACTCAGGCTCAAAAGATGTACGCATAACAGTTTTTGAAAGTTTGGGGGTGGGGCTAGGGGCGGTATGGGTGGGCTTGGCAGCCAAAATGTTGGTGCAGATCTTTGGGGAACGTCATCACTTTGCTCCAAATTTCCTGGCTCTAGTTCAAAAAATGTGGTAGATACACGCATAACAGTTTTTAAAAGTTTGGGGGCTGGGGGCGGTATTGGTGAGCGTGACATCCAAAGTTTTGATGGCCAGCTATCTTCCTACCAAATTTGGTAACTCTTGCTTAAAAACTGAGAAAGATAGACGAATTTCCGTTTTTAAGGAGGCGGTGGGCCGCTGGGGGCGGTATGGGTGGGCGTGGTATCCAAAGTTTTAATGCAGTTTTTTCAGGGATGATAGTGACTCTAACTTTAAGGGCCATCAAATTTGGTGACTCTAGCTCAAAAACTGTAGCAGTTTTGAAAAGACGGGCGGTATTGGTGGCGTGGCATCAAAGTTGTGATCTTAAAGGGACGTTACTAGCCATCAATCAACCAAATTGGGTGACTCTAGTCCAGTGGTGTCCAAACTCACACAATGAAAGCGTTGCGCTTGTGCAATGCAGCATAGCGAATGACTGCGCGTTTGACTTTTGAGCTTCAGCCGAACACATAAGTCGAGAGAGCAAATGCAGCCGAACACGCGCATCGTAAAAAAACAAGCTGCCGAGCGTTCTATTTATAGAATACACATATTCTCTCTCTCTATACATGTGTCGGCTGCTACGCCGGCAGAATTTTTCTTGCCAACCACGCGTGGCTGCCTTTTCAAATTTTGGACACCACTGCTCTAGTCCAAAAACTGTGGAAGATAAACTCATTCCGGTTTTTAAATGTCCGAGCGATGGAGACGGCAGGAGTAGACGTGGCTCCCAATTTTTTGCTGCAGATCTTTGGGGACAGTTGCCAGCTTTCTTCTTACTTTGTTTTTGTACGTTTAATTTGGGAAATATGTGTGTTTTATCGATTTGCACATCGAGGTGTATCGACATGTTATCGATTTCCAGCTTTCCAGTGGGCGAAGCGCTCTTATGCTGCCACTTTGTCTGACGCAGACATGTACCAATATATTTGTAAGGTTTTAAGTCTCTTGCTTTAAGGGTGTTCAGGAAACGCGCGTTTTATACCTTAGGTATCAGAGTAAAAAACATAAAATCCAAAAAACATTTTAGCTCGTAAATCCTTGTAGAAAAAATTATAGCAAATGTTAAATTTTGTTTAAAAATCTAACAGAAAAGTTTGTCGGTTGGTTAGGTTTACGATTTAAATGAAACAAAATACCAAAATCTTTAAAGATATGGCTATGACACGCGGTCAATAATGTGATTTGAAACAGTTGTCCAAAAGTTTACCTGCCAGAGCAGTTAAGTTCCTTTCAGGACCGCAACAATGTTAAGGAATGTTCTAACTATTATAGTGATAGGTGGGTTTTTAAAACTGTATATGTATGATATAAGCATGAACATAAAAAAAAAGTTGGCTTCATCTCATTGGCTGTTTTAGACTGCACGAGCGAGCGAGTAAACAATTCATTTAATCACTCTTGTATTTCAAATTGCCTACAGCCTTTAAATAAAGTTTTGCTACGTCGATCAAAAGCTGTTTGTGATATGAATACCAATTCTATATATATTCATTCTTTGAACACATATTGCATATCATATTGCTTTTTCTTTATAATAATTTTGTTTCCCCAAACATTAATGCAAATACAAAATTTGGAATTTTTAAAATACCGAGTACTTGAAGTAGAGCTAGGGTGGTCAGGGGTGGCAGAGAAAATAGACATCACCAACCCAAAGTCGTTCAGACCTATAGACTTTATATAGTTATTCGCCGATACCGAAGGTAGAGTATATTAGATTTGTGAAAAGTCCGTCATGGTCTATGTCCGTCCGTCTGTCTGTATGAACGCAAATTTTTTCGACACCCATAAAGCTAGAGACTTGAAACCTTACAAATAATCATTTTTATGGGCGGAACAGGTACAGTTTCAAGATTGGGTTGCTACGCCTACTGGAGAGCTGGGAAATCGATTATATCGGTGACTGAAGATCGATAAATCCACATATTTCCCACATCCTAACAACTAAGGCTACCAAATTTGGTAATAAGACAGCGACACTCGTCCTCCAAACAACAACAACAAACATTTTGGTCAATCCATGCCGCCCGCTTCTTAAAATCGGAAGTCCCCCCAGTATTTGAAATTAAGTCACCAAATTTGTTAGCGGGTTAGCTGGCGATGTGCCCCAAAGATTTGCTTCAAACTATCTCTAAGCCCAACGCTCACCGCTGCTGCCCACGAATTCCACGTTTGCATGCTGATTTCTTACTACCTTTGTTTTTACTGGTATCAGAGAATACCGCGGTCGGTTGCTTCCGACTGCAACATTTTCACTTGTTTATAACATAAGGAGCAATCTGCTGACGTAGACTCCGCTGCAAGCAACGTAGCACGCGTATAGGGCAGACTGGTTACGGAAATGGCGCTAAAGAGGTAGCAGTCTGTGCGTTTTTAGAAATTGAGGGAACGCTCTGGACAGAACAACAAGTATATGGATTTTATTTCTTCTAAATTTCAGATGGGCTACGGTACCGTAACAGTTACAACCACAGGAGGTTGTCCACGCGGAGGGATTTTATTCCCTTATCTATCGTTGGAGCATACTAGTATAGATGATTAATTAAGTAAACTTGCCACAAAAAGTTTTCAATGTCAGGGTTATGCTGATGAAGAAACATTCTGTCTTCTTAAATTGGAACTTAGAATCACACTTGTATGGTGCATGGAGGTTGGTCTTAACCTAAGCCCTACAATAACTGTCATCGTTTTATTTACAAAGATGTCTATGCCTAAGGGTAGTAAGACCCATGCTCACGTACTGAGTGATGGCATGGGGAGACGACAAGGCACAGCAACTCACTATGCAAAGGTACCGGAATCAAATGTCCGTAGAAGGAGTCGGGAGTGAACACATTCTAAGTCAATAAGAGGCAGATATTTTATCAGTTGAATTCCCCTTACAGCCAAGACACAAAATGAAAGTAGTGGGCATCTCTCGAAGAGGTCCATTCTATGGATATACACACCATCCACTGGAGCTTTAACTCATGAAGGCTTTGGTCTTGGAGTGATATGCCTTCAGTTAACGCAATGCAACAGGGAGGTAAGTGGACTTCAATCTAAAGCGTGACTATCGGAATGGAGACATAGCCATCCTGTCTTATAGTCAAGCAGCAATAGTGGAACTTATTAGGACCAAATTTGGGTCAAAAGAAGTTGGCGAGATGCGGACTAAGCTAGACATTCTGGGATCTCACAATAAGCTTGCCCTTAGACGGATCCCGGGTCAAGTTGACAACGAATAGGCAGATAAGCAAAACAATATTAGAGCAGAGATTTAGATTTAGATTTACTGTGGAGTAGGGAGAAGCACAATATGGCCAGAACTAAGAAACTTAGGGAGACTTTTGCGGCAAACAAGCCGGGAGGACACCAGGTCACCAGGAAAGCCAAAGCCAAGAGCTAGAGACTTCAGATTTTGAATATAATTTCTCCTATACCATAAGCAGAACAAGTTTGTTTCAAATTATCGATAACTATTCCGATATACATATTTAATCGATTACAAAAAAGATCAAAATGAAAATGTAAAAATGGGGGTTGAAATAATGGGTAACGATAGAACATTTCTGAAAATTTGAATCGATTGAAGTAAAGTCAGTTTACCAAAGTCTTTTATAAATTTATATTTATTGCAACTGGGTTCAGGGTATCATCTAGTCAGGCTCTCCCGACTAGAGCCATCTTACTTGCTTACTATTATTTTATAGGAGAGCTTATATTCTAGAGTCTCTATATATATGTATATACTTTATAGAAACGGTGATGCTTCCTTGCAGGAACAAGAAATAAATCTTAAAAATAAAATATTTACATGTGCTAAGCATTTATTAGAAAAATTAACAAAATATTGTTAACAAACATTAGAAACGTTAATGGGGTCCAAATTGATGGGTTGGTCCCCATTATTATAAACATAATAAGCTTTTTTGAAGTATATGCACTAAATTTGGACCATGGGTTGTTAAACGATTTGTTTGAAAAAAAAAAATATATACATATATAATATTTAAATGGCAAATTATAATTTTAAACTATACTTATTGTCTTAGTTACTTTCAAAATAAAAATAATAATGCATGTGTATGTACTCATGGAAAGATTATAATGTTCATTTTTTACTTACGCCAGTGGAAAATATGTTGGTATTGTGTAGGCATCCATTTTGATTTTACTGCTATGTATAGATTGAGAGGAAAGGATCAGTTTGGGTTATAAAGGCCTTTTCTCACGGCGGCATTCGTACATTGTGACCATAAACTGCCGTCGGTACTACTGCTGTTGCTTATTTTTTTTTTTCTATTTTAGGAACTGTATTGATCAATAACGGGATATGTGCATATGCAAAAACAATTTTACACAGGTACACAACAAACGCAACACATTATTAACAAAAGTATAATAATTTTTTTTTGTATTCATGTATATTTGCATGTTAATGTTCACGATGAATGTATTAAAGAAATTAATATTTACTTTTACGCAAAAATTATGGAAAACAAAATGGTATTCCAGTGGAATTTTTTATTTCCAAGCATTATTACAGTTATGGTGGAAGTTGTCGTTTTTCACTAACGCTTAATAGGCGTACAATACATTTAGCATAATTTTTTTGCATTAATAAAATTACCGAAATTAATGTTGGTAGTATATATGTATATATATTTATAGATGAATATATTTATATATAGATAGATACATACATATGCACATATCACACTTCAAAGGTTCAACTTTGATCAAGAACCACTCAATTTGTATTAACTCTGAGGCGGAAAAAATAAATTATGTGTGACAAAGTCAATAAACAGGCGTGTACGGCTCCGGCGTCTTACTGCCGTGTTTACTCCGAGCGGACTGAGCAGCAGCAGCTCTTGCAATGCCTCGGTTGCTTTAGCTGGAGCAACGCACGCTGCCGCTCACGCACACCCATGCCTGAAAAACAAAACAACAGAAAAACAAACAGATACTGGTACAGATTCAGGCACTGATACTTACACAGGCAGACACACACACACACAAATCCGTAGATACAAGTGCACACAGTCACAGGTCACGATCTGCTCTGCCTCTGTTTGATCACAGCCCAAAAATTGAGAGAAGGCATATTGAAGATGGCCATCCCAAACGATGCCTCTCTATCTTGCTAGTTCTCGAATCACGCTCAAGTTGGGTGCTGCGCAATGTAGCTATTGGAAGTAGTAGTAAATTATTCCTTGTGGTAGCTTTCTTGTGGTCAAACAAAAACATCACAAAATACACTATGTCTATAGAAATTTCGATGCTTGAGCACGATTAAATTTTTGAATTCTAAAAGAACTTACACTTTTTATAACCTAATAATGTTGCTCTTAATTTACGGGAAATCTTTAATTGCTGCGTTATTTATTTGTTTAATTTAACATTTTAAATCATACTGTTATTAAATTATAAGTTTTTGTTCGAATTAATAGGTGCCAGCACTAGCAATAATAAAGCTGTTTGGGTCTCTCTCTTGAATTAAGACCTGCTAGCAGGTACAATGCCTACACATACATGCATATTTGTGTGTGTGTGTGTGTGTGTGTGTGTATACTCGGCTTCGGCAAAACCAACTTCATCAACAACTTGCTACTTGTTATGTAGCAGACGTGCAGAGACGATCTTTTAGGCGCACCCACATTGTGTCTGCGCAGAGCGCTCTCTTTTCTTCCTCTCTCTCCCTCTCTGTCATTCTCTATCTATCTCTCTCGCTGGCTGTGACTTTTTTCCTGCCTCTCCTTCTCTGTTGCACACACACACTCAGTTGTCATCCTGTATCTCGTGCTTCTACTCTATCTCCCTTGCTACCACTAAAAAAAGAAGCATACTGTACATAGTTTACATGTACATGCAGACGTTAGTAGAATGTCTACTTTTACGTGTATGTGTACGTGAGTGCTCAATTAATGCAGCAAAATGCTCTTTTTATAAAGAAATTACCCGGCTGTGTCCGGGTTTTGTTTTTTAATGGCCAGACTACGTGATTTAAAGAAATGACCAAAGATCCTATTCTCCTTTAGGGTGCACGAGTTTGGTTTTATTTTTTTTTAACACGTACATAGTATGTACGCATAGAAAACTACTGATAGCTTACATTTTATAACTAAAGTCTTAATGACAAAATTTGTTAGGTAGAAAGACTACAAAGTTGATACAGAGGTTTGCAAAAGTAAACATCTGTACACTAATATACAGATGTACACAAAAGCACTATATATGCACATATTTATTAATCATCATCATCATCTCCTTAGAGAGTAGGATTGATATATGTATTTGAGTATGTCAATATAACGCATTGAATGCCACCGAATATAAACACAAAGATGTAAATAAGAAATTCATCCACTGTACGTATTCGAAATATACAAATTATCGTGAAAAGCTGATACACAGGTCACTCCTTAAACAAACTTTAAATACACTATATTCAAAAACATAATCGTAGCTGTTTTTCATCAAATATAATTTTATAAATAAATAAATATATTATACTTTTTTATTTATTTATTTTTAAAATTTGAAGGAAACCTGCAACTAATTTATATCGATTCTTCAAAAGCTTACAACAAAAATAATTTCAAAAAAAAAAAACTTTATATTTGTTTTTTAAACAAGCAATATGTACTTCAACAAATAAATGAAACCGTTTCTGTGAATGATTTTATATGTAATTTTTTATGTTCTTACATGAACATAGATATATAATTTTAAATTATATAAGATAACTTTAATACTTTTATCAAACACTTTGGGATTATTTGTATGTTGGAAATAATTTTTGGTATGCTCTTATTTGGCTTTAAACATTCGATAGATTATGAATATGTGCCTTAGCACCTTTGCAAAATCCTACAACTCTAGAGTCGTTCTTTAATTCATTTTGCTTAAATTTCATTTTTTAAATTGTCTAGCAAATACATATTTCATTTAAAATATTTTGCTTATCATTATGCAAATAGCATTAGGGCACACGTACACTTATGTCTGTATGCATTGTAGATATTTATTGATCGACTTTACATATTTAGCGCGAAATAAATGAATACCTCTCTGGTTCTGTAGCTGCACCTATATTTGTTTTAAAAAGTACCTGTAGATGATGCAGACATTTGTCAAAGCAAAAGATAGTTAGAAGAGAAGTCATCAGGCAATACCTTCGATAACCTGCGGGGAAGGAAACTATCTAAAAACAAAAAATAATACTAAGAGGCAAGCAACCAAAATCTTGACGCTGAGTTCAGCTAGATTTTGGAAAGAAAAACACAGCGGGACTGAAACGATCCTCTAAAACTCATCTGTTGTACGCTCTAACTAGTGCTGACAAGTTAGCTACCTTTTGCGGTAAGAAAAATTATTTATTTTTGTATGTATGCTTATTTAAACTCATTCCTAAATTATACCTACATATAGCTTATGTGAATGCACTTAATTTGATTAAATATTATTTAATAGAATTTGTTTTGCGTTTATACATTCATACGATAATAAAAAATATGCTAAAATTCCTTCAGTTACGGAATAATCTAAATGGGCAGCACTAGCTGCTGCTGAGTTCTCATTATGTGTGTTCCTTTTGTAATTTAACGTCTTATTCAAGTCATTTCTAAGTTGCACGAAAGCGGCGAGCGGTGAGCGGCGGCGATCTGTGCTGCTGCCTGCTTGTGACTGTGAATACGAGCATTCACACTCACACACACAATTAAACGCATTCGTCTTATTTAACAAGGAAACTTCTGTCGGTTCTTGGAAACAACATAAAAACCAGATATGTATATGTGTGTGTATTTTTAAGTTTTTAGGTTTTGCATCTGCATTCAAATCTGTCCAGCATCATTTTCAACATCAGTGCAGCAAAAGCAGCAACATAAATGAAAACGTTGTCGACGACTTCTTCTTATGTTGTGTATGTATGTATACAAATCATGTGTATTTACATATGTACATACATAAATACATATTTATACAAAAGTATAATATTCTTCTCGATCAGCAAATTTTCCAATAACTACACCTTTCCTATCAAATTTATTTTTATTTGACGCAGACTTGGACCAAATAATTACAAAGCTGTAAGTCTATTAGCATTTTTAGGGATTAAAAAAAGAGTTTTCTTCATAAGAACGGAAAGAGACAGTCAGAAAGCAAGGCGGACATTTTACAGTTACAATTTGTTAAATGATGTAAAACGATAAAAATTATAATGATTTTTCTGTATTGTATTAGGACTCTGCAACGGAGCTCAGAAATAACCTTACTGTTAGTGCGATAGTGTATGCTGGTCTTTTTTAATAGCTTTTTACATGCTTTTATTTACATAACTTGACTTGTCTGTCTGTACCGGATTCTTGTAATCAAATTTTCACCAAGTTTTTGGCACGATAAAATATATATATCATGTAAAAACCACGAAAAACCGTTTTCCCTTTTTTTTACTTTTATTATTTAAACTTTTTAATGTTTCTTTGTTATTATATAAACTTTTTTAAACAATCCCAATAAAAGATTTTCAAATCATATTTTGGTGATGGTTAAAAATCGATTACAAATGTATGCAAAAAAGCGTATAAAAGCATGTATTAAAAAATTTTTTTGATTTACTTGTTATTAGCTTCACTTGTCTGTGAGCTTGTTAAACTCAGAAAAAGGTATAAATTAGGTTTCAAAGAATGTTTCGATCATTATTGCTTTAAGCTTATTTTAGATATTATTTTTAAAATTTTAATTCAATTTTCTTAAAAAGCGTATTTTTTAGTTTTTTCAAACTATATTTATTTTAAATATCTTTTATGCTCTTATTATTATGTCTGACAAACGCAGACGTCCAAATGACTTTATTTTTAATGTAGCTTTGGACCTTAAGCCTGGTCGATCTAAAGGGCTTAATTAGTCGGCAAATGGAAGCCCCAAAACGAAGTAGTCAACGGAATAAAGCCAACTCTCACTCTCTCAATACCAGTTTTTTTTTTAATTATGCGGCAATATACACAAAAAAAAAACGGATATATGTATTCTTTTACACAAAAAAAACTACATACATATTTACGAACTGTGTATACGGAACATATTAATACGTGAATGTATGTATTTGTGCATATTGTGCATGAAAAGAGCATGATCTTGAAGAAGATCACAATTATATTGGATACGTATGTATATACATTTGTATGTATGCATATAATAATGCTTGAACGCAGGGGCGGACAAAAGAGAGTTAAAAAAAAACAAAGTTGACAACAACAACAACAACAGAAAGCAAATTGTGGCTTTCGTCGACTTGTATATCAGTGTTGCCAGGTTTTGAGCGCCCGCATAAGGTAGATTCTAGGAAAATAAGCTAAAATAAGCTATTTACCTAGTAATTTAGTCACACGGATATCAATTTGAATCATCCAGAAATAAGCTATATTTTCACGATCCTATGTGATTTTTGTAAATTTTATAAGCTTTTATATTTTTAAATATGCTAGATCTAGCCTGAAATAAGCTAACCTGGCAACACTGTTGTATATCGAGGGCTACTCGACACATTTATACGAAACTTACAATTTCCGTAGTGGTCGATGTAGAAGAGTTTGAATAGCCCATGCCTATAAACTTTGAGCTTAAGGCTCTGTGAGCTAAAGTAAGTCCCGCCATTTGATGCAATCGCTTGCGATCGTCAACTCTCTTCCCCGAGCTCTCTTTTTTCTTCGTTCGCTCCTTCTTTTCATATCTTTTACTAACCTCGCCGCTTTCGTATCCCCCAACCAATATCCATCGGCCGCATCTTGCGTCGTGCTGCTGTCGCTTCTCTTGCTGATGAAGACATTACTATTTATAAGGCCAACCGCAGTGAATGTTGCGTGTCCGTGTTTTTTAAAGATTCGGCGTCTGTGCGTGCGCCTTTAGCAAAACACACACAGATCTGTGATCGTATCACAGTCATCGTCATCAGCTTCCCATTATTTCTACTCACATCCACATTTACGTTCGCATGCACATCTGTATGTATGTATGTAAAATTGATGCGTAGGTATGAAGAAAACTTTTGTGCTGTTAATGTATTACAAGCTGCGTCGTAGGTACATAACACACATATGCATACATTTAGGTAGATATATGTACATATATTTGTGTACAGGAATATTTGTTGGTAACCAGAGGCTAATGCTTTAATTTTTGATTTTAAAGTTGGACTTCGTATTGGACGTATTGCCACTTGTCCAAAGTTTATTTTTGTATAAAGCAAAAGTTAAACGTAGTATTACTTTTATAACTCATTGTCCTCTAATTTTCTTGCACGTTATAATAGTTACAGTTTATTTAAAGGTCGAACCTCGCCCACCTACTACCCCTCTATAACCCGCATTTCAAGCAGACTCTTTACAAATTGTTTCTATACTGGTATCAGAATATTCTGCAGTGGGTTTCGTTCGACCGCAACGTTTTCTCTTTTTATTTTTCATAATTCCTTTTTATATTTTCTTACATCTTAAATTTGTTTTTGGGATATTGTCTATATTAAAAACCGAATAAAAACTTAGTATTTTTTTTATAGCTGACCAGTTAGGGTATTTAAAGTTGAACATGATATGCCAAGCGGAGCAATTTTGTACATCACTAATGAAGACATTCCATTGTGAATGCTTATGCTCGGCAAAGCACTCAACTACCAAAAGAAAAAAAAAATACAAAAACCGGTCCAATCGAACTTTATTTCAGAGTCGTCCGTAAAGACGTATGTATGTATGTACGTATACTTGTACATTTTAACCTGCAGCATCTGTGTGGATTTATTACCCAGTACACAAGTTTAAAGAAAAGAAATGTTAGTCCACCGACGTAGAGAACTTAATCTCAATGAGATTTTGTCCAAATTCCTGAGATTTTAGGGCAATTATTTTGGAATGCTGTAGTTGAAGTGAAGTTGAGAAAAAATAATCTATAATAAATTCTTCATAGTTCTTCATTTTAGTTCGGTACGATATGCAATACAAAAGCCATCAAAAGTAACCCATTACATTTTCGGCAGTCGTTATGCATTATTTCAGCCAACCATATTTACCTCTGAACCACTGGGTAAGTAAATCTATGTATGTGTGATTGACTTGCTCTCTTAAGAGATCGTACCTTTGTAAATGGATTCAATACGTTTCGAGTCGAACTACTTGTTTATGGAGCAGACTAAAAGTTAAACTGGTTGCATAGGAGGAGTTTAAGTAGAAACAAGATGGCGTTATGTGTAAATAAATTCATAAATAAACCTAGCTGATATAGCGCGGTTTTACACGGGACACAGTGTACGCCGCACATAAGAAGTAGAGGTGGGCACGGGCTGGGCGTTTATCGGGTACCCGTGGGCACCCGCGGTTCAAAAATCATATTTCGGGCTGGGTGCGGGCGGGTGTGGGTTTGTCCGTTCAACCCGCTTTACCCGAAATAAAGTTAGTAAATATTTTGGTTAATATTATGGTTCGAAAAACTTAAAAAACATTGCAAAGTAGAATTATATGATTTCCATGTAATTGAACAATTAAAGGAGAAAACCTTAAATTGTTTAGAAAAACGTTTTTAGCCAACTTCAGTTAATTTAGTTGGATTATTTTTAAACCCTCCGTTTGAAGAGTTAAGTTTTTTATCAGAAGAAAGAAAAAATCATGCGTTAGAAACAGTGAAATGCATGATGATTGAATATCGCGAAACGTTAAAAGACAATCTTGATGCGGGTTGGGTTCGGGTATGATATTTTTTATTGCCATCGGGTACGGGTAAAGATTGGCGCTGCGGCCCATGAGCTGGATCGGGTCGGGCGCGAAAAATTAGGCCCATGCCCATCTCTATTAAGAAGTGAACAAGTTTGGGATGAAATCGATAAAATCAATAAATGAAAATTGATTAAGCTATATATTACCCATATACATATATATTTTTTTACTAACATACATACATATATCTCCAAAAGTGTTTCTACGGTCTCCTGCTAGCAAGAAAATGCCTTCATCTATTTTTATTTAACAATTTTCCCGATCTCAACATATTGCAAACTAATTTGTTTTTTCATTTTTTTTTTTTTGTTCTATGCTCCGATGCCGAAGCAGTGTTGTCACATTTGGCGATAAAGCGCACAAGCTGAAGGCCTTTTTCGGTTGCATTGGCTCTTTACACACACCCAAAACCCATCAATTACATACATACATACGTTATTAGACGATATTTCGCTTGCGCCTAGCTAACGAAAACAACCGTTAACTTTATTAAAAAAATATCCACTTGTGATAAATCTAACTAGTAACCAACAAATTCAATGTACAGAAGAACAGAGTATAAAAGAAGGTAAAAATTTAGGCCTGCTTAGTGTTATCGCTCTCCCTCTCAACATCAGGGTATTCCAGTTTAACACCCGGCTCGCAGGTAAAGATTGGGCAGCAGAATGGAAATGGTGCCGTCTTATTTGTCTTTTCGGTATCCAGCTTACATTTATCGTTAGCTAGCGACAGCGGCAAAGGACCACAATCTTCGACAAGTTCTAGGAGCCTTAAAAAAATAAGATTTATTAAATGCTGTTTTATATAAAATATTTATTAAACTAATTTCCTTACTTTGACGGATTTTCCTCGTTTTGCACACAAGAGGAACGCCCGCAAAACGGTGTCAGCTCCCACGTCTTTCCAGGCTCTACAGTAGCACACCGAGTTGATGCAAAGCACATTCCTGGAAAGTCTAAAGAAATGCATTTAAATTTTTGGAAATTAAAACCATGCGGCATTATTGTCAAAATAATTTAGTTTAATAGGAAAATCCTTCGGCTAACAATTTAAGGCCTACGGACTACTAAATTTAAATTCAAATTTAATCACCAAATATATATTTTCATTTTCGTTCATTTAATATTTTTTTAGTTTTGCTTATTTAATAAATATTTGTTATTGCTATTTGTCAATTGTCATTCCTATAAAAGTAGGTTGATTTATATCATATTAAAATTTGGCAAAAAAAAAACAACAATATGTCTCTGTTCAACTATTTTGATACAGTCGAACTTCCATGTAACGAACTTCCGTATAACGAATTTTCTATACAACGAAGTCAAAAATCGGAACCCTGCAACTTGATTCAGTCAAAAACCCTTTCTATATAACGAAATTTCTCTATAACGAAGTTTTTTCTTGTTCCCTTGAGCTTCGTTATATGGAAGTTCGACTGTATTAATTTTTATTAATAATTGTTAATTATTGAATATGTACCTATGTATGCATACATATGCATAAATATTTAAATTTTTCATTTGCACCGGCTTACGGCCGTTATGTCGAATCTTATTCGTCAAACACGTCAATGCACGCGAACACAATCAGAATTCGGATGGAAAAATGAGCATGCCTATTTATATATGTATGTATAGATTGATTTAATTTACTAATGCACGAACTAAACTTGTTTTTTATTTGCAAAACAATACATTAAATAAATTAAAAACTTTCACATAAATAATTCACATACAGATGTATTTAGTTTTTCATTAAATAAAAAATAAATAATCTACTTGAGTACTTTCAAAACAGCTCAAGCGAATCTACATTAATAAAAGTGACTGGGCCATTGTCAAGTAAAAAACTGGCTTTCGATTTTGCACAACGACTTTGAAAACTTATATATTACATGTATATACATATGTTTGCATATATTTATATATATATGTAGGTATGTATGTATGGACAAGCATCGATTAAGAAACCGCGACTTTAATTTTCAACTTTCAGGCAATAGATTTCACAATTCCAAAAGCTCGGTTTCCAGGTAGTATGACTCACCTCGGAGCACATCAGCTGGAATAAGGCGTTTGTAAATTTTGATTTCACCGTCTTTCTGCTCATCATTTGTTGTCGAATTTTCAGCAGCCCAGCCAATCGAAGGGGCCATTGAAAAGGCCAAAGCGAAAACAATTATAAGGGAATTGAACGTATTCATTTTTTCGAATTATTGTTGAAAAGCACCGTTAAGTTATGAAAAGGCAATGCGAATGCTTTGAACGAATGCGTTGATCCGTAACGGTAGGCTAGCACCAACAATATTAAATGTGCAGGTCGATGGTTCCGAGCGCAGACCAGAAACAAGTCCGCTTCAAGCGAAAGTGAACGCCAAATTGAAACTACCATACTAGAATTACCACTATTTATAGGCGAAATCGCACTCTGTGGATTTTCAAGTTTTTGTTTCTTTCGTTGTTGTTGTGGTTTGCTGCTCTGACTGAAAGTAACAACACAGAGTTTTGTCAACTCTGGTATTGACGTCGATATTAGCATATGTATGTCACGTCTGTAGGTATGTATTACTGTAGGTACTATATGTACTGAATATAATATATGTATGTATGTATATTTACGCATGCATTACGCATGGAGATTTTTGTTTTTGTATGCAAATTTATATATAAATGTGTACATACATATGTACATTTGTTTAATATACTAAACGAAAGACTTGCACAAGAAACACAACTCCATAATCGAGAAGAGCACCGTTTAAGCTAGTACGTTAGGCGGCATGTCACCGCATTTGGTACATTGAACATGGATACACCATATTAGCATTAACTTCATTAACAACCTAAAAAATTCACATTTCGAAATAATTATCAACTTCAAGTCTTTTATATCCTTGATACAAAACACCTATTATTGCAAGATCGACATCAATTAAATAAAATCGCTCTTTTCTCAAATAGAATCATTTCGTGTGCCAGCGATCTGGCAGCCCGCAGACCACGTATGTGTGCGTCTGTGTGCTGTTCGTTCTCGGCGGCCTGCCTAATGTGAAAGAGGGATAGCGGCTGAAGAGAACGTACAATAGAAAAAATCATATGATAGAATACAATATCTATGTATTTGCGTCATCTTGTTTTCAGTTTTTGGTCGACCTAGGCACTGAGTATATAATGTTCATTATAGGTCCCTGAGTATATAATGTTCATCATCAGCCCTGCATGTGCTGTATTCATAAATTTCTAATATCCTCATTTTATGTTTTGTATCAGAGTATCAGAACTAGTATGCTCTGCAATTAAGTAGTTTCGATTATTTTAGCATCCCTGGGACCGGTTGATGCTACAATTGCGATTGCGCGTCTAGCTGCGGTCTCTAGCTGCAAATGAATTAACGATTGCAGGAAAATACAGCACTTCTGTTGTATAAATTATTATTAAAAAATAAAAAAAATAATATAATTACATATATTCACATGTTTACTTCTTGTATTGTGTTGGACAATTCTGAATAGTCTGTTTGTTATTAACATAAACCAATTAGAATAATTTATATGGTTTACGATAGTAGTCCATAACAGCATACCGATCAAAACAATGAAGCAAAACTATCGATGACAGTTTCTCTCCTATCGTTACACGTCAATTTTATAGTGACAATAGTGTGAAAATTTGGATTTAAGTTATTTGAGCGAAAACAAGGAAATATGGGACTGACTATATCCAGTTTACTAACGCGATTATTTGGCAAAAAACAAATGCGCATACTGATGGGTAGGTTCGAAAAGCGGTATGACTTAGTGTAGTCCTGATGCTATTAACATGCCGCTGGCCACGCCAGTACGTAATGAAAATTACATATTTTGCGCGACTGAGAATCCAGCCACGCAGCAAGTGCGCAATACATGTATATGCCTACTCGGTGTAACCATGCACCGCTTTTCCTTTGTGATATCCATTTCAAGCAAACATTAATTCACTGAACATACACATATACATACGTATAACGTTTTATCTCGTTTATTTACAGTTGGCCTGGACGCAGCCGGAAAGACAACCATACTATACAAATTAAAACTGGGCGAAATTGTTACGACCATTCCAACAATTGGATTCAATGTGGAAACTGTGGAGTACAAAAATATATGTTTTACCGTTTGGGACGTCGGCGGCCAAGACAAAATTCGTCCACTTTGGCGTCATTACTTTCAAAACACACAAGGCTTAATTTTTGTTGTCGACTCGAATGATCGCGATCGAATTAATGAGGCTGAAAAGGAACTACAAAATATGGTATGATTATTAATTTTATATACTTTAATTCAAACATTATTATCAATTTACTTTTACCTTCAGCTTCAAGAAGATGAGTTAAGAGATGCCGTGCTGTTGGTTTTTGCTAACAAGCAAGATCTGCCGAATGCTATGAGTGCTGCCGAACTAACTGACAAGTTGCATCTGAATCAATTGAGGAATCGCCATGTATGTCATACATTATATTCGTTTAAAAGAGACATCCTTTCATTGTGTGGTTTTTTATTTAGTGGTTCATTCAATCAACATGCGCAACTCAAGGACATGGCCTATATGAGGGACTAGATTGGCTGTCAGCTGAATTGGCCAAAAAATGATTTTAAATTAAAAACTGCAATAATTTTCAACTGAGCGTTTGAATTTAGTTTTGTATTAAAAACTAAAAACAATTACGTTTGATTAGATTCTTATAATAAATACTATATATGTGTATAATAAGCCAAAGCCAACGTACTTGATTATTATTTTTTTTTAAATATCTTTTCGGGCGCAATACCATTGGAGCTTCAATTTTTAACACAGGTTTGCTCTCTATATATATATATACATATATAAACATATGTAAAATTTAATAAACAATTTTTATATTTAAGTACAAACAAAAACATAACAGCCATCAGGCTAGGAATATATACTCAAAAACATATTTAAAAATGTATATAAAGAGAGGTAACGTAGACAACTAATTATAAATATATTGCAAACAAAATACAAATTTAAACTTTTAAAATTTGTATGTGTATATTCATGTGTGTTCCACGTATGTAATAGTTAGAACAACAGAAATGACAATCGGATCATTGGAATGCATTTGTATGGAGATAATCATTAATGTACACGCACATATACAGCTGAAACTAATCAGTAACAGTAAAATATTAAAAAGTAAACACACTGATTTGCGACGCAACGACATAACAACTTGATAATTGTGACATTTTTTTCCATTAATACTTATTTTTTTATAAAAACGTTCTTGCATTTGACAATGCAAGTAATAATACCAAGCTTTCGGATTAAAGGTCAATATCCAAAGCATCTGAAGCCAACAACATGGGCTCGCTATGGCTCTCGTCCACCAATGATGATAACGAATCGTTTATCATTACCACTGACAAATCCACAGACGCCTGATGTTGATGATCATCATGTACGCCGTGCGAAGACAGCAACGGATCGTGTCTAGTTTCATCACAATCGTTGAGCAGGTGGTTGTTATGATGCAGCAGCTGTCTTCTTGTGCGACGATGACAGTGCTGCTCTGACTGTTGGACACAGCAAACACTGTTGCTCTCCACGTCACAGCGACCATCTTGCTCTCTCTCACTGTAAATAGCAATTTCTGAACTTCCTCTGCTCGGAGAACCAAAATTTTTGGAGTGCAGCTGTGCTGCCGTTGGCGATTGTGGAGCGGATAACAAATGGCTGCTGTGTGAAGAGAGCATTGGATCGCCACCACCCTGAACTAGATGCTTGCAATCCTCCATTAGCTCATCAATTTGATTTAAGCCAATGCCTGGATCGCTGCTCATTACCGGTAGCTGTATGAAAGCAAAAACAGAAAGTTTTGATTAGCAGTTTTCGATTGCAAAAACGTTGACCGATTGCAACATACTCTGCTCTCAAGTACATCCTCTATGATTGAAACTGATGCAATAGATGGTGTTGGACTGCTGCTGCTACTACATTTTAGATACGAATGCGCTGGTGTAGGCGCCGATACTGATGTCAAATTGTAGTCCAATAAGGATATGCCATGGGTTTTGGCCTGTATTTCTAGTTCCTTTAAATGGTAAGTATAATGTAGATGAAAAATATTTGTTCACAAAAATTTACGAAAAGCTTTATGTTACCCGTATGCGAGAGATAAGTTTTCGATTCTGTAACTCCATTTGTCGTTGACGGCTTTCATTTTGCCTTAAACGGGAAACTTCGTGTTTCAAACATTTAATATAATCTACTGATGACTTAAGTATTGTACCCTTATTAGGTCGAATGTCGCGCACAACTTCATAAAAGGCCTCGCTGCCTTTTGGAAGTAAAGTGCCCAGCTCTTTAATTCTATCATTGATATTAAATCGACGCCGTCGCTCAACTACAAAATATTGTAACATTTAATTAAATTAATTTTTATTATATGAAATTTCACTCTTTTTCACTAACTCATATTGTGATTATCTTTCTTCTGTCGATCCTTTGCTAAAGCATTTATTTCTGCATCAGTCAAGTTTTGTGGTTCCTGCTTAATCGAGAGCTCCGAACTAAAGTTGTTGTCAAAATTAAATGAATCGTTTTGAAGAATGTCATCGAAGAGATCGTCTGCCTGCAATTGCAAAGTTGTGTATACTACAAAAAAAATTGAATGCAGATCTTTGCATTATGCATTTCCGTCTCTTAAAAACGGAAGATTTGGGTATCACTTTAAAAAAGTTGTTGATGCAGATCTTAAAGCGACGTCATCAGCTACCATTCTACCAGATTTGCCAATAGAAACAAGCTAAGAAATGTTAGAAAGATTCAGTCACATAAAGACAAACTACAAAATCGTAATTATATCACATAAAAAAAATTATTATTGATCCAAATTTAGGTCACTTTGCATTTGTCAGTTAGTCAAAAAATAGTTGTTTGTTGTTCTTATTTGTTATTTATACACATATGTATAACAAACATATGAATGCACCATATACATTTGATTCAAGGTATGATTTAATATGATTTGAGCACAAATTTAGAGGTAAGTAAGTGTGATTCTTAAACAGTCGTGCTCCACTGATTAGGAAGCTTTGATTCACTCCCCCGCCCCCTCCCCCACCCAAAAACACATTTATTCAAATTGTCATGTTAAAAAGTTACCAAATCTGAAAGCCGACATTTTTTTTTTCGATCTGAGTACGAATTGTATATATGTATTTGGTAGATAGATATTCACTTACATCGCTGTCAAATGAGGGAAGCTGAAAGAAACATGAAAATATAGGTATAGGTTAATTAAATATATTTATAGCTAGTAAATTGCTTTTATTATTTTATTTATTTTTAATCATTTAATCACTTCTGACAGTTTTTCTGTTCGATTATAACTTCGTTCTATACATACAAACATACTTAAAAAGTTTAGATTTTATAAGGGCATACTTGCTTTATGCTTTATAATAAAAATGTTATTGATTGAGCGTCCAACTTAAAAAGGGCCTTAAAATCGATTAAGATAATTTATGTGTGAGACAACAATACAAAATAAAAAAGCACATTGTTGCGAGTCACATATACATTTACAATATATGTCACATACGTTTGCACAAAACCATTATACCTTTTTTACCCATTCAGGGTATACGAATTTGGAGCTTCCATATGCTTCCGTCTGTAGCCTTTAAAGTAGAAACAAGACGGCACTACGATTTGCGTGTTGGCAACTTTGTGTATGTACTTAAGTTCATATGTATATAGATCAGTTAGTTTTTAATGACGTAAAATATATCACGCACACAGTAATACATACATACATATGTTAACACAAACGTTCATACGTACTCTTTTCTGTGTAGTTTTATTCGAAGGTTTTTCTGATAATAAAAAGAGAACCTAATTTGTTCACGTAATCTAAACAACAACAAAATCTTATTGTCATTACGTCTACGCCCAAACAAACAAAATAAATAACTCGCCAGCATGCGTACATATGTACGTATACATATGTACGTATACTTATGTACGTATACATATGTACGTAAATGTATGCCAAATTTCCACACACAAATATACATACACTCAAGAAACAGAATAAAAAAATCCAGTAACACAATACAATTTTTAATAAGAGAGAAGTTATCAAATAATATGTGTACGTGTGCGTATGCATATGGGAACATTTTAAGACATCTACTTACATTGCAAGTATGCTTCACATCACTTATTGAAGATCACACATTGCGGGTGGGGGGATTGCCTAATTTTTCATTTGTGTGCACATATTTATATTCAACCGGCGAACAGCTAACTGGTTATATATGTATGTATGTAGATATATTAATACATTTATACCGGTTTTTTTTGTTGAACGATTGCAAATTGAAGGACTTTTAAATATTTCTACCACTTTTGTAAATATCTGTTTTATATTAATAGAAACAAAACTAATACTGTGTCAAGTAAATTAAAGCACGAAAACAATATGCTGGGTTCATGAGCTTGTTTGTAAATACATACGGAACAACAATGCGCATTTGAGAAAGCATTATCAATAAATATTTACAATTATTTGTTAATTTGAATTAATTGAACATATTCGTGAGTACATGAGTGAATCATTCTACGCTTATGTAACCAATGTTTAATAATATACATATGCTTGCAACAAGTTTCAAATTTACTGTAGCAATGGTGTCATATAGTCTCATCTCTTTTTTTTCTTTTTGAAATTTCACTCTCATTTCTCGAATTGAACATTTAAGATACACACTGATTGTTTCATAATTTGTTCGCCTAAGCTAAACACTTACCTTACTTTGCCTGCGCGGTATAAAGCTGATTACCGGCATAGTTATACGTCGACCTGATCGTTCGTGTAAGCCCCCTTTCGGTTTGCTGCTGGGCATTCTGACAACAATTGTCGGCAAGTGACGTTTGCTGCGCCTTTCCTGCAGACTTGCAGCCGATATCCAAGGTAGCACTTGCATTAGAATCCCCCTTTCAATCTTTTTAAATCATTACTAATAACGTGTAGCCCGCCACGATCGGTTCATACAGAATTTATATGCATAGACCACGTATTAATTGATAGATTTTGGTTTAAAATTCATTTAATATTATTTACTAGTCGTTTTTTTTAGCAGATCGCAAAATCCTTAATATCCCATACCAGCATCGACAAACACACATCATTTTTTAATACTGTCGCTTTAATTAGTCGTTGACTTTTGTGCATATGTATGTATGTGTGTGGGTAATTTTTTAAAACAAACAAAATTGCAACTCCACTGCCCACTGAACTCAAGGTGTTACTACTAAAAAAAAATTGGCGCACACATTATTTGTAAATAACTTGCAACAACAACAAACTGCTTATTTGACTATTTTAAGTTGGCAGCTCAATGGAAAATACCACACATGTATGAACACCTTTCCACTTTTGTGATCGATACACGAAAAACACAAAATAAGAAGAAGAAAAAAATACTAAAAGCCAGCAGTATGACAAAAGCTGCTTGACACAGCCGCACAAAGTATTCATACGTTTACGTTATTGAAGTTTGCACATTACTTCAAAGATTGGCGCGGGTTAAAAAAATTTTTATAATTGAAATCTTTATCTTTAAGAAGCATACATAACATTTGTGTAGCAATTTACTAAAAATTCTCACAAAAAAAACCACTGCAACGCATTATTTGCGATTGAAACAACAACAATATATAAAATGCACATAATTAAAGAACACATACCTCAGAAGCACTTGTTGCAACAGAGCTTAAACTTGGCGACATTGGAGCGGATGTAGATTGTAGAGGACTTGCCGTACTCGCACCCGAAAAGTTCGTGGAACGCATTGCATTTATTGAATTAGTCTGACGACCTGTTGTTGTTATCGATGAGTTAAGATTAAAACCAGCTTTGCGGTTTGCAGCATTTCCATCATATCCATCGCATGCATTCGTATGTTCTAATCCGATACCAAAGAAACTGGAATTGCAACTGCCACCACCAGCTCCATACATTGCCAAATGGGTTGATTCTTCGGAATGGTTAACCTTATTAGCAGCATTCTGACCACTATCAAAACTGTTTGATCGCTGCTCGGTTTCGAAGTTTTTATTTTGCAGAAGATTTCTAGCCGATGATGAGATATTTGTACTTTTAATCTGTAATAAGATAATTTAATTTAATTTAATAATGAAAGGAATCAAGATGATTTTAATGCTTACATCAAAATTTTCACAGCTCCAAATCGATGGTTTCAGCGATTCACTGAGATATTGTCTTACTTGATTTTTTTGTTTCTGAATGACATGATATCGCGTTGGATTTTCCAGAACTGTGCTCACCTATATATGAAAGTGTAAAGTAGATTTTTAATTATTGTTAAACATAATGGAATACCTAATTCCCAATATCTCTATATTACAAACAATCGTACAATTAAGTTTTTCACATATCAAATTATTTTCTAGAAGACTGTAATTTTTATCGAATCAAAAAAAAAAATGTTTTCTCCGAAACGAAGTTTTTTTTTTTTTTGTCCCCTTGAGATTCGCTAAATGGAAGTTCGACTGTAGTGAACCTGAAATAGTACCTGCAACACTTGAGGCGGTACATCAACACCAATGCTTTGTAATGGTACTTTGAGGGCTACAGGACTCGAAATCTTCAAATGTGCCGATGATTGATTCAAGCTGGATGCTCCACTGTTACAGGTGCTCAAACTGTTGTTGCTATCAATGACCTCCGATTCATAGCAGTTTGTTTGCATATCAAACGAATTATTATTTAGCATTGTTTGATCATGTTGCTGTTGCGTTAACATTTGTTGTTGTTCTTGCTGTTGCTGTTCGCGTTGCAATTGAAGTTTAAGTTGTGTCCGAGATGTTGGCGTTGCAGTTTTAAATGTTGGTCTAAAAGTAAATAACTGGTTAATCAAATCAATATATAAAAATTTAAAATTCTATAAAAACAACTTAAACAATTATTAAAGAATTTTTTTTAGAGGAAAATACCTACCCACCCATTAGTGGTGGCAACCCCATAACCCGCGTCTCTGTATCACCCAAATCTACAATGCTTGGATCCATTTCAAGTATCATTTCCAAATCTTTGTCAATGCCAACGGTCACACGAATATTTGTAGTACTCATTGGTTTCGAATCATGTCGATTAGTAAATGGTTTTGTAT
The DNA here is from genome assembly GCA_018904305.1 of Scaptomyza montana. Lineage (NCBI taxonomy): Eukaryota > Metazoa > Arthropoda > Insecta > Diptera > Drosophilidae > Scaptomyza > Scaptomyza montana. Next base: position 260,464 of record JAEIGR010000054.1, read on the forward strand.
TGGATGCGGCTGCTGTATCAGGCGAATCGAGTTCCATTAAGGAAGATGGTTCCACACCGATCTCAACGTTTTCGTTTGGTTCCGTTGGGGACATTTGCAATGTTTGGACACGCCTCAAAAAATGTTGAAACTCCTCTAGTCGCTCCCCTTCTTCCATATTTCGTATTGGAGTTTTTAAAATTTCGCTCCGTACCTCCAAATTATTATATGACTGCTGATGACTAGCGTTCGATTCATTTTGTGTATTATTAGTATGACTTTTACTAGCAGTCTTAATTGACGATTTTTTAGCCCAATAAGAAAACATGATCCAATTGAAAAATAGAAGGATAATAACGCAGATAAAGTTGTTTAAGGTCCAAAACGGAAACACATCACGAGAGAAGCCTTAATATTGGATACACCACTCCGAACTAAGAATGCGGAAAAAATCTAATCGTTCGGTAAGAAAAATCTTAAACGCTGTGTATGTACACATGTGGATATGCGTGTGTGCATATGTGTAGAATATACATAAAGCCATGCTGCCAAAAATGGGTGACCTTTAATTTGAGATGAGAACGCATTTTCAGTTCGATTTATAAAAGTATTTTTTTTGTCGTCTCAGCGAATAATAGTATTTTCAAATAGGTCATTTTATTTATTAATACTATTATTATTCATTCAGTCAGAGGAAAAAGTTAAAACATAACTTTAATTAACATATTAAGGCTTTATTAGTGTAGCCCTGTATTTTATTATTTTTATGTATGCAAACACAAAATACATATGTACACATACCCATTATACGCGTGTTTCTGTGTGCAAATGTGATCGAACATTTTGGCAATCTTATAGGCATGCGCCTTACACAAAATTATGCTTCTTTTTTCTCAGGTTTACAGTGGCTGGTATAAGACGCAGCAGTCTGTTAATTTGATTTTAAATATACATATGTTCATTTGAACTCATTGCGTTCGGCTGGTCTCTCTCAGTACCCCAAGAACTTGCCTTTGGCACATGCAATAGCTTCTTAGACGATTTGACATCACATTGCTTAATGCAGTTAGTAAGTTTATAATTTTAAATGATTTGTATTTTGTCAAAATACTTATGCCCACTAGTGTATGTATTCATACATACATGGATACACACATATGTGCATAGCCGAACCCCGATAAGATAATAAAAGAGTGCTAATCATGCGGAAAATACAACCGCCGACGAACTGTTGTGCATGTATTTACATATTTATATGTACATATTTATGGATCTACAAGCCTACATTCCCAAAGCCAATAATAGCCATACGTATATACATATGTATGTATCAACTCATACTTACATTTTATCGGTTCGCAGAGAGCGCGTAGACTTCAACTCATAAAACTCGACATTTTCCGTATTGCCAGCTAACGTAACGTTGGGCAAGTAATCCATGTTTGAATCACTATCGTTAAGCAAATTTAAGTTTAAATCAAACTCCAAGTCAAAGCCCAAGTCAATGCCGGATTCAGCCATGTCTCCAATTTGACGATCACAGTCTGGCGGATTGATTGATTTCTTCAGGGTCAAATCGACACAAAAACAAGGCAGATTTATCAACTGCCTAATTTTTTTTTGTTTTATGTAAATGAAGATCAGTTATCAGAAGTGGTTGGATATAATTTGATACCCTACCACATTTTGCACAAATTTACACGCGTCTTAGAGACTAAGGGCGGGCTCATTGAGAGCAGCCAGTAATCGATCGACAAAAAACTCTCAATACACAGCTTCTAAGCGAGCGTGTTGAATTAAGGTTTATTGAGAGCAGCGCTGAAAACATAGCAGAGTAGATTGTTGTTTATATCGATTTAGCAATCGTATGCACAATATCGATAGCTCTTGTGTTGAAAGTCACCCTATAGTTACTTCTCAGCCGATAAAGTTCTTGTAGTGATATATTGGCACAAAAAGTATTATTTGGTTTAAAGTGCAACTCGTTATTAAATTAATGTCATAAGTAATTGTACTTTTTATTGGATATTACGCCTACATCCGCAAGCAGTTGCGGCTAAATTTGTTTTCGTACGTACTGCATACAGACAAAAATGTAGATATGTATGTATGTATATACATATACATATGTATGTAGGTGCATGAGAATACATATGCATGTGAATTCGCGTTTCGTTTGTCACTGGTTAAATAAAGACATTAATGCATACAAAATTATTGACTTCGAATAAAAATAATCTTTTTATATGTTACATTCTGAGTATAGTTACATTTATTTGTTTTTGTTGCAAATTATGAATAATTTACAACATACAAATGTACACATGTATTGTTGTGTATGTACTGTAAAATTTATTTGAACACATGTTTGTATGTACGCATCGAATGCATATGTATTATTTGCCTTTTATATTTGATAAAAATGTCAAACAATTAATATTTTTTAACAAATTATGAACATTTTGACACTTAGCCGAAGTTAACACTCGGAAAAATGGATAAAAAGATCTCGTCTACATCGCAGCCGCGCATTTTAAAGAAGAAGCATTTTAGAGTAAAGCATCAGAAAGTCAAGCTATTCCGAGCTAATGAGCCGATTCTAAGCGTATTCATGTGGGGCATAAATCATACCGTATGTCCGTCGCAATACATGTAAAGTACACTATTTTAATAATAGAATTATTTAATTTTCAGATAAACGAGCTAAGTCATGTGAACATACCAGTAATGCTGCTGCCGGATGACTTTCGGGCATACTCCAAAATAAAAGTCGATAACCATTTGTTTAACAAGTAAGTGTTTGCCTTTAATTTAACAAACAAATTGCGCACTTTTAACAAAAGAGGTACAACTAGAAATTTATAATATTTTAAAAAACAGTTGCTGAGATAGTGGCAAATTGGTTTTAAATTGTTATCAATTTCCATGGTATTTTTCAAGAAATACAGCAATATTTATTTTACCCATTTTTAATCTTGTTTTGTGTATGTATAAATGAATAACAGTTGATTCTGGTATCAATACTATGAATGCATTCGTCATTCCCTTCTGTGTTGCCATTCGTCATCGTTCTGTCAGTTGGCTTTGCCGGTGTTGCTGTTCACCACATCTTTAATATGTTAAAAAAAAACTAGATAATTAATTCATGCGTCTTATATTATTGATAAAAAGATTTTCTGCCATTTCCTTGTGAAATACGTACTCTAACTTGGATGGGTTAACACTAATTGCAGTCAAAATCCTAAAACGACAAAACCAATTTCTAAAAAATACCAGTCGACTTGAAATCAGCAGCAAGTGTTTGTTTGCATCAGTTGATTCTGGGGTCTGTCAGTTCTAGAAACTGTAAAATTCAAAGGTTTAAGCTTGGTCTCTACTGTATAAGAGTATGTTGATGTAGAAACTCATGTTTTAATTTCATCTGATATATAGGGAAAACATGCCATCGCACTTCAAAGTTAAAGAGTACTGCCCATTAGTGTTTCGCAATTTGCGTGAACGGTTTGGAGTTGACGACGTTGACTATCGTGAGTCTTTGACAAGATCGCAGCCTCTAGGAATTGACTCGTCGGGAAAGTCGGGTGCACAGTTTTATCAGAGCTACGACAAATTCTTTATAATTAAAAGTCTAACATCCGAGGAAATTGAACGCATGCATGCCTTTCTTAAACATTATCATCCGGTGAGTAAAATTAATTCAATCAATAATTTTTAAAATTTGGCTTATAACCAAAATCAATTTTTCTTAGTATGTTGTTGAGCGACATGGCAAAACACTGTTGCCACAGTACTTGGGCATGTACCGGATTACTGTAGAGAGCGTGCAGTATTATTTTGTTGTTATGCGAAATGTTTTCAGCTCTCAACTGACCATTCACAAGTAAGATTAACTAACTGTAAGTGAAATTTATATTCATAATTATTTTTTTTTCTTAGAAAATTTGATTTGAAAGGCAGCACTGTTGATCGCGAAGCTTCAGAAAAAGAGCTTGAGAAACTTTTACCTACATTTAAGGACAACGATTTCATAAAGCAAAAGGTCAAGCTGGAGATTGGTGATGAGCCCAAGAAAAAACTTTTGGACACTCTTAACAATGATATTAATGTAAGTATAACAATCACAATGTGGGTTACACTCGCAAACAGCAATTATTAAAAGTGCATGAATAATTTTAATCGAGCAGCTCCTTACCAAGTTGCATATAATGGACTATTCTTTGCTCGTTGGCATACACGACTGCGTGCGGGCTGAAGAGGAGGCCCTTCAAGGAGACAGTGCTCCGGCCACGGGTCGCAGCGAAAACAGTGAGAGCGAAGAGTGCGATAGTGGTGAACGGTAACTGAAAATCATATATGCATAATAGAGTTTTTGGTTGATAATAACATTCCAAATGCTTGTAGCTGGACGTATAACACACCACCCGATTCCCCCAGAGGTGCACAATATAAGGAAGTTGTTTATGAAGTTGACATTTATGCCATTCCAAGCATTGAAGGTCAGTTTTAACATAAAGAAAAATGGCTGGGACAGCATCTTATAACAAAATCATACTTTTCAGAGAGACGAGAAATCTACTTCATTGCAATTATTGATGTCCTTACTCAGTATGGTGTAAAAAAGCAGGTAAGCGGTATATTATGCTATTTGATGAAACAATATTTTATTTTTTTAAATTATTTTTGGCAATTTAAGGCAGCGAAAGCAGCAAAGACAGTTAAATATGGTAGTAATGTCGATGGAATATCAACTTGTGATCCTGAACAATATGCCAAACGATTCCTGGAATTTATGGATAAAGCTATAGAATAATATAAATAATTTGTCATTAAAAATTAACAATGCATACATATAAAACCTGTCGTTACATTATTACAATCTGCTTATAAATTTTTTATATAATTTTCGAGTCAAAATCAAGTTCATTTTCTTTCTCTCAGATCGACCAAGCCAAAACTTGAAAAACATCAAGCGAACAGAAATCAGCAGCAGGTGTCTCGAACAAAAAAAAAATATCTGATGCATACTTTTACCTGCTGTAAAATAAAGCAACAGTTTTGTTTTGATCAAAAACTCATTGCCTACCACCACATAAAAATACAGAAAAAATAAGAAATGAATGAAAATTAGCTAATTTTTGACTCGAAATTAAAATAAATAATTTATTAACTAGTTTGTTATAAATAAAACTTTTTTTTTGCAATTTTATTGAATTGTATTTTGACAACAAAAATAATCATGCATGCATGTTAAGAGAAATGTGGTAAATAACGCATGCTTGTTTAACGTCTACTATTATACCTTTATCTATATATTATAATAAAAATTGGCATTTTAATAAGTGATTTCGATAATTTGTTTTGGCTATTGGTTTCGTTTGCTTTCCTTTGTGACCCATTTTCCGTTTTGTGTTTCTCGTTGCCAAATGGGATTACTAAAATGAGATTGAAAATTAGAAAAGGAACCATATAGTACATAAGTTAAGATACCAACCACAAAACGATTAACCTGGTATCGGGGAGCAGTTGGAGATTTGCGTTCACAGCTAGTCATGTTTTCAAAACGCTCGCGTATTCTAAAAAGTATAATTCTTGTAAGTTTTACCAAAATATAAAATAAAAAAAATAATGACATTTTGGCAGCTTACGTTTTTGCGGTTTCTATTGTTGAATCATCGGAAACCTGTTGAGAGTAGATATCAACAAAGCCCTCTATAAGCTCGCGTTTAATTTCATTAGCCTGCCATTTTTCAAATTTAGCACGCAATTGCTTTGCCCGCGCAGCGCCTTGTGCCTGCCAATCGAAATGTTAATACTCATTATTTTATGCAGAATAATGTGAATAATTATTTTTACCTCTTTGAGAGCTTCGTCGCCATTACTCGAACTCAGAGCATAGATTTCTTTATTAATTGCTCTTTCATCATCAACATCATCATCATAATCATCATCATCGCTGTCTTCATCCTCCTCGTCATCATCCTCTTCGCTATATGATTTATCAGTATAATAAGCTCGCCGATCCTCAGGTGGCGGTGTAAAACACTTAAGTGGCCTTGGACCCGTTTTTTCGAAAGCTTTGCTCTTGTTTTGTTCCATTTCACGAAACTTATTAAGCATGGTTGATGTGGTCTGTGTTTTCTGTAGCACATTATCGTTAAATGAATTATTCTTGTTTAAGTTTTGTTGTTCCGCATCAGAATCTGGCGATGGCATTTTAACAACTCCTTCCCGTGGTGGAGTTATGCGAAATCTTCGTTTTTCGCCCTCGTTGGGACGATAGGTCTCAAAAAATTTAAATTTTTGGCTTAACTCAGCTGTTTCGATTTTCACATCTTCTGGTTTTGTGTCGCATTTAACCACATCAACGTCAATGTTCTGAAAAAAGGCACGAGATCTATATTTTTATCAGGTTTTTAGGTATAAGAACTCACGTCTAAACCAAAGTTTTGGCTAGCGCTTTTGCTATGTAGATTTACTGGTATATGTTTTTGTAAATCACGTTTAGATGCGGTGTTTGCATCCAGCTCCATAAAAATGCTACGTGACTTTTTGCTTATAGCTAAAAGGAAAAACAAAATAAATATTCATAACTATTTTAAGCCAGACGCCAACTAAACAGGTCAACATACCCGATTCAAATAGATCGGCATCTTCCGACAGTCCATTGTTGCTGTTCGTAGACTGGTTATCTCGAGTGCCCTTGTCGCTAAAAACTTCTCCATTTTCAAAACGTTGCTTTATAGAGCGTGCAGCATCGCCAATTTCAATATCCGGCTGCTTTCCAACCGATGTAATGCCTTGACCCGATTCGGCAACTGCCTGTTGATACATTTCCTTAATTTTCGCCTGCTTGCCCATAAACAGCCTCGAGCGAATGCTTTGGATTTCTTGTTTTCTTTCTTCGCGACGTTCCTCTTTGGACAGCATTGTTCCCTTTTCGAACTTTGCCTTGATGTCATTCATGGCATCGCCAATTCCAACGGGCCGCTCCTTTTGAGTGCATCTCTTGGAACGCATTAAATCCGCATCCTCGTTTCTCCTCGTCCAATTCATCGACATCGTAAACATCACTTCTGCTATTATACGCATCATTGGCGCTATCGACGCTCTTTAAGCGATACTTTTCTAAAACACTTGTACTGCGCTTTACCACTGGCCGTTGCTGCATTCGCAATTTCTCCTCCTCAAGTTTTATTTGGTTAACATTTTCAAATGCTTGAAATCTTGAACGGACGTCCAGTTGATGCAGTTCATCAAGTCCGAGATCCGGTTTGTCAGATGCTGAGCATAGAAAAACAATCAAATAAAAACACTTTTGTCAAAAAAATTCTCCACTATGTAATACACAAATACCATGAACGCAGCTTTTTTTTATATATTACAGCAAATTAAACCATGATTTTAGATTTATTTTGTTATCCTTGTTAAAAATTATTTTTCGATTAAAAAAACAAAATCAAGCAAATTTTTAAGTCTTCCATATACGAAGGGGCATACAAAAAAAAAAAAAAAAAAAAACAAGTGGAAACGTTGCAGTCGGACGCAACCGACTGCGGTATACTCGTTACCAGTTTTAAAACCGGTAAAAAGAGGCCTGATTGCAAAGGGGTACGGATGCGGCAGGGGCGAACGCTGCCTTAAAGATTCTCCGATGCCGATGGGGATGCCACCAGCTATCTTCCTTCCAAATTTGGTGAATCTAGCTTAAAGTTGTAAAAAATGTGGGAAGGGGGGCTGTGGGCGGTATGGGTGGGCGTGGCATCAAAATTTTTGCTGCAGATCCATGTGGGATGTCAATTGCTATCTTCATACCAAATTGGGTGACTCTAGCTCGAAGTTTGTAAAAAGTGGGGAAAGGAGGGCGGAATGGGTGGGCGTTGCTCCAAAATTTTTGATGCAGTTTTTTGGGGGTTAATAATAGCTATTTGCTCACCGAATTTCGTAGTTCTAGCTGTAAGGATGTGCGAAATATGTGGATTTATCGGTTTGAAGTTATCGAATTTATCGATTTGCCAGCCCCCCAGTTATCGTAGAACCCCAATCTTGAAACATCAATTTACTATGCCATAGATAAAGAGCATCGGAGTTTCAAGTCTCTAGCTGGAAGGGTGTGGAAAAAACTTGCACACATACGGACGGACAGACGGTCAGACGGACAGACACCATGACGGACATTGCACATTACCTTCGGTAACCAGTATAAAATTATGTATTTTACTACTTTTATTTTGAATACCTGATTTGGAACTTACCACGAACGACGTCGGGAGGCAGCTCGGTCGGCTGACTTTCACGAATTATAAGCTCCGTTCTACGCGGCCTGGGATCATCGGTTTGCTCAACTATCTTCGGCGCCAAGAGGCTAAAAAAAAAACATTAAGGTTTACAGGCTGATTGAGTCAGCTTGAGAGAAGGGAACTTACGACTTGAAATGTATATTGCAGTAAAGGTTACCTTCGTGACTCTGGTAGCTATCGAACCTATAAATGAGACAGGAAAATACATAAATTGCATTCTTATAAACCATTTACATTTTTGAAACATACTTCAATTGTTTGGAACATTCTTTGCATCGCAAGCAGGATTTGTGGTAGATACCTTTATCAGTCTTGAATTGAACGACGACTTCTTCCATTTTGTACACTGGCTTAGTGCACAATCGGCAGTTGGTCTGTTGCTCATCTTGTGGATTCTATTTTAAAAGAGAAATTATAATTACATCATCATATGTCCACAAATACATATGTATGTTTGCTTCATCTGTGGGTTGCAAATTCAAATAAAAATACATATGTTATGTTAAATAAAAAATAAAAGGCTGGGATGGCTTACAAAAAAATGTTTGGATTAATAAATGATTTATTGCTTACACTGAAGATTTCTTGTGCTTTACAAGAATCACTTGAACGTACATGGATTAAATTGCGCTTTTGCAAGGCATCAAACTTATTAAAACTGGTCTTCTGTGAACAAAATTAATAATAACATATTCAAAATAAAATAATGCATTTTACAGAGTATCAGAATTTAACTTACCACAGAAATATTTTGATTATCGTGTTCGCATTTCTTTGACTTTTTTGATTTGCTCTTTTTTTTTGTAGCATTAATGTTTCCTTCATCCGGGATAGATACAATGTCATTGCCTTCAGATTTTATTGGATTGATTTTTGATGTTTCAGCAACAGTGACTGCAAATTTTACATCATTTTTCAAAAAGTTGTTTGTTTGCGTTTCGTTGATTTCTGTACTGTCACAAGAATCTGATTTGGTAGTTATTTTCAGAGTCTTTTTAGCTATTTTTCTCGTAGCTTTTACAGATTTAGAAACCAAATGGTCTTCCTCCGCATTAATAACAGATTTATACTAAAAGAAAAGGCAAACATTAATACATCATGTATTTCGCAATTTTCTTTACAAACGACCACCATCGCTTCGCTAAGCAGCAAACTACTAATTAAATTTACAGATTTCATTGCTGTTAACCCATTTTTCTCGCATCACAATACAATTTTCAGTTAGTGCTCTCTTCTTGGCTTCTGTAGTACAGAAACTGTAATACTTCTTGGCTTTTGTACTTCTTCAACTATTGTGCATTATATACATGCATTATACATATTCCTACAATTCCTTCATGTAACTGTGTCTCTCATTCTAATGGTGTGACACACAGCGCTTTTATAGGCTGACAATAACTAGCTTAGGGCAGTAACCAAAATAAATGTATTTGGTTAGTCCTTAGTGCGAGCATTTAACCTTTTTCTTTTACGTTTTAAGCATTGATTAATAAAACTTTTGTTTTTGAGTTGGCATACCTTTTTCGTTTCCATTTTGGCAAACTGGTCTATCAGTGAGAACCTACAATATACATGAACTAATATTTATGTATACATATATAGAATAGCTCCATCATATGCGTTTATATTGATTAAAAAAATTTAATAGTTTTTATACATGCTATAAATCCAACAGCACAGGTTTGTGGTGCTTATATGTATGTATGTACATTTGAATTTCTGCATGTACTTACATAGTACATATATGTATATGAATTTTACCTGAGACCTAAATATACATACGTGCATATGTATGTATGTTTGTATACACATACGTATTGTATAAAAATACAAACTTGCTCTGAATTCGGGCACAACGCATATGTGTATATGCATTTGTATGTGGGTTCGCATACATACGGATATTTGAAATGTTGCGTTTTTGTGTTGCGTTTATACGTGTAGAAACCTACTTATACTTATGCGTGAATGCAGACAAGTGAACGAACAGGCGAGAACCGTTTGGCAATGGGAATGGAAGAAGGAGAGATGCGTCAGCCCTTTTCCATTTAAATTGCTACAATGGCTGCAATCCTGAAGTGCTGTTCTATTTTTAGACTAAGTATTTTTATACACTGAAATTTAAATTTGTAAAAAGAGTTTTCACAAAAGGCGTTGTAAGGGATATATTCGGCTTGCATCACAATGGTTATAACACAATAACACAATAAGGTTTTTCAAAATATTAGTAAACTACTTTGAATGTTATACATTATTCAGTGAAATTTAACTTATTTATTTTTAAGTGGTTTATTTTATAACTCAGAACCTAAGGAACAGTGCTCGTCGTTTAATTTATTGTTGGAAGAATCTGATCCCATATACGTTGATGATATATCACCCGATAGTAAAAAGAAGCTTCCTGTACAAAATTCAACCGAAGACTGTTCGAAATCTGAATACGAGCAGAACAGATTCTATTTTAGCATTCAAAAAATGCCTAAGCTTTTGCATACATATTCATTTTTGCTAGGAGCTTTCAATATGATCTCTTTTAGCGAAACGTTTGAGACATATAAACATATGTACATATGTATATCTATAAATTTATTGTCCTGACTGATATTAAAAACTGGATAGGATTTTATTTTAACACTTTATTTAAACGTTGAAATAGTATTCTAGATTTTGCAATACTTAATATGTTTTTATGCAAGTACAACTATTTTCTTAAGGCAAACTTAAAAGCTAAAATTAATTCAACTGAGATATATGTATGTTATGCGTGAAGGAACTAAACTGTACAAAAACAATATTAAGCAAATTTTCTGTATACTTGTATGAATTAATGAATGCGTAATCAATGTAAGAAGGCAAGTTTAATAAAATTGATGCGGCAAAATTCGATTATTATAGTTCATAAATTAACTTGTTTTTCTTGAAGTTTTATATATATATATATCACTTACATTATATTTAACTTATAACTCCGACTATTTTTTCGAAGCGCATATTATTTTTGTTTGCTTTCAAGCTCTTTAATATATATATATGTATATTTATTGTACTATTACACATAAAGTACACACATGCGAACGATGAAATATATAGTATGTATTTTTTTAGTTAATAATTCGATATATGTACTTATGAATTATGACTTCCGTTAGCTATAGCTTTTTCAACCCAACTACTTTTAAGTAAATGTTTTTAATTAGATTTTCAAATTTTTTGTGGGTTACCACGCAAATTACATGAAGGTTTACAAATATTTTTTAGTGTACACACAAACAGAAAACATTTTTAAAAACCTTATTTTTTTTAATGCTTAGGATATTCTTTAAATGAATAATATAGGTATTTGCCTTGAAATGGAAAAAAGGGGTATAAGTGTATGTAACAGACAGAAGGATGCATCGCCATATATATGCATATATATGTACTTACGTATTCTTGATCAGACATGAAGGAATGTTGTTTATAGATATACAGATAATAGTCAAAATATGTAGTTTTGGTGTAACAAATTCGATTGGGAGCTTTTAAAACTACTCTAAATTTATAAAAAAAAAATACTATGCATTAAAAAAAAAAAATGTTTCGCACATAAATATCGCTTGCGCTTACTAAAAGTCTAGCAAACACCAAAAAAAAAAAAAAATGCGTTTTCCGAAAACCGACTTAAGAGTTTAAGTATTCTCAAGACACTTTTATATAGACAATGAAATGTTGATCGCAGTCTAAAAGCATTATTTAATAGATGATTTAGTCTTGTAGTAAGTCGGCAAAATATTTATAAATATTCCATAACAAAATATTTTAAATTAGTGTAATCTTTTGTTATTTTTTTAAAATGATAATCTCAGTAAATTAATGTTTAAATGCAAGCGTTGAATTTAGCTATTTAAATGTCACATTTTGTGTGTGTATGTGTATTTTTTCTTTTGTATTTAGCCTGCTTGAGATCGTTGCCTCCAGTTTGTGCATGTCATTGCATGTCAGTTGCATGCAAGAGGAAGAGTGCTCAGCCTACAATTAGTTGCTTCTATTTTTTTTTTCTAAATAGAAAATCAAGTTTGCATGTACATATGTATGTTTGTATCGCGTTTTTTTTTTAGTCTTCTATCACTTGTGAAATGGCAGTGTGTGTTGTTAACATACTGACTAACAACAACAACATCATACATAACCACCGCTTGGCAATAACTTTTAAATATCCTTTGAAATGGCTTTGCTCTTTTGAGCGTGTGCGTGTGTATGGTTTAAGGTTCGATTTATCAGTTTGTCAACTTTAAATACTTTATAGCACTCGATGTCCAACAAGGATTTCGAGTTGTTTGTAGCACCCGGAGTGGTCGTATCATTCGTTTTAACGATGGGTGGAGTAGTTATTGCTGTTGTTGGTGCATATACCGAAAATGAATCTGGCAAATGAGTTAATGATTTCGTTGCTCCATTTAAAGAATTAAATGTGGACAAACCTAAAAAAGTAAATTCAATATTAATCTACGTAAGCAACTTAATGACATGTCTCGCTAGTATTACGTTCCGTTCCTTTTGCCAATCCATTTGTAGGTGCATATGATGACACTAATGCGCTTGCGCTGCTACTATCCAATGAAACTTCGCTCTCTAATTTGCTACACTTGACGCTCGTTTTGCTTATGATATCCGCTAAAAGATCAACGGGTACAGCCGGAGATGCTGTCGCTGTGCTGAGATCAGTCACAACACCAAGTCCAACATAATTTATACGTCCACTGCAATTACTTTTCTCTCTTTCGGATGCGGCTGAACTTGTGGCAGCCTCAGTGATGCCACCGAAGCTTGTATTTTTACCTAAATAAACAAAAACCAGTTACAAAAATTTCAAAAATATTAAAATAATAACCACTAACCTGTTACCGGCGATTGATCACCACTAATGCTGCCAATGCCTCCAACTCCGGTGTTACAGCCACCACCACTTGTGCTACTTGGTGGCCGGGGCAAACGACGACGCAACCATGGATGCTTTAACGCTTCAGATGGTGTTAATCGTTTTTCGGTATCCCATTCCAAACAGCCGCGTATAAAGTTGAGAAAAAGTGGATCCTTGCAGCCATCCAGCGCTTTCGAAAGACTCTTTGAGCATGGTGGACCACGTGGCTTACCGCGCCGGGATTGACCACCAATTAATACGACCATGCCATCAGACATGGTACGAACTGTACAATAGCGTGGATAACCCTTGGGACTAAAGAAAGTTTTTGCACGCTTTGAGCTTGCCAATAGCGATTTACTGGGCATGCCCAAAACTTCAATAATACAAGCAAGCTGATCGCTTTCATTTTCACCCGGAAATAAGGCATGTCCAGAAAGCAGTTCAGCAAGAATGCAACCCAGGGACCACATATCAATGGCTCTGCCATATTTAGCACCCAATATTACTTCGGGTGCACGATAAAAACGCGACTGTATATATGTGTAGACTCGCTGACTTTCGAAACATGATGAGCCAAAATCAATGACCTATTTTAACCATAATAATAATACAATAATAAAAATGCTACAACTGATAATTCACGTTTACTTTTACCTTAATGCCCGAGCGTCCTTGCTGTTTTAATAACACATTCTCTGGCTTCATATCACAGTGAATGATTTCATTTTTATACAACGCATCCAAGCATTGTAAAAGCGAATGTGCAAATTTCCGTACCAACTGCAAACTGAAACCTTTGAAGCCATTCTTCTTGATCAATTCATAGAGATTAATGCTCAACAGTTCAAATGTAATGCATGTGTGATTGCGAAATGTAAAGTAATCATACATATGTATTATATTCATTGTATTATATTTGTCATGATGTCGCAAATGATGCAATATGCGTATCTCCTCTTGTGCCTGGCGATGGAAACGTTTCTCATTGCGCACAATTTTTAATGCAACATGTTCGTGAGTTTTATGATCATAGGCTTTAATCACTTGCCCGAAACTACCTTTGCCAATGATCTTGAGCATTTCATAACGATATGCAACATGATCGTGCGGTATATGTATATATGCACCTTGCTCATTATCATAGTCTGAATTGTTTGGTCCATAAATTCCAGGCCGTTTCTTGGCATTTGCTCCAATAAAGTAAATATGTGGGTAGGCTAGTATTTCGGTTCGTTCGAATGGTGTCAACTTATGCATATACAGAATCATGACTTGTTGCGGCGATACAACCAAAGCCTTTAGCTTATCCTGTAGCGCACATTTTTGTTGGCCAGACATTATGATTTGTTCGTGAAATGTAAAATGTTCGCTGAGTGATAGGGAAGTGCGAGATCCATCCAATGTTACATTCGGCAGAGAGCTTGCTAAAAAAAATAAAAAATAGAGTTCAAATGTATTATAGTAACTACATGGAAGCTTACAAATACATATATGTATATTATGTATGACAAATTCACGTTTTCCCAATTAAAAGTCGAGAAAAAATTCGAATTACATATAAAATTTTTGTTTCTGATTGGATTGAATTCTGATACGGTAGTTCTTTATTAGAGTAGATCAACTGTTTATTAGGGGTGGTCCACAAATTACGTGAGGTGTTTAAGGGGGGGGGAGTCAAGTTAAATCTTACCAAATCTCACTTGGGGGAGAGGGGGGTTCTAAAAAATATCACGTAACTGTTTTTCAATAGAAAACCATGTAAAATGTGTGAAAGTAAAGTTAAATTAAAGTAAGAAATTTTTTTTGTAAAAAATTTTCAAATAAATACCTTGAATTGTTCTTGAGATTCCACAACCATCCATTGTCGAATTATCACTTTTGCCATCACCCATATTATAGTCGGAGGGTAATATCTCAAGCGGCTGTTGTTCTTGTTGTGTTAGTGGTGTGGGTGTTGGCGCTTTTGATATCAATTTATTACGATCCTGACAAATTGCCGTATTGGAACCATAGCTGCTGCTAAAGTATGGCGCCGCTGTGCAGGAGTGATGTGTGGTTGATTGATTTGGATTCATTTCAGTTTTAGTTCGAATTTGTGAAACAGTTAGCATGGCAGATGATGATGATGCTGTTGTAGCGTTTATTATATTGATGGGGTTGTTTTCCGGTTGCAAGTCTCCGGTGAATGTACTGGCGTTCGCCGTGGACAACAGTTGAGCATGATTTGTTGTTGTTGATTTCTGCTGCTGCTGTGATCCAACCATATCAATAAAAATGTTATTATTCTGCTGAATTTGATAATCTTTATGATTATTATTGTTAATACCGTTGCCAGGATCTGAGAAAGTTTCACAAGATTTTTTATAATATTGTATCCCACATTGTGATTGTTGTTCGATTTGACTGGTTTCTTCAATGGATTTGTGATGTTGCAGCATTGAGCAGAATAAACTGGATGGGATTGACGTGGGATTGACGTTCTTTTGGGATGGAACAATAGTATTTAAATGTTGCGGCTGTAATGACATAACTAAACATTCAGAGCTTGGACTTGATGCTGCCAGCGAATCCCAAATTGTATTATTTTTCTGTGTGTGTTTTGGGTAAATAAAAGATACGTCTTCTTCCGTTGGTTTGTCATCTAATAACTCTATTGGTGTACTATAACGTTCGCTTTGCGTTGAATCAATAGATGATAATCGACTGTGAACTGCAGCCTGGCGTTCGAATCGATAGCGAGAAGATGTCTGATTTAATTGATATTCGGAGAGGGAAATTTCATCGTTATTCGGCGGCTCTTGATTGGATTCACACTTTTTGTCATTTTTTAAAATGGTTGAATGTGTTTGATGCTTGGCAACAGCTTTAATTAACAGCGTTGGAGTAGTTAAACAAAATAAATTATTTTCTAAACGTGGCCAATAATTTTTTTTTTGGTTATTCAATTGTGGCCAAAATCGTTCATTAATTGATCGATGAGTAGTTGTTGCAGCTTGATTTTGATTGTCCAACGATCGAGCGGTCCTTAGTAGAGATGAATCGAACCTGTAATATTCGCGATCATCCCTTAGAGCAAACTTATAACTCAATCTACTACTATTGTTGGGATTCGACCATTTAATGTTATTTCGTCTGTTTGTGTCATCTATCTCTCTCTGTTGAATATAAATGTTTAGATAGTCGACGGGTGTCGGTGTGCCGGTTCGTGCTGACCTTAAATCTGGATAGCGATTGCAAGTTAATTGTTGTTTTTGTTGTTGTTCACACCAGCGATCGAATGGACCACCCAGCAGCAATGATCCGGATCTCGTTCCCGTTGTTGTTCCCTGCTGTTGTGCGCTGTACTTTTTTAAGCGGCCATCACAAACATGCTGCTGCTTTGATTGTGTAAGGGCGGCAGACAAATCTTTCGGTTTGCTGGAGGAGCCAGTGGCAACGACATCGAATGCCTTCTCACATTTGTTGTCTTCCGCCGCAGCGTTATTCGGATTCACCGTAATTTGCCGTCCACAAAGACCAGTTAGAATATTAAAACTCAATACATTTTTAAGTGCATTATTTCGATTTTGGCTGTGAAATGTGCATTCCTCTAAACTTTTACTTCTCGTTGTTGTATTAAGTCTGCGTTTGCCGTCACTTGGCTGCCACATTCAACAAAACTAATAATAATGTTCGAATGATAGCGCTTTTTTTCATTTCGGTTAAACACTTCGAATTAACTCGTGCATACACTTATGTTTCTATGTATGAACATAATAAATATGTTTCACCAAATTAATAACCCAAAAATCTACTTGTATGTATGCACATACATACAAACACAGCAGACAGTATTTTTTACAGACATGCTGTAGCTATAGCTACATTGCAAACACCAATTTGTATCGATATTTATTGAGACACATTTATAACGATATTCATATGCCAGTTTTGTTTATCGCAATACAATCAAACATACATAAAGGCGTGCATATGTAAGCATGCTCAATAACATAAGCATGCACAAGCAGTTTGTGTTATTAAAAAGATATTCATTTTTTTCGCTCACACGCACACGAGCGCCAGCTAAGTTGTACGTTTGACTTAACCAGTATCTTTAAAATGAGTTAAATATTAGTTATCAAACAGGATTAACAACGTTGTACTTTTTATAAAAAATTTTCATTCGGCAAATCAGTGTGGCCAAAGTACGGATGCGGTTAATAAATAAAACACTTGTACTTTCACGTACGTTATTCAACACATGTAAAGAAACCAGATTGCGCCAAAGTGGCAACGTCAGAACATGCCCATAACTCATGGCGCCTTAACCTTTTAAATATTGTGTTAATAAATAGCAACGAATGCTGTTAAGCACTAAAAAAAAACAATTTAGGAAAAAGCAATTCCTTTGTAAAAAAAAGTGTGCATATTTTGCATGGAAAAAATTTAAACATGAGATTCAAGTTAACACTTTGCCACCTAACAATCGATAATTGCAATTGAAACGATATGCATGCATCGGCTAACCACCACACGACATATCAAAAGAAAATGAATAAACGTTAGTTATCAGTATATTGTTGCAAAAAAATTATTGTTTTGTTATGCGATAATAGTAAGCAGCAAAACGAAAATTGAATTTGTAAATATCAACTGAACAGAACTTGTACATTTTTAACATAACGTTTAATGGCTAAACACAAAAAAAAAACCACCCCAAACGATTTCGGAAATCTGCATTCAAATCTGTTCGACTCTGAACGCTATGAACTAACTAAAATAATTAAAAAGTTTTCAACAATTATGTGTAAGTATTGCACAGCACTGCTTTCGAAAAGAGTATGTGTTCATATCAATTAGAAAAAAACCAGTTTAAAATCTTAGCAATTGTGATATAAGGTTTTGCCTTTTTATAAAAGTGGTACAATCATGTACTATATATACATACATACACATCCATACTTATATGTTGTGTGTTTGTAAGTGTTAACACAATGAACCAACCAACCACCCACATTCTTTTGGTGGTATATGTGTGTTAAATATTAGATGTGATATCTGTTTATAATAAAATGGCTGACGACAATTGATTTTTTTAAGTGTGCATCTGAATATAAATATAACTTACTAACTATGCATTAATAAAAGCTTGCTAATCATATCAAGTGATTTATTTCATAAAAGCTCTCTTTTCGATTTCCACCCTTATTAGTAACACATGGTTTAAACTAGTTCAAGGTAGAAGGTTGCGGTTGCTGGTGCGAATGCGGGGGGAGTGGAGGTCGCTACGGTTGTTTTTGATATCAAGTGTGTGTTTGTTCTATCTATCCCACATTTCAAAACCGATGATATGAAGTTAAGCATCAAAGTAGGTTTAATGGGTCCTTACCTCACTTTTATGCATACACTGCGAATAAAAACCAACCAATTGCTTAAAAATACTTCTTAAAATCTGAAAAGCAATATAAAGTTGAACATCAAAATATCAAACTTTCGTAAAGCGAATTTTTGTATATAAATACACTGCAATTTGGTTCAATCAGAAAAAACGATTTCATAAAACGAAATTTTTCTATAACAATATTGAGATTCACTATATGGAAGTTTTGTTATATTCGAGCTTGTAACACATATAAATTTTTTTATGCGTGCATTTTGCTTATAATATTATTTCTTATTTATTATTTTCATTGCTAGCAAACTCTATCAACGAATTATCAAACGTTTTATTTTTAATATTTACAGTCAAGCCTCAATAGCTATATTATTTTAGCTGAAAATCTTTAACTGAGGAGCCTCCTTCTACGCCTGACCATGATCGATCCCAGCTCCAGTGAAGAAGATGGTGACGATGATACCGTTGTAACTTTACCCAATAAAGGGCGTGTAGGCGGTCCGCAACAAAAAGCACCTTCAACCGCAACGTCCGCACCATCAACATTGGGAACTACAACAACAATCGTACCTGTTACCTTATCTGGCGGCTCGAAAAATCAAAATGGTGACTATCATCAAACAAACCAAAGGACGCATTTGACTGCTGCTGCTGCAGTAGGTGGCGGAGGGAGAGGGGGCGGAGGAGGGAACAGTAATAACGGAGGCGGTGGAGGTGCATTAGCAAAAAATGAACAGCAAGCTCAACTTAGTGCGGAAGGTGGCAGCCTCGAGGTCCCGAATAACGGAATTCCAAGGTTTGTATAGAACTAGAGATTTATTTCACAACGCAACAAAATCGTCTTTATAAATATTCATAAAATGTATATAGTGCGTTGTTTTAGAAATTTTTTAAATCTTTTTCTGGTTTTGAACATACTATATGGGCAAAATCCAAAGAAAAATAAAAATTAAAAGGCACACCGTATAAGTTAAAAACCAAATTAAGAAAATTATGATTTTACAACGCACAAAATATATTTATACCTATACCGTTATATATATAAATAACAACTATGTTACGCATTTGATTTAAATTTTTAAACGATTGTTGACCCACTCATTTTTGGCATATGGAAAAAAACATTGGCCATACCACCACCACCCCTACCGCCTGACTCCTGCCCTTGCCGGGACATACATACTACTTACTAACAAATAAATCTGAACCAAAACGTCCACAACGACCATCGAAATGACTAACATTGGCAAAACAAAAACATTTAAATGGCGGCGTAAAAAGAACACATGGCAATAGTAGTAAAATTATAATACAGCAACTGCCACAACATCAGCAAAAGCAAAATCAACCACATCATTATGCAAATCAACGTCATTCAAATTTTAATAATAAATATCAAGTTCAAACATCATCATCCATGCACCTTAATAA
Source organism: Scaptomyza montana (assembly GCA_018904305.1). Lineage (NCBI taxonomy): Eukaryota > Metazoa > Arthropoda > Insecta > Diptera > Drosophilidae > Scaptomyza > Scaptomyza montana. The sequence goes on from JAEIGR010000054.1 coordinate 280,451, forward strand.
TTACAACAACGGTTGCGGTGGTGGTGGTGCTCAGGCGTTCAATAATATCATCAGCGGTGGGCACTCGCATTTAGAGGCTCCTTTTTCGAAAATAAACCAAAGTAATAACAACAAAATGTTGCTATTGTCATCTAGTGGTATATCGCAAGAAACTTTAAATCAAAGTGTTGGATCATCGCGTGCTAATTCGCTCCCACGCCCAGTATCGCCATCACCATCAATTGTGAGCGATAAGCATGATGTCGGAGATTCACATGTAAGTCTTAGATAAAATTAACAATAAATGTACAACTATTCACATCATATACAAATCGTTTGAATAGGAAAAACACGAACGCGAGGAAGAAGATCGCAAGCGTCGCATTCAATTGTATGTGTTTATATCGAGATGCATATCGTATCCATTTAATGCTAAGCAACCCACGGATATGACCAAGAGGCAACCAAAAATCACAAAACAACAGCTAGAGATAATAACTCAACGATTTCAGGTAAACAATCTTTTTAAATCCATATATACGTACGCTAAAAGTGATCGAAAACGAATATCGTATTTATATTTTAAACAGTTTAGACTTTCAATGCCCATCTTAAGGGGGAATCTTTTTTATATACATTTCTTATTTTATTTATTATTATTATTAACAGATATGACAGCTGACATTGAATGAATTAAAATAAGTTAAAATAATTAAATTAAAAGTATAACATAAAATTATATATAAAGCTGAAAGTAATTTAGGGAAAAAATTTAAAATTTAAAATTTAGCGTTAAGGCTCGGGAAATTAAAAAAAAATTTATTGGTCCAAAATTTGAAAAACCCAATCAGACCAGCGTTACATTAATAATTAGTACTGAAATTGAAGCCTCCAAGGAGACAAGGGAATTAAGCTTGTCATAGTCATGAGTTAAATAGTTGCTCAAGCAACGATCAAGGCTAAGGGGTAAAAAGTTACGTGAAGATCTAATTGGGACATTTTATTTAATTCGACTCAAAAGAACTGATGAGTCGATTTCACCGTTAAGTAGGTTAGTAATAAATAATACTCCATGCACAGTTCTACATATACGAAATATGAGAATCAAACTTTAAGCATCAAGCAAATAGTGAGCAGTATGAGGGGTACTTCCACAAAAAACATGACTACATTTTGAACAATTTAAATTAAGTAAGTTAAAACTGCACCAGACCGACAACGCACCCAAAACCAACTTTAGTAAGTTACACAGAGAAACATTATTATAAGTAAAACATAGTTTTACATCATCAGCAATCATATATACCTAAGAGTTAGTGATAACAGCTGGAAGATCGTTAATAAACAAGTTAAATAGCAATGGTGACTAGTAGTCCCTGACTACCCTGGGGAACACCAGAGGTAACTAAAATAGGTTTTGATACAGACGATTTAAAAACAACTTTTTGTGTTCGATCACACAAGTACTCTGAAAGCCACCATAAGAGGTTAGCAGGAAATCCAATAATATTTAATTTGTGAAGCAACAGAGAATGACTAACAGAATCAAATGCATTACTAAAATCGGTGTAAACAACGTCACTTTGCATTTTCCCTGAAACCCTTTGATAACAAGCGAAGTGAATTCAAGGAGGTTAGTGGTAGTAGATCTACGCCTAACAAAACCGTGTTGATAAGGCGATATAATTGAACTACATATGTGTTGAAATTGAGAACATATAATTTTTTCGAAGACTTAGAAAAATTTTTATGGAGTTGAATAATAAAAGATTCCTTCCATATGGCAGGAAACATATTTGAGTCAACCGACCAGCTAAATAATTTATGTAAGGGTTTATAGAGTGAATCAGCACAGTGTCTAAGTATACAACCTGGCACTCCATCAGGGCCAGGCAAGTAGCCGGATTTGATAGAGTTAAGGTCACTTAGGAGCACAATCTAGGACATTTATGCAATTTGACGTTTGAACTTGAAAAGGATAGGAGTTAGTGCAACTACATAAGCTCGTTGAGTATACAGATTGAAAATACTCAGCAAATAGATCGGCTACTGCCTGATCAGAACTTGCTTTCGGAAAACTGAGGATGGCAAGCATGAAGACTTACGTTTAGAGTTAACAAATTTATAAAACTGTTAAGGATCACGTGAAAAGTTTAATCTACAACGATTAAGATAATTACAATAACAAGATGTGTTAACAGAAAGAAAATTAGATTTTATTAAATAAGAAGATAAATCAATAGTAGTTCCAAATTTTTTAAATTTTATATAAGATCTTGTCTTCGCGTTATTTCAATTTCGATAGTTCCCTCGTAACAACTCGTTCAACATTCTACCACTACAGTTATGCACCCTGTTAACTTGCGATAGGCCGAACTCCAGTAGGCCATCGATAAAATCATCAGAAGTGACTGGTAATGCCGCCGAAGATGCGTCATTCACAGACCATACAACATGTGGCAAATTTAAATCACCAACCACCATCATATTATCCATATCTGTCAACAATGACGAAACAAGTTGCAGGGCACTCAGATAGGATGAATAAATGTTAATATCAGAATGAGGAGGAATGTAAGAACAAGTAACACGCAATGAACGGCCGCGTTATAATATTTTAACACATCTAAACTCTATGACCGGAAGATCATGGGAATGAATCTGTTCAGAGGAAATACAAGAGTCAACAGCAATGAGAACACCGCCCCTAACGGAATAATCAGAAATATCGGGTTTTAACATATAATTTAGCAAGTATTGTGTTAAAGCCTCTAACATTTTAATAGGCCAAGCTAATTACATTAGTTAGTTTTTTGCTGCCGATGTCGAGGCAAAAGGTTGGCTAACAGGCGGTGCACTACTAATCCTAATACCATTATTATTATTTCGCCTATTCACAAACTCTTTTACAACGAGCTGCGGCGGCCAAAACTTTCCAGAATAAATCGTCGAGAAAAGTTCGGGCGGAACACTCAACTTGAAAGAAAATATGCTTCGGGCATTTTTTTTATTTCAACCCTTATATGTGGGGAATCGATATTACTTTTAACGTAGGCACTGACATCATCCGATCAAGTATCGGATGCTAGCGTGGACACGAAAATACATTTATTTAGAGGCACAACAACAATAAACTTGTGAGTTAATAGGCACACAAGCTGTTGAACCGGAGGGCTCATGCATAGGATCAGAAATAAGGTTATTAGTAGGGGTTCTTACGGGCGAGTTAAATACCATTAATAGGTCCGGGGGGTTAATGCTACGCACCAGAGGGGTTTAGTGGGCAGACCAAGTGGGACAGTAAGAGGACTAAGATCCGAAGTCTTTTTACGCTTCGGAGATTCGGTTGCCTCAAGCTCTTTAAAAGAAGTACGCAGGTTATTAAATGCAACATGCATAGCTTTAAAGCTTTTATGAGTCTGCTGCATGAATTGGGAAGATTCCACAATCCACACAGGATAAAATCTTGGTTGGTTGTTCCAACCAATTTGCAATTTTTGCTGCAGCAAACGAGCATTTTTAAAAATGTAAATAGTTTGATAAAAAAATAGATATGCTAAAACAAAACAAAGTAGGTTGAAGGTATGTAGTATAAACGTATCAATACAATGAGCACGATAAAACGGTAAAAATCAAGAGAGCGCTTAAATGAGAGAGCGTGAGCATGTAGGCAGATACAAGGCATGATACAATCAATACGTTAGCAAGGCGTATTAAACAAGGTGGCAGCGACGTCGACGTCGCGTTGCATTACGAAAAAGAAATTTGTTCTCGCACGCACATGTATACACACACACATATGCATTTTTCTTTTTTGCTGCTAAATGTGCCTTGCAAGGTATACTTAAGTATACCTTGGTGCCTTGCGTAAGGCAACAGCAAAGAGGGCGACGTCGACGTCGCTGCCACCTTGTTAAATACGCCTTGTACGGTAGTGTCATGCGAGACTGTGCCCTCTTTTTTTCGGTACTAGTTGTCAGTCGCTAAGTGCTTGTCGTTGAGGTAAGACGTTGATGCGGACGATTTTTTTCTGCTTGTTATTTTTGTTGTTTGTTTACAGCTGACTAAAAAATTTTATTTTAAGATAAGAATACATTTTCGCATCAAAAACCTTAATAATAAATAAAAAATACATAAACAAAACATAATGGGAAATAAAAAACTATTAAAAATATTACTTTAAATATATATATATGTTGTTTATTTGAATATGAACATTTATTAAAATGTTTTAATGTTATATGAATCGAAAGCGTTTTACTTATTTGTTTATTTAATTTAAATATCACAACAAAGCAACCAAAATGTATCGGCCGCATACATACAACAAAACACTTTCTATACCTAACTCTATCGCACTTGCAAAACAGCCCTTTAACAGACTCAAGAGAGTAAAATTAAAAGAGAGCAGCTTAGCCCTCTCTTTCGCACTCGCAAATCATAAGGCAAGTACGGGCTGAGGCAGCATGACACTACCTTCTTGATTGTATCATGATACAAGGTATACTTAAGTATACCTTGGGCAGATAGAACAGCAAGTACGCGGATTAAAGCTGACAAGAGCGGGAGCGCACTGATGCTGTAAAGCGAGAGCAAGAAAATAGACAAGCTGTTTGTTGTTAGTAAACACAGACTATGCAAATGCCAATATGTATATGCCAATATGTAATGCCAATATGTATATGTATGTACGTATGTTCGTTTTCTTTATTTTGAAGCACTGCAGCGTCAATTTAACTGCAAATTAAATTAAAACAAGTGGAAACGTTGCAGTCGGACGCAACCGACTGCGGCATACTCGATACCAGTATTAAAACCGGTAAAAAGAGGCCTGATTGCAAAGGGGAACGGTTGCGGCAGGCGTGTACGCTGCCTTAAAGATTCTCCGATGCAGATGGGGATGCCACCAGCTATATTCCTTCCAAATTTGGTGACTCTAGCTCAAAGTTTGTAAAATGTAGGGAAAGGGGGGGCTGGGGGCGGTATGGGTAGTTGTGGCATCAAAATTTTTGTTGCAGATCTTTGTGAAATGTCAATTGCTATCTTCATACCAAATTTGGTGGCTCTAGCTCGAAATTTGTAATAAGTGGGGAAAGGGGGGCTGGGGGCGGTATGGGTGGGCGAGGCATCCAAATTTTTGATGCAGATCTATGTGGAATGTCAATTGCTATCTACATACCAAATTTGGTGACTCTAGCTCGAAGTTTGTAAAAAGTGGGGCAAGGGGGGCTGGGGGCGGTATGGGTGGGCGTGGTATCAAAAATTTTGATGCAGATCTTTGTGAAATATCAATTGCTATCTTCATACCAAATTTGGTGACTCTAGCTCGAAAATTGTAAAAAGTGGGGAAAGGGGGGCGAAATGGAGGGCGTGGCTCCAAAACTTTGATGCAAATTTTTGGGGGTCGTTGCCAGCTATCTTCCTACCAAATTTGGTGGCTCTAGCTCCACAACTCTGGAAGATACACTCATTCCCGTTTTTGACGAAGCGTTGGGGTGGATGGGGGTGGCTAGGGCAGTATTGGTGGGCGTGGCATCCAAACTTTTGATGCAGTTTTTAGGGAGTCATCATCACCTGTCTTGGCACCAAATTTGGTGGCTATAGCTCAAAAACTGTGGGAGATATAGCCATTTCTGATTTCAAAATGCGGGGGGGCTGGGGGCGTAATGGGTGGGCGTGGCTCCAAAACTTTGATGCAGTTTTTTGGGGGTCGCTAACAGCTATCTTCCCACCAAATTTGGAGGCTCTAGCTCCACAACTCTGGAAGATACACGCATTCCCGTTTTTGACGAAGCGTTGGGGTGGATGGGGGCGGCTAGGGCAGTATCGGTGGGCGTGGCATCCAAACTTTTGGCGCAGTTTTTAGGGGGTCATCATCACCTATCTTGGCACCAAATTTGGTGGATATAGCTCAAAAACTGTGGGAGATATAGTCTTTTTTGACTTTAAAATGCGGGGGGGCTGGGGGCGGAATGGGGGCGTGGCTCCAAAATTATTGATGCAGTTTTTTGGGGGTTGCTAATAGCTATCTTTTTACCAAATTTGGTAGTTTTAGCTGTAAGGATGTTCGAAATATGTGGATTTATCGGTATTGGGTTATCGAATTTATCGATTTGCCAGCCCCCCAGTTATCGTAGAACCCCCATCTTGACACTTTAATTTACTATCCCATAGATAAAAAGAATTGGAAAGTTTCAAGTCTCTAGCTTGAAGGGTGTGGAAAAAACTTGCACACATACGGACGGACAGACGGACAGACGGACAGACACCATGACGGACATTGCACAAAACCAATATACTCTTTACCTTCGGTATCGAGTATAATGAGTATTTAACAGGCAAATTCAATTATGCACACGTTAATATATCCAAAGTATATTTGCGATCACTGTTAGAATTGTTTACCAAATAATCCAAGTTAAGCTCCGTACACAAACACTAAATTATTGAGAGCACTCAAAAACACAACCGTCACCAACGAAAGACAAATACTTGTTAAGGGAAAAATCTTTTTCATATTTAACTCTTTTTAATAATATAATAATTTATATGATTTTGTTAAACATCAATCTTTTATCAGTCAATCTTTTATTAAAATGTTTTTACTATTGTATATTGTATAGAGTGCATAGAATTTAAACAATTTTATGGAAAAATAGTACTTAAAACTAAATATTTGAGAAACCGGTTTTGTACCGAACCATTACGATTTTCGAAGCGGTTTGCATCAGCGTTGCCGTAAAAAGCAAAAAATTAGTTAAATAACAACAACCACATAGATGTTTTAACTGTGGCTGTGCTCATGTTAAAACTTACGACATTATGAACCAGTGCTGTCGCTAAAGACTCTGTTCATAAGGCCTGTACGCATGAGCCCCGTACAGCTCCCGTACCGAACACATGAGTTTTACGACCGTAACAGCAAGTGTTGAAAAAATCACATATTGTGGCGGTAGGCTAATAACTTTCTCTAAATAAATCGGAAATGCAGCTGTATTTTGTACACTTGAATTCAAAATAATGATTCACGACCAACGCGCGCTACTTTTGTGTTTTAGTACAGCTAACGCCCTGCTGCTGGTTGTTGTTAAAAAAAAGGCAGGCTGCAAAACCAAAAAGCATTTTAGTGAACCCATATTTGATGGGCAGAGCTGAGATTACCGACCCCATAAAGTATATATATTCTTGATCAGCATCAACAGCCGAGTCGATTTAGCCATGTCCGTCTGTCCGTCCGTCTGCCCGTCTGTCCGTCTGTATGAACGCGTGGATCTCAGAGACTATAAGAGCTAGAGACTTCAGATTTTGTATATAAGTTCTCCTATACCATGAGCAGAACAAGTTTGCTTCAAATTATTGATAACTATTCTGGTTTCCGATATACACATAGAATCGATAACAAAAAATATCGAATTTGGAGAATGTAAAAATGAGGGTTGAAATAATGGGTAACGATAGAACTTTTCTGAAAATTTCGTCCAAATCGGTTAAGAAACACCGGAGATATCGAATTTTATCGATTGAAGTTAAGTCATTATACCAAAGTCTTATATAAATTTAATTTATTTATTGCAACTGGGTTCAGGGTATCTTCTAGTCGGGCTCTCCCGACTGGAGCCTTCTTACTTGTTATTCAATACTTCTTGTGCAGCATTGACTGCCAAAACAATAAGTATGGCTCTATTGGAGCCTAAATTAGGTCAACTTTGTTAATACATATTATCCGAAAAATGTATAAGCCGGCTCTTGCCCGACATGTTGTTGCTTTTTTTTACAATCGTAAATAGCTGCTGAAAGCTATTTACTGTCGTAACATTTTAACATAATATTTTAACATTTTCATTGTTCAACACTACCGTACCACCTGTAGCGAACAGAACTGCATACCGAAAATGTTAGTACGGTACTGACGCTGTACGAGACCATTTTTATACCCTTAACCCATAAAATGGGTAAATAAGGGTATAATGGTTTTGTGCAAAAGTATGTAACAGGCAGAAGGAAGCATCTCCGACCCTATAAAGTATATATATTATTGATCAGCATCAATAGCCGAGTCGATTTAGCCATGTCCGTCTGTCCGTCTGTCTGTCCGTCTGTCTGTCCGTCTGTCCGTCTGTATGAACGCGTGGATCTCAGAGACTACAAGAGCTAGAGACTTCAGATTTGGGATATAAGTTCTCCTATACCATGAGCAGATCAAGTTTGCTTCAAATTATCGATAACTGTTCTGGTTTCCGATATACACATGGAATCGATAACAAAAAAATATCGAATTTGGAAAATGTAAAAATGAGGGTTGAAAGAATGAGTAACGATAGATCTTTTCTGAAAAATTCGTCTTAATCGGTTAAGAAACACCGGAGATATCGAGCTTAATCGATTGAAGTTAAGTCAGTATACCAAAGTCTTATATAAATTTAATTTATTTTTTGCAACTGGGTTTAGGGTATTTTCTAGTCGGGCTGTCCCGACTAGAGCCTTCTTACTTGTTTTTATATGAAGTTTTTACTGTACGGGAGCTGTACGGGCTTCTGCGTTCAGGCCTATAAGTTGCAAAAGTCAGGGCTGCCACCGTAAAGACGAACTTACTTATAGCACTAAGTAAAATAGAATATATTCTACTTACTTAGTGCTTATAGTCAGAACTATCGATAGTTTATTTCCCGATAGTTTATACGATTTTATTTTATTATTAATTGTTTTGGTGCAAAACCATAATTTAATTTGCAACAAAAACAATAAAACATGGTTTCAAAAACTTGTACGCAAATTTTCTGAATTTATAAAATTGGGGATGAAAATTTTTTATTGTTATATAATTTTTGTTTGGAACTCACGCTCACCATGTCCACCCCTGGCACGGAAGAATTTAAATATGAAAATTTAATTATGACCGAATATCTTAATAAAATTTCAACATTTAGAAGATATCAGTCATGACCGCATATATATCAAACGAAAGGAAATCAAGTCTATTTTATATTGAGAAAAAATAAAAAAAAAATCATCTGGGAGTTTTTTTTTAGCAATTTGCAATTTAAAAACAAGTGGAAACGTTGCAGTCGGACGCAACCGACTGCGGCATACTCGTTACCAGAAAACCGAAAAAAGAGGCCTGATTGCAAATGGGGTACGGATGCGGCAGGGGTGAACGCTGCCTTAAAGAATCTCCGATGCCGATGGGGATGCCACCAGCTATCTTCCTTCCAAATTTGGTGACTCTAGCTCAAAGTTTGTAAAAGATGGAGAAAGTGGGGCTGCGGGTGGTATGGGTGGGCGTGGCATCGAAAATTTTGATGCAGTTTTTGGAGGGTCATTATCACTTATCTTGGCACCAAATTTGGTGGCTATAGCTCAAAAACTGTGGGAGATATAGGCTTTTTTGACTTTAAAATGCGGGGGGCTTGGGGCGGAATGGGTGGGAGTGGCTCCAATATTTTTGATGCAGTTTTTTGGGGTCTGCTAGTAGGTATCTTCTTACCAAATTTGGTAGTTTTAGCTGTAAGGATGTGCGAAATATGTGGATTTATCAGTTTTGAGTTATCGAATTTTTCGATTTGCCAGCCCCCCAGTTATCGTAGACACTTTAATTTACTATCCCATTGATAAAGAGAATTGGAAAGTTTCAGGTCTCTAGCTTGAAGGGTGTGGAAAAAAGTTGCGAACATACAGACGGACGGACACCATGACGGACATTGCACAAAACCAATATACTCTTTACCTTTGGAAACGAGTATAAAAAGTAATGATTTTTGCACTGATTTTTTGCCTTAAAAGTTATATATTTGGCAAAAGTATATTAAATTTGAATGTTGGAATGTTTGTTTAACTTATCTCAACTTATATTCCAAAAATCAGAGTAATTGATGAATTATTGAGATTGCTAGAGCAATTTAAAGTCTTAGAAATGAAGCAAAAACATTCATATTTTTGGTCTCATTTTTTTAATAGAAAATGTAATCAATACATTTATAAATATAATTTTATTGTTAGTTTGAAGGCTTGGCCTTAAAATGAAATTAATTTGAGGAAAATTTATCCATTAGTTCATGAGCAATAAGCGATTTTGTGAAACTCTCATATTACAACAACAACTTTTTCAGATTGCTACCTCATTATTGAAAGGTGAGACGTATTCTACGTCAAAAAAAAAAATTGAACATCGTATTCATTTTATAAACAATGTCTTAAATTTTCTTTCCAGGCATTTCTCAAGGGTGAAACGCAAATAATGGCCGATGAAGCATTTCAAAATGCTGTGCAAAGCTATCACGATGTTTTTTTGAAATCCGAACGTGTTACAAAAATGGTTCAATCTGGAGCATGTTCGCAGCACGATTTTCGTGAAGTGTTCCGGAATAACATTGAAAAGCGTGTAAGGTATGGATGATTTTCGTTACACACTATCATTCCATAATTCCTAAGAAGCGTTATGTATAAAATAAGTTTATATACATTTTTTAAATATTTCTTTTTTTTTACATAAAATACAATTACATATTTTAATTTTATTTCAATTTGAATTAATTTTATGTCGACTGTTCCCAGTTGACAATAAATAAATAAAAAAATATTTGTATTAAAGATCCTTACCAGAGATCGATGGCTTGAGTAAGGAAACTGTGTTGACATCTTGGATGGCAAAATTCGATATTATACTTAAGGGTAGCGGCGAAGAAGATACAAAGCGACCATCGAGAATGCAACAATCATTAAATAGTGAATTAATTCTATCCAAGGAGCAACTCTATGATATGTTTCAACAGATACTATCGGTGAAAAAATTTGAGCATCAAATACTTTTTAATGCATTAATGGTACGCAGTAACTTATTAACTTTTAACAAAATTTAATTAGCTATGCACTATTATTATTCAAATTCTATGCATAGCTTGATTCCGCTGATGAGCAAGCAGCGGCCATTCGACGCGAATTGGATGGTCGAATGCAGCGTGTCGGGGAAATGGAGAAAAATCGCAAGCTAATGCCAAAGTTCGTGCTTAAAGAAATGGAATCCCTATACATTGAGGAATTGAAATCTTCGATTAATCTATTGATGGCAAATCTGGAATCACTTCCGGTTTCAAAAGGCAATATGGACAGTAAATATGGTCTACAAAAATTAAAACGTTATAATCACAGGTAATTATTTTGTTAAATCATCGGTTGAGCTTATAACTGTAACTTTTTTCTATTTATTTATTGCTTGCCACTTCTGGATACATTTTTGTTTGTAGCACACCATCATTTTTGTAAGTCCCAAGATACTCAAAATGTTCTAGATGGAGGTAGGGCAAAGTAATATAATATTATCTGAATTACTTAACTTGGAAGTTCGATCATTTTTGCAATCTTCTTCCAAGCTTGGTCAAAAAAAAAATAAAATAAAATACCCCGGGCAAGCTTTCCCTTTACCTATTTTGATTCAGGCACGTGTTCTGGCTGTTAAGTTGTAAAAGATTTTTATTGGTAACGGTATTTCCTGTTTATGGATTAAAAAAAAAAAAATTTAAATATCTGTATATATATAACATAGTACAATTTGTTAAATTCAATGTCTTACACGTCTTAATAATATATTATTGTGGTCGCATCTATTTAAAAAAAAAATAAGAAAAATGATTCTGCGTTCGCATGGATCTCTTTCCAAGCTCGAAGGTGATTCCGAAGATGGTACAACACAATTGACAAAGCTAGATGTTGTTCTCACATTTCAATTAGAGGTCATTGTAATGGAAGTCAAAGGTTTGAAGTCTTTGGCACCCAATCGTATTGTCTATTGTACAATGGAAGTGGAAAATGGTGAAAAGCTACAAACGGATCAGGCCGAGGCTTCGAAACCAATGTGAGATAAGTTTTTATTTATTTATACTGTTGAATTAACATATTTTATAAAATTTTTGACATTCTAGGTGGGATACACAGGGTGATTTTACAACAACGCACCCATTGCCGGTTGTCAAAGTTAAATTATATACAGAAAATCCTGGAATGTTGGCACTCGAGGATAAAGAGTTGGGAAAAGTAACCATTAAGCCAACACCACTTTCTTCCAAAGTGAGCTATACCTTCACAATTTCTTTCGAAATATGATGTCTCGGGGGTTACTATTAATATAGTTTTCTATTATTATTATTTTGAAGTCACCTGAATGGCATCGTATGATTGTACCTAAAAATACACCCGATCAGGATGTAAGAATAAAAATAGCATGCAGATTGGACAAACCATTAAATATGAAACACTGTGGGTATGTATGAATCAATGAGAATACTTTATGTCAAAAGACGTCATTATTCAAGTAACTTCTAATAATAATATTACTACTACGAATAAAGGCATCTTTTTGCAATTGGCAAATCGGTGTGGAAGAAATGGAAACGACGTTACTTTGTTTTGGTACAAGTTTCACAATACACTTTTGCAATGTGTAGCTATAAAGAAAAGAAATCTGAGCCGTCCGAAATGATGCAATTGGATGGTTATACAGTGGATTATATTGAAGCCGCAAGTGGTAAGTTTTTAATGAAAAAAAGTTTGATTGTATAGAGAAAATTGTTGTTATGTTTTTGTTGTTTTCAAAACAGCAAATCTCATGTTTGGCATCGATTTAAATGGTGGTCGCTATTTCTTTAATGCGGTGCGCGAAGGCGATAGTATTGCATTTGCTTGTGATGATGAAAATGAATGCAGTTTATGGGTAATGGCCATGTATCGAGCAACTGGTCAATCACATAAACCAACGCCACCAATAACACAGGACAAAAATTCGGCAATGTCGAAAATTCAAGGTGGTAAGTATATTTGAAATAGACAATTAATGCATACAGTGGAACTTCTCTTGAGATTCCCTACATGGAAGTTTGACTGTAATATTATTATGCTAATATGTGTGGTATGTACATTAACACAAATATATCCTAATTAGATGCAGATAAAGCGCGCAAGCATGGTATGGAAGATTATATAAGTGCAGATCCATGTACATTTGATCATGCGAATTTATTTAAGACATTACAAAACTTAACACTAGAATTTCGTTTAAATGATCCGTACGCATCGCTGGTAAGCACTTTGTAACACTGAAGACTTTTTTAAATGTCTACCATTATTTCGTTGTTTTTTTACAGGGCTGGTTTAGTCCCGGTCAAGTTTTTGTTTTAGATGAATATTGCGCTCGATATGGAGTTCGTGGTTGCTATAGGCATTTATGCTATCTATCCGATCTATTGGATCGTGCTGAAAAAGAGCACATGATTGATCCCACATTGATACATTATTCATTTGCATTCTGTGCGAGTCATGTGCATGGTAATAGGTAACGTTATGTGGTATACGTACTTTGCGTTTTTACACCTACCAAAGACAAATACTCAAATAAGTTAAATATTTTTTAGACCTGATGGCGTTGGCAGCATAACGCATGAAGAGAAAGAAAAATTTTCGGAAATCAAAGAACGTCTGCGACAACTTTTAGAATTTCAAATAACAAATTTCCGTTATTGTTTTCCTTTTGGACGCCCTGAAGGCGCATTGAAAGCAACATTGTCGTTACTTGAACGTGTTCTAATGAAAGATATTGTTACCCCGGTGCCACCGGAAGAAGTTCGTCATATGATTAAGAAGAGTTTAGAGACTGCGGCACTTGTAAATTATACACGATTATCGGCTGAAGCGAAAATTGAAGGTCGGTCAACGATATACGTAACGATTTTTAAACACTATAATTTATATCAATTTTTTGTATAGAGGATTTACGAGGCGAGTTAATAGTGCCGCCACCAAAAAAACTCGAGGATCTTATACATTTGGCTGAGCTTTGTGTTGATTTGCTGCAACAAAATGAGGAGCATTACGGCGAAGTAAGTTGTCGTCATCAAAATTGTCAGTTAAATACAAACATGCTTACATACAGGCAGATACTTATGAATATATATATTTCAATACGTAGTTATATAGTCAATGTAAGTATATTTGCAAGGTATATACATATATATATATATATGTGTTACAAAAAACATTCTTCGTGCAAACGGTAAACACAAAAACATTTTTGCTTTTAGACGTTGTTTAAATGTATGTAGCCAAAATTATATGTATGAACATTTTGTGGAAATATTTATTGCAATGTTCAATTGAATATTGCCGCACCTTTTTTATATGCATTGTGTGGACAGCTCTATATTAATATTTATATTTTTATTATGCTATCTTACTAACATAAACTTATAACTGTGAATCTTCTATTTATTTTATTTACATTAAGTGTGTACCATGCGTGAGTTTTTTTCCGTTTCCTTTTATATATATATGTGTATGTGTGTGCGTATACATGAGTGCCTTTATATGTGAATTTCAATTTCAAACTTCAACACCTGTTAGCCCAAATAAAAAAATATGTGTGTCTTGTGGATTTTTTTTCGCCATATTCCTATTATAATAATATCATTCAAAAAGTTAACAAAACACAAAACAAAAAATAAACAAAATACTTTGAAATATACAAATAGTACTTATATATGAAATAAAAACAAGTAAGAAGGCTCTAGTCGGGAGAGCCCGACTAGAAGATACCCTGAACCCAGTTGCAAAAAAAAAATTAAATTTATATAAGACTTTGGTATACTGACTTAGCTTCAATCGATTAAATACGATATCTCCGGTGTTTCTTAACCGATTTGGACGAATTTTTCAGAAAAGATCTCGTTACTCATTCTTTCAACCCTCATTTTTACATTTTCCAAATTCGATATTTTTTTGTTATCGATATTATGTGTATATCGGAAACCAGAATAGTTATCGATAATTTGAAGCAAACTTGTTCTGCTCATGGTATAGGAGAACTTATATCCCAAATCTGAAGTCTCTGGCTCTTGTAGTCTCTGAGATCCACGCGTTCATACAGACGGACAGACGGACAGACGGTCAGACGGACAGACAGACGGACATGGCTAAATCGACTCGGCTATTGATGCTGATCAAGAATATATATACTTTATAGGGTCGGAGATGCTTCCTTCTGCCTGTTACATACTTTTGCACAAAACCATTATACCCTTATTTACCCATTTTATGGGTTAAGGGTATAAAAAATAAGAAAGCCTTTAGTGGGGAGAGCCCGACTAGTAGATACCCTTAACCCAGTTAAAAATAAATTAAATTTATATAAGACTTTGGTGATTAATTTCGGTGTTTTTTTAACCGATTTGGACGAATTTTCAGAAAAGATCTATTGTTACCCATTCTTTCAACCCTCATTTTTACATTTTCCAAATTTAAATTTTTTTTTTTTAAAAATAAATTTTTAAAAAAAAAAAAAAAAAAAAAAAAAAAAAAAAAAAAAAAATTTTTTTCTCCAAAAGAAAAAAAAAAATAAAAAAAAAAAAAAAAAATCCCTCCTTTTTTTATTTAAAAAAAACCCAAAAAAAAAAAAAAAAAAAAAAAAAAAAAAAGAAAAAAAAAAAAAAAAAAAAAAAAAAAAAAAAAAAAAAAAAAAAAAAAAAAAAAAAAAAAAAAAAAAAGGGAAAAAAACCCCCCCCCCCCCCAAAAAAATAAAAAAAAAAAAAAAAAAAAAAAAAAAAAAAAAAAAAAAAAAAAAAAAAAAAAAAAAAAGATTTAAATCGATATCTTCCTTACTTATATCAACATGCAATTTTACAAAATACCAAACTTGTTTTTAGGAGACACATAATCATATTTTAGTTTATTTTTAAATTTAATTTTTTTTTTGTCATAAGATTTGTTAGGTTATTATTGCAATAAGCTAAGCTGTTTATGATTTCTGAAGGAAAAATGATTTATTTCTAAACTTTTGATTTTTAAGATGCGATGGTTTCCAAACAATATGAAATATTACTCATATGTATGAAGTAGAATTTAAATTTGTATATATACTCGATTTACACTACATTTAGCTGCGCATTAATGACAAAAAGGATAAACTTAAGACAATAAAGGAAAGCAGCGACGGCAAAGGATGCGATACTGTTGTTCCTACAGTTGCAAATGCTTCTAATCAGGAATCGTCTGAAGGTACATTGGACGTTGCTGCCGCTGGCGCTGGCAATAATGGACCACCTCGATTTCGTTACTGTATGCCCACCCATGCGGTGTATACATCGCCAGTACCAACGGCACGTACCCCTCTCTTATATACATACATATACAAACAATCGTACCTTAGCAAAAAACATGACTGCATTTACCTATGCATACATACATATGTGAACATATGCATATATGCAGTCACACGCTTACATACATATTCTCACACTCATACTACCTTCAGAACCAGCCGTTGACGAATCGTTGGCGATACGTTAACTCCAAAACAGCTACCAGAAGCTGGAAGTCAGCCTTATCTAAATATACCTTTGCAAGGTTAAGGAAAGCTGTCAGTAATGTTTTTTTATGTGAACATAAAATATAGAAAATAAATTGAGAACAAAAACAAATTTGCCAGTTTAAGTACAAAATAAATTCTTTAAGAAAATACACTAATACAGTTATAGCGACATTTGATTTAGGGTCGCAGCTTTACTCCTAAATACTATGTGTAAAATGGTGGTCGATTTTCAATTATTTCATATGCATGCGCCAGCGATAGAGACTATCAGAGGCATGGGGCATGCCTAAAATGTCTGTCTTAATTTAGATTATAATATTTATATGTACATACTATGTATTCAGTGATATCGTACAAAAATTATTGTATTATAATTTGTTGCTGTTTGTTAATTGGTGGGTTAGATAATAACACATAGTTCTATTTATATATGTCTCTCTCCTCTCTTAATGTGTCTGTCTCTCTTATTTTTCCCTTTCCGTCTTTCTTCAATATTAATGTCTCCTACATTAGACATAGTTTTTTGGAACTAACTAGCCCTAAAGATCACGGAAACCTTTACAAAAAGCAACTGTTTAACATATGTTTACTCCTATTTACAATTATTTTAATCATAAAAAGTCAATAGGCTTACATAAAATTGTAAATGGCCGTAAATGCATAGAATGCGGATGCGGACCATCCCAAAAAAGTGATATATGTCGAAATGTGTCCTAATTGGTGTTTCTTGGTATCCAAAACATGCATGTCTATCAACTCTTTATATAATATGTTAATGAAATCTGTACCAGCAATCCTAACTTACTTGCATACATAACAAATTGGACACTGACGAATCCAAAATACATACATTAACATACTTATGTACATGTAAACATGATGCAAGCCTCTCACAATATACTACATTAAACTATACAATACTCACGATCAATTTATAATTTATTTTAAAATCACTACTGCTTATTTTTCTGTTCAATGCATGCAGAAAATAATATTGTACATATTTACATAGTACCTGCATACGTTTGGGGTAGCTTGGCTAACAATACCAGAAGTTGAAATTCTTTAGAATTTTCAAGAAAACCTATACCTAGAGCCAGCTTTACAATTTAAGATTTGATTTCCGATAACTACTTTGAAAGCTTGGCAAAACAAAACCCATTGCAAGTTAAAGTTGAAAATGAATTTATATTTCATTTGATTTATATTTTTGATTTTTACTAAAAGAAAGTCGAAAATTTACGTGCGTATTTAAATAAGTATACATGTGTGCATATAATAAAATGGGTTTAAGTTAAGTAAAGTTGTGCGCTACAATTTTCGTTTTCATGGGGACTTCATATTCTAAGCTTTTTTTTTATTATTTTTAATTCCGAATGTACGAGTATTTTCTGGACACCTTTCGTATTTTCATACGTCAAACAATTAAAGGTTTCATTGCTTTTTTTTATTATTTTTTTTTGTACTTTTCAATTTAGGCATTTGCTTGGTTCAGCGATCTTCTGGTTGAACATGCGGAAATATTCTGGTCTCTATTCGCAGTTGACATGGATAGGGTATTGTCCGAGCAGGCACCTGATACCTGGGACTCATTTCCATTATTTCAAATTCTAAACGATTATTTAAGATCAGATGGTAAGTGCAAAATAATAATATGGCTACCGCACAATGTGAAGTTAATTAACTAAAAATCTAGATAACTTGCGTAATGGACGATTTCACCAGCATTTGCGTGATACTTTTGCACCTTTGGTGGTACGATACGTGGATCTTATGGAATCGTCAATAGCCCAATCGATTCATAAGGGTTTTGAGAAGGAACGTTGGGAAAGCAAAGGGTGAGTAAATATTTTCACACATTCGACCGTTTTAAATTGTCCACTTTATGCCACAACATCAATTCACCTTGACAAAAAATTCCAAAGTGTTTAAGAAACTACAAAAACAATATTAGGGTATTTAATTTGAGCCAAATGGAATCGATATGTGAAACTTGTGACATACGGATGAAAATAACATGCATATTTACGTATATATTTCTGAATATAGAACGACCAAATGAAGCGAGTCTATATGTATGAGCACGTATGTAAAAAAAAGTATGTACATATATACTATACTTTGAATGAGTGTATATGCCATGCAGAACCAGCTGCTACCCTCTTGGTCCTGCAGGGTGCATGCAAAAGAGTACGTATGATTTTTTTTTAACAAAAAACACATACACTTGCCAGAAAAAGTCTGCGTACAGGCACAATGCAAAAATTTAACTGTAAAAAACCATGACTTGTAATTATGATATTGTCAAAATGATATTTTTTGACTGAAAAACACATTAGGGAACGTACCCAAATTACGTGACCAATTTAGGGGGGGGGAGGGGGTCTTAAAAATACTACACTTTGTCACAAGGGGGAGGGGGGGAGTTTCTGTTTTTATCACGTAGTAAATTTTTTAAAATTTCGACGTTTTCGAGCTGCATTAAAAAGTGGCGCATTGCGTGGTAACACTGACGTGCGAATGTTTATTAAAATTTGGATATTAAAATAAAGCCTAAAAACAACAAAAATAGTAAGCTGCGAACAAATTAGGGTAAATAAAGGGAACAAATTTTTTAATGCCATATTTATAAATGTTTACGTAAAAACAGTGGGGGGGGGAGGGGTTTGGCAATTTACTACGGGTAGTCACCAAGGGGGGAGGGGGTAAAAATTGTACAAAAACGTGTCACGTAATTTGGGTACGTTCCCTTAATTATAAACAATTCGTAGCGTTCGTTTATTTTTGTTATGGGCTATTTTGATTCTTACGTAAAAAACTAAAAAAGCAACGTATTGCGGGTCAGAAAAAGTGTGCATACAATGTACAAAAATCAACAGATTATTAAATTTTTATACTCGATACCGAGGTTAAAGATTATATTTGGTTTATGCAATGTCTTTGCAAATTCCACAAAGATCTGCCTCAAAAATTTGGATGCCACTCGCACCTATACCTATATAAACTATGAGCTAGAGTCACTAAATTTGGAAGGAAGATAGCTGGTGGTATCCCCATCTGCATCAGACAATCTTTAAGGCAGCGTACACCCCTGCCGCATCCGTACCCCTTTGCAATCAGGCCTCTTTTTACCGGTTTTAATACTGGTATCGAGTATACCGCAGTCGGTTGCGTCCGACTGTAACGTTTCCACTGGTTTTTTTTTTATGGGCTATTTTGAATTTTTTTTTTTTTATTTAAAAAACTAAAAAAACAACGTACTTCGAGTCAGAGAATTGTGCGCACAAAGTAAAAAAATCAGTAGATAATTACATTTTTGATGTGTAAACATCTATAGGCTCGGGGGGTAAAAATCTTGTTTCAAATACAGGTAAACGTCGTTTTGTGCCGGTTCGATATACGCCGATTCACAATTACTCCGGTTGTTGCGCCGTAGGCGAATTTAAACTGTATTTATAATTTTTATTTTTATTTATTTGCGTTCATAATTTATTTTCAATATATGAACAAAAAGGATATGAATTTAATAAACATGTACGATTTTTCTAAGAATTTTGACAAGGAACCTAACCTTATATCGTTATTATACTTTATTCATTTTACGCCGATTTGTTTAACGTCGGTTCTTCTTGGAACGGAACCCCGGCGTAAAACGATGTTTACCTGTACATACAAAGAATCTTACGTAAGAAGTCATAAGTGAGAGCAAGACTGTAAAATGAGTTTTGGTTCCTACAGGAGAACGTCCCAAAACATTATGCCCACAATACAAGGGTTTGCTTGTTCTGTATTGTTAAAAACCATTTGAACTCGCCACTAGCATTATTGTAAAAAAGCGTGGGGCGCTTTGTCCATATTTCTCGTACATCGATCGCCCAACGCTTTTTTTACAATAATGCTAGTATTTATTATTTATTATTGTTTTAAACTTATTTGAAAAATTATTTTTAACTTTTTAGTTTGATATGCTCTAACAGCGTGTTTTTTAGTTTTTTTAAACTATATTTATTTTACACTTAAAGTTTTGCATTTAGGCTGTACGCAGTTTTTATCTGGCAAGTGTACATACATATGGGTGAGCTCTAAGGTGTTAGTGAACTATTTATTTAATATTAAGAATGGGCTTGCAAACAAATAATAAATCCGAAATAAAGATTGGTGGTAGGCTTATTATTTTATGTGTGTATAGACATATGTACGTATGTGTGTATGTTGATATAAGATAATCCATACATATATCAGAAAAGCAAATTAATTTTGTTCGCCCGTGCTTTAAAATCATTCCATATATTGTGCAATTGAATATGCCCGTACATATTTTCTATTTCCTTATTTCCATGTGTGAAACTATATAGGATAAACGCTGCTTTGAATCCAGCCGCATTAAATAATGCAGCGCAAGCATTAAATACGGCAGCTCTCAACCCAGCGGCACTGCTGAGCGGCAAGAAAGAACAAATCAATTTTTATGTGCCGAAGCTACCAGGGCGCACAGCTGCAGCTGTAGCTGCTGATGAAATGAGGTTTTTAAAATGAATTCAACTACCTAAACAAATTTTACGTAGCCTTTACAAAAAACATGTTTGTTCTCTTTGCATTTTGTTGTTCTATGCCAAAATTGTCTTGCATTGCCCAAGAATTGTTTCTCTAGAGATTTTTAGCCAGCATACTACCATAACATAATAGCAATACTACATGCAAATTTTGATTTAGTAAATCTTTAATATATATATATGCTATAAGTAGAAGTTAAATAACACAAAGTAATTTGATAATTCATAAACTGTCACCAACAACACCACCACCACCAGCGACATATAACTAAGCTTTTATGCGTGCACATGATTTGGCAGCTTAACAGTTGAAACAACCAACGAGCATAAAATCTATTTAAGGTACCGAAGGTACTATTTTGTGTATATGGGCGCGCAAGATTTTTAGACTTTCTTAAATCTTAAGAGTTGAAACTTTCATATGTACTTACTATATATACTATATTATATGCGTCAGACATTTTTTTATATTTAGCTGCATAATAAAAAAATATATTTATATATATATACAAAGATCAATTATTCACCTTATTCATAAAATAGCATTTTATGTGTTTATTATGCTTTTGTTCTTCTTTGCGTTAAATAAATCTTTAACTCATACTGTTAACGCCCGCACCGTCGCCCACATCGAAAAAAAATAAACTTAATTACGAAGCCGGCCATTTGATTCTTTCGCATCTTCGTAATGGTAAACATAGGTACAGAAAAAAAGGATTTGACGCGAAAATCGCATTCTTTACTCGCGGTCGAGTGAAAAATTAGAGCTTGATCAGTAGTGCAGCCAACACCGATCACTTTTACTTAGCAACTAACTCTACCAATTGAATTTACAGACATAGTATACCTACTATACAGCTCTTGTTTTTTTTTTTTTTTTTTTTACTATTTACGGTTATTGGCTCTCTTCTTGGTTTCTGTAGTACAGAATCTGTACTACTTCTCATAATAATTACAATTTACAGCTTTTTCTCTATAACTACAATTTTCAGTTATTGCTCTCTTGTCTTTTGTAACAAGATATACTTAACTGCTAAGTATACCTTGTTTGTACTACTTAAATTTTGATGTCTGTCATTCTAAATGTGTGACGTTTTGATGTCCCAAGTAGTTACCGCTCTTAAAGGCTGACAATTACTTTATAAACGCGAGCTTTTTACATTGCAGGGCTGTTGCAGCTTTTTGCGGTTACCAGTAACCTTAAAAAAAGAACACATACAAGTGACCGTAGCTTCAGTTGCATAAGTCAATATCTGTAGTGAATTTTCTATTGTTCTTTTTATTTTTTAAAGCTTTAAAATCATCACAACAATATACATACATTTGAATACATATTTAAAATAAGCAAAGCTTGATTTTCCTGTTTGGACGCTGTTTTTTTTTGTTCTTGTGTTAGTTGCGCTTCCGTAGTTTTAAGTAGTTGAGTATAAATAATGGATATTGCTTAATAAAGTACAAGAGTCTAAGACCTATAAGCTTGTTTGGCAGAGATCCGTAACATAGCAGTTTCTATTGTGTATGTATGTATTTATTTTTACTTGTATGTAAGTAGGCACAAAGAGAAATTGCGTATTAGTTAAACTACCAAATTAATGCATAAAATCATATATTTTATTTATTTTTTTGTATATGCACAGAAATGGTTGTGCCACTTCCGAAGATCTGTTTTGGAAACTGGACGCATTGCAATCATTTATTCGTGATCTGCACTGGCCAGATGCAGAGTTTCGTCAGCATTTGGAGCAGCGGCTAAAGATGATGGCTGTTGATATGATTGAGCAATGTATACAGCGAACCGATTCCTCATTTCAGTCATGGTTGAAAAAAAATGTTGCCTTTATATCGACCGATTATATAATACCATCAGAGATGTGCGCTATGGTAAATGTGATATTAGATGCTAAAAATCAAAGCTTTAAATTAACTACAATTGATGGTATTGATCTGGTAAGTGAACAAAATAAAATTATATATTTTTATATGTATGATATGTATGTTGATTAATCTTAAATTTGTTTCTACAAAAAACAGTACAAATTTCATTCGAAAATTGATGATCAAATTGACAAAGCGAATGTAGCGATGACACAAGGATTAAGTGGCAAACTTATGTCAGTGCTGGAGTCGACTTTGTCAAAATTGGCACGTTACGATGAAGGTAGTCTGATTGGATCTATTCTTAGTTTTACAAATGTATCGAGCTCAGGGAAAGATCTTGGACAAGGCTATGTAAATTTCTTTCGCAACAATATGGATCAAATACGTGGCAAAATCGGTGATGATCTATGGACGTTAAACTTTTTTGAACAATGGTATTCCCAACAAATCAATATGCTATCCAATTGGTTATCAGAACGCATGGATCATGCACTGCACTATGCGCAAGTCACGTCTATATCACACATTATAAAGGTAATTAAAAAAAAAGTTATAATTATACAAAGTTAGCAGAATATTATCCGATTTAACATTCTCAACAGAAAATTTATTCGGATTTTGAGTTGCAAGGTGTTCTGGAGGATAAATTAAATTCGAAATCATATCAGACAGTTATACAACGAATGACTGCTGAGGAGGCAACCTGTGCATTGACCATGCCCGATATTGCGGATGGAGACGAGTATATATACAGTTAACAGCTGAAAGCTTACACACTAACATAATTTTTGTATATTGACATCCACATAGAAACACTGATGATGCACGTAATGGTGATGATGAGGATGGAGCAGGAGATGAATCTGCATCACGTAGCATCCCAAAGCCAAAAATTGGTGCCTCACAAGCAGCGGCTGTCACCAACGTCGTCGCTGGCCGTGTTGGCAATTTGCTTGGCAAAGGCATTGGTGGACTTAGCTCAAAGTTAGGAAGTGGAGGTTGGTTTTAAAAAGCGAGCACACAAAAAAAAATGCATAAGTACGTCCAGCTTTTGAGCCAAGTCCACAAGCGCAAAGAAAATTTAATAAACACGTTTATATAGAAAAGAGATTTAGCGATTATCTAAATAATATTTTATGTATCATATTAAATCCAATTACGTTAGTTTAAAATAACAGTAAATTTTTCTGTTCGATAACTTTGTCTAAATATAACTTTGGGATTCAAGCAAACCAGTGGTAAAAAATAAAATCGAATTGATAAAGTTGAAATCAATGCGTACACATTTGCATAACATTGTTACCTCTAAAATAATATTATACAAATATATATATAAATATATATATATATATATATATATATATATATATATACATATATATAAATATATATAAATAATAAATAATTATTAAAGAATTAATAACCAACTCGCATAATAAATATTAATACTACATGCAATTTCCTTTAACTTTTGTTTTAATATCTTAAAAAATCAATAGTGTCTTTATTGTGTAATTTTATTGACGAACTTTATTGAAATATACCAGTTTATTTAACCAAAAAATGATATACTAATACTTATTATTGTTTGTATGTATATATATATTCATACTTACTCCATACTGTCTTTGGCCTTTACCAATATATATATGTATAATTAAAGAAAAGCAAGTAAAATAAAACACAATAAATAAAATAGAATTAGTAACTGAACAATTTAAATTTTTACTAACCGCCATATTAAATTCAAATAAAGAAATTATTAATCTATCAGGTATAACAAATTAACTTTATATATTGTGCTTACAAACAATTCGAATAAAAAATGTAAATTAATATTTACTCTTTTAATCTATAACTATGAAGCAATGGGAAAATTTTGCCAAAAATTCCAGTTTAAGGTTTGAAAATTCACTTGTATTGTTGAAAATTACTTTGGGCCTTCTCTAAAGCTTTTTTCTTCCAATCATACCAACCATAAACGCATCTGTAAATAAAATATTCCACCATGCATAGTAAGAACGAGTTGCTAAGAGATGCTTTTTTCATTTTCTCAGCTGTATATAAGTGAGACGCGCAGAATGCAGAAAATACAATGGCCGTAAATTGCGCTTGAAAAGACAAGGGCAAACGCATCTATGCACAATGTAGAAAACACCAGGAATTGCGCACCTGGCGCCACCTACTGCTGATCTCACTTTTAATAAAGTTAACAAGTGTTCATATAAAACTAGCAGTACCCAGCGCGCGTTGCTACGCCACCAACGAAACTAAATCGGAAGGAATGAGATTACACATTATTGAGTTATTTAATTGGTTTTGTTCAATTTTAACTTTGCACCGTTTCGTTTCAATTCGATATTTATTGAAGTGCACAGCAATATTTCTTGTTTTTCAATCTGTAAATGGATGTAATCTTCAGAACGCAACACGATTTGATTCAACCGAATATATAGGAGTCGATCGGTTTCAGTCTGCAGCCTTCTTTCCCGGTGTTCAGTTGTCTCAGCCGTACGGGCCTGAGTAATACGTGTATTCGATCAGTTTCTAACCGCACTTTCGTTGTTCAGATGATTCAGACGAACGGGTCTCTGCGGCACGCACTCGGAGATTTTTCACCCTTAATGCTAATTTTTCCGTGTTTGAGGATTAGATCTGCCAATTGCTTTTCGCTTTGGAGGCATAATTGTACGAGAACGACGTGAAAAAAAAACAAGTAAGAAGGCTCTAGCCGGGAGAGCCCGACTAGAAGATACCCTGAACCCAATTGCAATAAATAAATTAAATTTATATAAGACTTTGGTATACTGACTTAACTTCAATCGATAAAATTCGATATCTCCGGTGTTTTTAAACGATTTGGACGAAATTTTCAGAAAAGTTCTATCGTTACCCATTATTTCAACCCTCATTTTTACATTCTCCAAATTCGATATTTTTTTGTTATCGATTCTATGTGTATATCGGAAACCATAATAGTTATCGATAATTTGAAGCAAACTTGTTCTGCTCATGGTATAGGAGAACTTATATACAAAATCTGAAGTCTCTAGCTCTTGTAGTCTCTGAGATCCACGCGTTCATACAGACGGACAGACAGACGGACATGGCTATATCGTCTTGGCTGCTGATGCTGATCAAGAATATATATACTTTATGGGGTCGGAGATGCTTCCTTCTGCCTGCTACATACTTTTGCACAAAACCATTATACCCTTATTTACCCATTTTATGGGTTAAGGGTATAAAAAATCAAAATTCGATAACCCACTCACAAATAACTGGCAAGACTGAATGTGAGAACTTTTAGCTACACTTTTTGTAGCAAGTAGATTTTCTGATTTGTCTATTGAAATATATTTTTTTAAATTAATTTAATGCACAATAAAACTATTCGGAAAACGGTCCAAAAAAATCAGCATTCGAAAAATTTTTAAATCTATTTCGACTTCTCCCGAATAACTGGCTAGACTGAATGTGAGAATTTCTAGTTTCACTTTCCGTAGCAGGTAGATTTTTTGAATTGCCTACTGCCATATTGAAAAATAATTCAACTCACTATGAAATGCACAAATGTCACGGTAAAATTTGGTCGTGGGCTTCGTGGGCTCATGCACAACAACTTTGCTAAAGATCATAACATGATCAAATGAATAGTTTACGGTTCTATAAGCCTCACACAAACAGACATTTACAACATGCAATATTAGTCAAGATTTATTGATCAGGTGTACAGAACAAATATATTTGTTGAGGCTTGATTGCAAAGGGGGCAGTATTCTCATAAGGCTCTCAGATGAACGGGAGCGGCGCCACTTCATGAATAAGTCTCTCATTCATACCCTTGCTAAAGTTTAATAATTGCATATTATTACGTTAAAATTGCATCATCAGTTTATTGATAAAATGAACATCCACCGTTTAAATATTAAACAATTTAGCTTCTCTTGTCAACATGTTTTGTTTATTTCATTTATTAAACCGTATTTAATTTGATATATTTTTTTAAATACATTACATTTATTTCCTACGTTAATATGTTGGTTACATGTTTTGTTTTATGTGAATGTTTGTTTTTGCTTTGTGTAACTACAGTTTTATAATAAGTGGGTGTACATATAACATGTAATATTTATATGGTTTATATATACTTTTTAAATCTAATTCTGTGTTTTTTGTTTTGTTTAATTACTATTAACCTCATTTCTATTTATGCCTACTTACGCAGTTGAAGAGCTTCTAAATATTTAACGGAACAGTTAACCAATCAGTGTAATTATTGACTTTGTTATTATTTTAATTATTAAAACTCATTTTAAATCTTATTGAGCCCTTTTTTCTGTTCTTCGTTTTTAAATAAACAAACATATGTACACTTAAAAGTAAACGTACACGTACACCACCAAGTGGTTGGTCAACAGAACCATGTCTCAAAGCCACCAACTCCTACCTTTGTTTCTTGGAAAGTTATATTTTCACTATACATAAATATATTGTATACAAGCATACATACATACATATATACATATATATGTTATTTGAATTATTTTATTGTTTGTTTTTTTGTGTGAGTTTTTGGCAACCTTACTACTTTGTGTAGGGTGTGTTTGCCGGCTCGAGGTAAAGAATGTTGAAAATTTACAAACTTTAATGCTTACTTTTTACCAATTTACTATTCGTCTTCAGGGTGACTAAACAACAGAATTATACAACAACAAAAAAACAGTAAGAACATTCAATCACACATCACAATTAACAGGCATGATTTAAAAAGCTAAGAAACATATATTTACTGATTTTGTCAGTCGTATAGTTTAGTTTAGTCGTATGTTTGTCGGAGTGTTTATAATATTCAGAATTTCCAAGGAATATCTCTTGCTATAGGGAGTTGTTCTTGTGCAAACATTTTGGGGCTCTCAACATTTGGTTAATTTTCATTTTCGGTACAGATTAGTACACATTAGTGCTGTTTTTCTGATGTTAGTATGATGTCTACTTTTGAAGTTTGAGTGTGTTGCGAAAAACTAGTTTTTAATTTAAATTGTGCGGTTCCTTCATTAATACTATTGTACATTATATTATTAGTACCATTACAGGGACAAGTTATTGTTGTTGCTTTTATTGTGGCAATCGAATTAAACTAGGAACAGCTAAAAGTTGAGGTACGTAGATGACCGACTTGAACGTTTTAATTTTTAGTTGTTTGTGGTGTTTTCCTGGACCTTTGTGTCGTTTCAAT
Source organism: Scaptomyza montana (assembly GCA_018904305.1). Lineage (NCBI taxonomy): Eukaryota > Metazoa > Arthropoda > Insecta > Diptera > Drosophilidae > Scaptomyza > Scaptomyza montana. Next base: position 308,448 of record JAEIGR010000054.1, read on the forward strand.
AGATTTGTCTTAGTTCTTCTTTGGTCTCTTACTGGTAGTATTGGTGTCTGATTTTTGTAGCATCCGTTTTATACAAACATGATCTGTATTTATGATCATTGTCTTTGATTGTTTCAAGTTAAAATTATTTATTCGTCCTGATGCCGTAGATTTTTTTTATTTTTATTGAGAGTTTTCACTTTTTTTTATACCCTTAACCCATAAAATGGGTAAATAAGGGTACAATGGTTTTGTGCAAAAGTATGTAACAGGCAGAAGGAAGCATCTCCGACCCCATAAAGTATATACATATATTCTTGATCAGCATCAACAGCCGAATCGATTTAGCCATGTCCGTCTGTCCGTCTGTATGAACGCGTGGATCTCAGAGACTACAAGAGCCAGAGACTTCAGATTTTGAATAAAAGTTCTCCTATACCATGAGCAGAACAAGTTTGCTTCAAATTATCGATAACTATTCTGGTTGCCGATATACACATGGAATCGATAACAAAAAATATCGAATTTGGAGAATGTAAAAATGAGGGTTGAAATAATGGGTAACGATAGAACTTTTCTGAAAATTTCGTCCAAATCGGTTAAGAAACACCGGTGATATCGAATTTATTCAAAGGAAGTTAAGTCAGTATACAAAAGTCTTATATAAATTTAATTTCTTTATTTCAACTGGGTTTAGGGTGTCTTCTAGTCGGGCTCTCCCGACTAGAGCCTTCTTACTTGTTTTTTTTTAATTTGTTGTTTAGTCGCCCTGAAGACGGTTACTGATGTTCAGCCGAAATATATTGGGAAAAAGTAAGCATTAAAGTAAGTAAATTTTCAACATTCTTTACCTCGAGCCGGCAAGCATTCTTGACTTTGAGCCGGCAAACACACAACACATTGTTTCTTATTGTTTTGAAATTTTCGTTAATATTATGTGTGTTAGTGAAAACTTTATGTACATGAGCATTTTTATAATTTTTGTTGGTTTGCTTATTTTGATATTTATTTTTGCAAACCGGAAAGTGCAACATTTACTGATTATATGACTGCATAAATAGTATACACATTGTTTAATAGTATACACATGTATTGTAGTCATTTACATTGATTTACATAATAATTATTGCGCTAATGTGCATGTCTGCATGAAGGAGTGCACCGATGTTTTGTTTTTAAGTTTAAGTACATACATACATACATACATATTTAATTTACATTTCACACTGACATAGACGTTGGCTTTCTGTTCTGCTTCGGTTTGGTAAAAGCCTCGCCCAAGAAATATTTAACAAGGTAGCATCGTTCGCTTACTAGCCCTCATTGAAAGCAGATTCAATTTCAGTCACTGCATCCCCGCGGACGCTTTTTTTTAGGTTGGCTTTCAGCAGCTCTGAGAGAGCGAACACGGCTACCTTTTTAAATATATCTTGGCCTCGCTCACGCACTGAGCACCTGAGCGACGCCGCGCAATCGCTCACGGTTTTCGCAAAAGCTGTCGCTCGTGAGAATTGCTTAGTGCGTGCGATGAAGGTTGGGATATACCGCATTATGTTACGTGCCAATATGAGAGTAATATTGTGCGCTTCGGATATTTACCTGTTGAATACGCTTAATACATACTGTCTTTAGAAGAACAACAACCATCATACGGACAGCAAATTACATTTTTTGTTCTCTTTTGGTTGTCGAAGAATTAATAAATTAATATTAAGGTGGCAATAATTTACTTAATGAACTGAGAGTTGAGCTAAGCTTGGCATACGTACATATATGTATATGTATGCATGTTTATTGTGCATATATGTACATTCTTCAGACATACATACATGTGTTGTACTTATTTTGTAACTCTATATTTAGTATGTATGTACATCGAAAATTTAAAGGCATAAGCGAATTTGAGCGTAAGCTTAACGTATTTATGTAAACATGCATGTATGTACCTAGGTGCTAAGGGGATGTACAATAGAATAACAATGCAATAACTTTAAATACAAAATTTACTTTCCAGAAGTTCAAAGCTTATATAACTTAAAAGTTATGGTCAATAAATAAAACTCTATACATATTGCAAAACGATTCCATATGCATTCTTCACTAAGTAAAATATTTAAATAAAAACACAGAAAATTGGAAGCATAGTTAACATACATAAGTGTAATATTTTTTCTGTATTATTTTTTTTTTTCCTTTTGATTAGAATAATTACTAAAGCTTATGTTTAGTATAAAATATACACACTCACGGGTACGTGTGCACATATGTACATATACATATGAATATCTTACTCATCACCAAAATTTACCATAATTTATATTAAGTTATCATATTTATAGCAGGATAGTTGTAATTGTGTTTCATCACAACGCAAATATATCATACTATAACAGTCTGTACATTCACAAATAACTGTACATTAATGTATAGCTGTGTGATATATAAATACATATTTATGTATGTGTATTTGTGTGCGACTTTGTACATACATACATATGTATGTTTTTATTGGTGCCGAGTAGTTGATGCATTATTATTTTTATTTTTGACTTAAGACACATTATTATTATGAATACAAAAGTATTCATGTATGTATGTATGTATAAATGCATGCATGCAAACATAGTATTATTACTATTATAATTATTTAAATATGTATTTAACAGTCTTTTTTATAATTGGCAATGGCTTTACACACATTGTTTTCGTATATGTACATACCAAAATTTTCTTAATATCGCAATTATTAAATTCACAATTCTTTTTTTTATACTTCTGTTTCTAATTTAGTTTGGCTTATTTTACATGTACACGAAATCAACTTGTATCCCAATATAATGAAAAAATATACTTATATGTATACATTTTACTTACAATATGAAGTTTCATGAACGTATAAACTAATATTAAGAACGTCGTTGTTATTAATCATTTGACGTTATTGGGCTGCATACCATTTGAAGCCCTTAATATCTAATCCGTTTCAGATCATTACCACATACATACATATGAGAATAACTTTTATAAATACCAAAAAACAAAAAAACTTAAGAAAAAAAATTCACGAAAAAAAAAAAGAATAAACGTCCAATCGTTTTTGTTCGGGCTTTTATTGAAGAATTTGGCCTCGTTTTTAAAACAAAAAAAAAAATATTGTGAGACTATAAAAATATTACCAAAAAATACAATTTGTATATATAAATACACACATACGTAAAAACACGGTGATTTAGTTTGTTACAGTAGCTATCAGGTCCAGTTGTTGGTAATAAATTCGTTGGTTATATTTTTTTGAGTTGCTACACATTTACAATTATATATATATATATATATATATATATATATATATATATATATATATATATATATATATATATACATATAATTACATTAAATACATTTAATTAGTACCCTGATCTGAAAAGGAAATAATAGTTTTGTGCAAAATGTATGTTACAGGCAAAAGGAAGCATCTCCGATCCCATTAAAGAATATACATTCTTGATCAGCAATTGAATCAAATTATAAAATTAACATTACTTCCGTTAAGTTCGATTTTATATTTATTTCAAATAGTACATGCTAGTAAAATAATACTTGGTGGTTATCTATTCTTTGTACTTGCTTATATATGTACATACATATATAATATATATACATATATATATACATATATACATTCTGACTAACATATATACTTCTTGGGGTGACCAACGTTCAGACCAAGTCATTGGAAATATATATATAAATTAGTTTGCTCATATGCTGAAAATTAGAACTAAGTGTTGTAAAAAATGTAAGAAATTTAAAGAAGTTTAATGTATTAAAATTTCTTGATTATCTTTTGACAGGGTCTTAAATCAATTGAAAAAGAAATCAATATGCAAATTGTAAAAAATGCAGCACTAACTAACTGACGGATTACTGTTACCGAATCAATTTTGATTAAGATCTAAAATGACTATATATGTATGTATGTATAGATATCGTTTTGGTTGTTATCGTTCTGTTTCTAGAAGTATGTATGTATGTAATTACATATGTATGAAGTATTTCCGCATCATGATCATGGAAAAGCTTCTTGCTATTTAAGTGCTTAACATTATAAATTCACTATCAAAAATAACCACCAACACATTCTCTGTTCGGCCTGCGTACAAATTGTAAAACTTTCAATATACAATACGTTTTGTTTGGCACATCCTTTAGTTTGGAAATCGAAGTTATACAAGTTCTCAAGTGTAGTTGTTAAGTAGAAGAAATAGCAAAGAAATTATCTCCATACTTCCCATATGGAAGGTATGTCTTGTTAAAAAAAAATGCACATATGTAATGTAATGTAATTCGTTTAGCAAGTTGGAAAATGTAGTTATGTGTGCAATTATGAATGTTTATTTTTGTAGAAATCTTTTATGTTATTTCTTATTTTTTTTTCTACATTGTGATTATTTTTTTTATTTTTGTATATAATAATATATGTATGTACATGAGTAAATGGTTAAATAACAATTATTTTGTATCAGAGCTTAAGCTTATTTTGTCAGCGAGCTTGAAAATTTTGTATGTACGCACAGGTCTCCCTCGTAAAACGCGAGTTAAAAAAAAATCAGCTTCAAGACTCCGCGAAATTTCGACTTGTGTAAAATTTCTTCTGATAAAGTTATATGCCCCAAAACACTTACTATTTCAACGCAATATGATGTGCGAAGACAGTGACACAGACTAGCGAAAGCACATAAATGATTTTGTTAGTGAATAATAAATATGAAAGCTAAGTCTTCTATAACGCGATTCATACAAAGCTTTATACGAAGGAGACCTGTATATATATATATATATATATATATATATATATATATATATAGGTATAATCATATTTTTATGTATATATATAAGTATGCATATGTATGTATATATGTATAGTGTGTTGGACTAGGTCACACTGCAATTATGATTTGCTTACTATTTTCGGTAATTTCGGGTGCTGGCTGAATAACACAAAACTACAAGAGTTGAATTCAGCTACCCCAAATAAAATGTAAAAGCAGTTCTAACTTACCCAGTTCTAATATGGTGTAAGCTTGGTGTGTGATTGTTGTTTGGTGTACTTTTGTTATGTGTACTTTATATATATGCACACATACAATGCTAAAATGTACTCATACACATGTGTATAAGAAGAAAGTACTTTTTGGCACTTATCCATTTATGGCCACATGTTACAATGTTACAATTATGGCGACGGCGATGAGAGAGAAAGAGAGAGAGAGAGAGAGAGAAATGGTACTTATTGCACATTGAGCCAACTCACACGTTGGCGCTGGCTTGGCTTGGCTCTTCCAAGACTTTACAATGAAAGCATAGATGGAGCAGTAGGACAGCAGTAGGATTGTCACTAGTGTTATAATCGTATATATGTATGTATATCACACGGCACTGCTATGAAACACTAATGGCACCCGTTTCGGTTGCGTTTGTTGTTGGTGCATTGGCGTTAGCCGCTGGTGGATCGGATGTGTTGCGGCGTTTCATGCCATTAAGGCTTGGCGTATCAATGGAAGGCACAACTGAGCCAGAGCCGATGCTGCTGCTGGTGCTGCTGCTTCCGCTACCGCTTGTGGCTGCCAAATGATTGCTCAACTGTTGCTGAAAGTGTTGACTAAAGCTGCTGCCGAAGAGTGAGTGATGCGGATGCACATGCGAATGTGGATGCGGTGGGTGTGCGTATGGACTATGGCGTAAAATGGCTGCAGCTGATTGGTTGTTATCACAGCCACCGAGAATAACAATATCCTCTCGCCTCTTCGTCAACTGATTAATGCTTAGCGGATTGTTAATGTCACGTGGATTGGCACCGATAGGGTTACGATTTAAGCTGACGCCAGGTGCTCGAGGTGCCTGTGCGAAGCCATTTGCTGTCAGAGAGGTGCTGCTGCTGCCGATGTCGTTGTTGCTGCTGCTTACGGCAGTGAGGTATGGATGCGATTGAAATAGTTGCTCTTGCTGCAGGGTTAACCCCATGCCCAAATGACTGAATCGAGTACCGAGCATCATGGCACGTTCGTTTGCTGAACTTGGCACTGTCCCGTTAGCACATGTCGCCGGCGACGCTGTGCTTGAGGTATTCGGCGTGTTATTACTGCTACATGTCGAACCGCTGCTGCTGCTTATGGAACCAGTTCCATTTACAGTTCCCGACCTTGAATTGCTGCTCGAGGAAGACGCCTGCGGTTCAGCAGTATTGTTCACTGTGAGCGTGAGCATATTATTGTTGGCAGGCGTTGCTGGACTAGTTAACATATTGATATTAAGTGGACTTGCTACGCTGGCCGTTGTTGAGGGACTTTGTAAACTAGATAAGCCGCTCAAACAGCCCGGACTGGATAGCGATTGATTCATTGACTCTGTATCCTCTTCCATGTCGGCGATTTGTTTATTGGTTGTCTCGAGCTCATCGCCACTGCCGCCACAGCTGGCACCACCCACCAAATCATCATCATCATCATCATCATCACTCAGTTGGCTCATATTACCCGCATCATCCAAGCCGCTGCCATCCTCATGGGCGCCACCGATGCCATTCAATGCCTCCATATATCGAATGCATTTCTTTTTGCGCCTGTGTAAAAAAATAAAATATATAAAGCAATATTAGTTAAATGGGTAATAAAAAATAAGCGCATATCTAAATTATATGCAAATATATAAAAGGCATTCCACACAACAAATGCATGCTTCACCGTGCGATCCGGAATTACAGTATAAATATGTATATACTATATGTCAACATATACTGAACAGAAGATTATACGAAAAAAAACGAAATCAAAAGATTGAGAAGAGGAGTGGTTCTAGACTCTAGATTAAGGGATTCGACATGTAAGCGGGGATCCGTATTTATGTCTCCTCCATAACATTGTTCTATTTAAAAAAACAAATAAAAAATTGTTTCATAAAATATTTTCATAACTTGTGCAATACAAATAAAACCATGATCTGTTGTATGAAAATAAATATAACAACTTGTGACAATCACTTTTCCTGCACCTTCTAAAAAGGGGACCTACTTAAACCCATAAACAAAGTTAATAAGAAACAAATAATGCTCATATTTGAAAAAACTGTTAATAAAAATTGTATTTTTTTTCGTAAATTAATTCCATTTACAAAATAAAAATCAATTAAATAATATGATCTTCTTCAGGACATTTTTATCATCCTTAATGCAAAAACAAAAACTGCATGCAGGAATTATCATAAATAACAAATAAATTACTAAGTGAACAATAATATTAGTTGCTGGTACCTTTTTTAATAAATCAATTTTTCGTGCTCTTATTTTTTTGAGAAAATATCAATAAAAACTTAATTATTTTTTCTTGTGTCAATTTGAAGTAGGTAAAATTTAAATTAGTGCATTTCGCGGGATGACGACAGGTCATACTCTAGCTAAGATGGCGCTGGCATAATTTTTTTAAATGACCAAATCATTGAAAACCCATGTCGAAAAATATTTATTAGTTTCTTTTATTAAGTAGATAAGAAATAAAGCTTTGCAAATGAATTAATCTGCCAAATATATTTTTATACTCAATACCGAAGGTGAAGAGTATATTGGGTTTGTGCAATGTCCGTCATGGTGTCTGTCCGTCTGTCTGTCTGTATGAACGTATCTTTTTTCCACACCCTTCAAGCTAACTTTCCAATTATCTTTATCTATGGTATAGTAAATAAAAGTGTTAAGATTGGGGTTCTACGATAACTGGGGGGCTGGCAAATTGATAAATTCGATAACTCAAAACTGATAAATCCACATATTTCGCACATCCTTACAGCTAGAACTACCAAATTTGGTAAGAAGGTAGCTACTAGCAACCCCCAAAAAACTGCATCACAAGTTTGAATGCCAAAAACGGGAATGCGTGTTTCTTTCACTGTTGTGGAGCTAGAGCCACCAAATTTGGTAGGAAGATAGCTAGCAACGACCCCCAAAAATCTGCAACAAAGTTTTGGAGCCACGCCAACCCATTCCGCCCCCAACCCCCCTTTCCACACCTTTAACAAACTTTGAGCTTGAGTCACCCAATTTGGGAGGAAGATAGCAATTGACATCCCACTAAGATCTGCAGCAAAAATTTGGATGGCACACCCACCCATACCGCCCCCAGCCCCTTTCTCACCACCTTTTACAAACTTTGAGCTAGAGGCACCAAATTTGGAAGGAGGTTAGCTGGTGGCATACCACAAAGATCTGTAGCAAAAATATGAGTGCCACGCCCACCCATACCGCCCCCAGCACCCCTACCCACACCTTTTACAAACTTTGAGCTAGAGTCACTACATTTGGAAGGAAGATAGCTGGTGGCATCCCAATCTGCATCAGACAATCTTTGAGAAAGCGTAAACCCCTGCCGCATCCGTATCCCTTTGCAATCAGGCCTCTTTTTACAAGTTATAATACAGGTATCGAGTATACCGCAGTCGGTTGCATCCGACTGCAACGTTTCCACTTTTTTTAGTTGAGCACACCAAAGACATAAATGCAGTAATCAGTAAAACAAAATTAATGAACTTTGAACACGTAAAATGCAAAGATATTTAAAATAGAACACACACAAAAATAATATTGATAACATCAGCAATCAGAGTAAACTTAAAATTATAAACCTCACTCAAAATGATTTAACCTTAAAAAAACTAATGGTAATAAATAATTTATAATTTAAATAAGTCTTTCGAATCAATCATCAATAATTATAATCACAATATAACAGAAACAAATACAGTCATAATTAAACAAAATAAAAATTAAAGCGCAAACAACTGCAACAACAACAAGAACAACAACGACAACAATATCATCAAACAGCTTTAGCAAAAAAAATCTAAATTAAAGATTGATATATATATATTTATAAATATATATTATTTTATAGATTTATATGTATATATACATATCATACATACGCATGTGTTGAAAAAATATTCCCTACAAACAACATCAAAATTTTAAACAATCGCCGCAAAGTGTTTAACACCAAATTTGAATATATATATGAGTATATATGTATTTATGTACATTTAAGGATTGAGAATTCTCATTCGTATGTATGAAAAACAATTTTGTGTATTAGCATTAATTTCCAAAAATCTATACCATCTTGAAATGCCGCATTAGCACAATTAAATTATATGTACAGCATATTTGCAAGTGCATAAAAATAGTTTAGCTTTTCTAATTTATTAAACTTTAATAAGCTTGCAAACCGACGGACTCAAATTTTAAGCCACTTTTGTTTTGCTTTTCATTGATTTTATGTTTATTTATGAAAAAATTAAATTTAAATATATGATTAAAAACAAAGTTTTGTTGTTTGGAAAAGTGTTGCTAATGCGGCTCAATGCTAGTTTTTTTTTTTTTTTTTTTTTTTTTTTTTTTTGAATATAACATAACAATTTTAATATGCATTTTAGTAGTTTTGTAATGCAAAAAAATTTGAACTTTATTTAGTACACATAATTATAATGTTATTTACGGGCATTTTCTTGTGCAGAGTGTGATTCTTCCGCGTGCCTCATTTTGCTGCTGTGACGCTGTTAAAACTGCTGCTGCTTGCTAATAATTAAAGGATGCAATGTTGTTGTTGTCCAGAAGGGGGGAAAGTTGGGAAAGAAACCAGCTTTGTTATCGGTTTCCATTTTTTTGTTTACAAATTAACGTAAGTCGGTGTTGCCTGTGGTGACAGTTGTTGGTTACTTGCAGAAGCACCACCATTACCACCACCACCACCGCCGCCGCCGTTATTTAAAGGTGCTGCTGATCCATTTCCAGTGTTGTTGTTGCTGCTGCAGCTACTTCCACTGGCCATCAATTGCATGTGTGAATGTGTGTGCGATGACGATGTCGATGATGAAGAGGAACTCGATGATGAGTTTGGCAGCATTACCGTTGCCCCCACCATCCCAGGCGTTAGCATGCTAACACTTATGCTACTCATACCCGGGACGCCGACGGCTCCACTGACAACTCCGCCAATGTTGCTGTTGCCCAAACCCACACTGGGACTGAGTTTGAGAGAGATTTAGAGAGGTTTAGGGGCCGCAAAATATATATATTTTTGTTTAGAGGATAAAAAAATAGCGGTATGTGTTTGCAAACATAAAAAATATCCCTATGCTCAATAAAGAACCAAAATATTGTCAGGGTGTAGGTGTGGGTATTGTGTATTTAATTTAAGGAATTTTTTATATTGGATTGTTTTATAAAAACTTTAAACTGCCTTTAGTTCAATACAAATATGATATAAAAGTCTTCATAGCTTTCAAAACTTTTATAAAATTAAGAACATGTATAACAAATAAAATTAGTTTTATTAAAAATAAAAAGAAAAAATTGTTTTTGTAATTCTAATTATATTAGTATATAGTAATAACAACTTATTATCTTAAGAGCAACCAGAGAAGTTTGCCTAAAGGTTTTTTTTTTTTTTTTGGGAAATATGTCCCATGGAACAACGACCTCGAAAGTTGAACAATCATACCAAAATTATCTTTCCGAAAAGTATACATTTTGTGGGTGCAGTCAAACATAACCTTATGGAAACAGAAGTCGTCTGAACAAGTTATGGATAAATATCACTTGGATCTTTCAATGATGAACAATTTTAATTAGTCAAAGAACTTAACTATTAAATCACTATCCAATTAAAATTGTTCAATATCTGTTTGTAAAAATAAATAAAAAATAAAATTTTGATCCTGTGCAGGGAGCAGGCTGGGATTTTTTTTTTGGATATGTTGTAAGAACACTTAGTTGCATGCAAGTACATGTTGTTGTTGGCTAACACGGCCTTCTCCTTTATATTATAATGTTTTGTGTTTGAACGAGGGAGTTTAATACCGACTTAAATGTATGTGGTATAAGTTTGGTAAAAGTGTGATATATTTTTTTAAGAAGTAATTATTTGTGTAAAATAATAATTGAATTTTAAACAATATTTAGTAGCGATCCCATACGTACATACATACATATGTATATGTACATATGTAGATACATTTATACTAGAGTTGCATATTAAACTCGATCAAGCAATCTTTTTTTCGGTGATTCTAGGCTTTTTCATTTTATCTCTCTCTCTCTCTTTCGCTCTCTCGTTCTCTCTCCACTAAAAGGCTGATTACTAACTGCACATATTTTTGAATATGATATGATACGATATTACCCTTCTGGTTAACACCGCAAAGCTGTAATTCAGAACTGAATGGTAAAAAACATCGCGGCTAGTTAGTTATTCTCAGACTTATTGTGACGTTAAGAAGTCACACCGTTATAATGAGGGACACAAGAGCATGGTGAAATTGAAATACATATATGTATGTAAATATTTACATATGCAATATGTTCTTAGATATATTAACTGTTAACTATACTTTGTGTACATATATGTATGTATATATTTTCACCATGCACAAGAAAGGAGAGAGCAATGAGCAATTAAGAGATAGCAATTAACTGTAAACTGAAATAATTGAATAAAAAAGCTGTATACCATACATACAACTGCGAAAATGATAATAGCATCGCTTAGCAAATCAGTCAAACTATGCATGGTGGATTATTTTATGGTCAGATTCGATTAAGGTTGGTATGATTGTTGAAAATTACTTTGGGCCTTCTCTAAAGCTTAGTTTGACCAATAATACCGACCTTTATCGCATCTGACCATGGAATATTGCACCAAGCATAGTTTGACCAATTTGCTAAGTGATGCTATTTTCCTTATCGCAGTTGTACAAACAGATAGAATCTATTTTACTTGTGTCAAGAATATATGCATATGAAGATTTGCGCGTGTTAACGATACCATTAACATAGGTAAAGGAACAAAATTCATAAATATTTGATCATATGCCCACACATTATATACAATCGTTTTAAGCTTATAATAGTACAACTCTAATATACATGGAAGGTCAAATTGTGTGTGTGTGTGTGTGTGTGTCTATTTATACATTAATTACTGCGTTTATGCTGTCTGGCTTAAAATAAATCATTTTAACAAACATTAATAGTTATATTTGATTGGCCTCATCGAATTAGGTATAGCGCAAGTTAATATGAATAAATTGGCCAGTAACTTTTCTTTAGCTAGCTAGCTAGTTTTGTGAAACACTTGATATATGTCGGTATTTCTTTACATAAACGCAGTATGCAATAATAAATAATAAAAAAAACCATTAATTATTAAAGTGACTTTTACCTGCAGGGCTTGCACCATTGATTTTGCTGGTCCAGTCCGAAGCGCGCACGACACTTTTTCATGTTGTTGCCTAAGATCAAAAATGTTATGTATTTTAGTTTAAAGTCTATAGTATATTGCCGATATGAATGATTTGTTAGTTAAGTTGTTAGTTGGTTGAGCAAGAGAGTGTATAGAGGTAGGTTGTCGAAGCATTCACTACAATTTTGATATAAGCACATACATACATACAATGTATTACAAGGAAGCTTGGGAACAACAAATTATTAATATATCAGTTTACAATAATTGTTACATATAATGTAATACCGAAGTTAAAAGATAATATTGCACTATATTCAACATTTAATTGATTAAGTCAAAAATGTTGTTGGTAAGGGGTAATTAAAATCTGGCTTTAAATCTACTTTTTGTTCTACAACTATCAAAATAAAACTTGCAGCTCCTGAGTAGCTTATACATAAATAATTTCAATATTAATTACATCAACATTAAAATATTGAAATTTTATACAGTTTGCATTACCATCAGACCGAAACAATAAAATATTAAAAGATGTTTAATTTTTCTTTTGTGTCATTTTTATATCAATTAAAATTTCAATTAATTTTTATAAATTTTTAGAATTGATCGCGAACGCGACTTTTAATCGAAAAATGTTTATTTTCGGTCAATTTTGTATTTAAGATTATGTTAAGATTTTTATAAACATCCCAAAACTGTAGTTTTTGACTAGTTTAAAGCTTTCATCAGTAATAACATGTCGGCAGTTCCTTTCTGTGGTAATGCCCATACACAATATCATGTTAATAATAGCACATGCACTAAATACATATACAACACATATGTAAGATACACAAAAGTTTTTTTTTCAATATTTATATATTAAGGCAAAGTAAAATTTAAATAATAATGTGCAGACATAGGGTAATGCTGTGGGGTGGAAAATGCTCAGCTACATCGTATATAAGAACATACAACAATGCTTAAATGGATACATAATCTGTGTAATAGTCTTAGCATTGCCGAATGCAAATTATTTATATACGGCTTATTGTGCATATCATTTCTTATTTTAAAAATAATCTTATGAACTCTTTTGTTTTTAGTATTTTGACTTTTTTTTCTTATAAGAAAGTTTCAATATCTTTTTACTGAATGGAAAAAAAAAAATTTAGTGTTTTTATATATCCCCACCGATAGTCCATATTATATCACCTGAGTTCCAATCGAAAAGCCTTGAGACCACAACAAGTATATAAACATAAAATTTTTTTCTGGGTCTGTGTTGTGTTTTTTTTTATACATTTGTATTTTTTTTTTTTTTTCTTAAAGGTTTTTGTAAATTTCATTTAACGAATATATATTAGAATGATTTGTCTAATCGAAGTTTGTCTGGGACTTCGATTTTGGATATGATATAGATACATAAGATTCGTTCAAAATTTTTAAGAAAATGTTGTTATCTAACCTCCTGCGTCGTTGCTAGCGTCTTGCTTCCGTTTCCGTTTCTTGCCACGTGAGGCGTTTGTGCGTGAACTCCAATCGGGATACATTTGCATGTGCAGCTGGCGTTCCCTTCGGGCCAACTCGTAATATTTCGCCTGCTCCTCACGGCCCAATGCATGCCACTGGGAGGGAGTGGAGGGAAGGTTTGCGAAGATTCGCAGAAAGAATTGTGTGTAATTGTTGTTGTATTGGGGCAATAATCGAGTGGGGGGGGGGGGGGGCAGATATCAAAATATATTTTTTTTTTTGTCAAAAATTCGTTCATTTTGAAGAAGGCGATCAATCAACAATTTTGGTATTTTCATAATTAAATTTTTGTTATCAGATTATGTTTTGCGTTATGCGCAAGTGAAAAAAATATTAAGATAAGATAATATGCAGAGATCTTACATAAATCAATCAATCTATGATGGTTTTACATGGTTACTAAAAATTATCAGGAGACCCGACTATCAAAAACTTAAAGCCCCGCCCCTTAATATCTTTGGTGTCGGAGAAAAAATCGAAATATTCCGCGCGCAGATATACGATGTTGGTTGAAAAGCTTTGACGGATCGAACTAGTTAACGGTTTCGGGTGCATGCATTTCGCCAATTTAAAAGCTCACACGCATATATATATAAATATATACATATATATGTATATATATATGAGATTCTTGTTACAAAAGAATCTTATGGAAATGAAAGCATTTAAATAAAATAAAATGTTTTTTTTTTGTCGTTATATTTTAACTATATAATATATTTTCCCGTCCTTTATGGACTTTTGCTTGCCAATATTTAATACATATATAAGTATATTGTGTTTGTGTGAGCGTGAAGTGTATTATTTTTGCCAATAAGAGAACCCTTAGAATATATGTATATAGCTTAAGCCTTTAAAGAAGAATGTCTTGTTCTTAAAACTACATGTGATGTATATTTCGACGAACAACTCTGGATGCATTCCTTTAAAGATTCATAAAGTATGTATTTGGGTTTTTTTTGCACTTTGCAATTCTTTGAAGGAACGTAAAAAATACCAGACAAGTTTTTGATTGGATTTAATATAGAGAACAAGTAATCAGAATTTTCAACATCATCTTCTATATATTACAATAAATAGAAAAGTTAAAAGTCTACACTAGCCTTAATAACTCAGTAACTATTTATCTAAAAATTATCGTTTTCCCTGAACTTTATTTATTTATTTTTATATATACACACTAAGCTCCTGTTGTACGCTTATTTGTAATAATTAGGATTCATTTGAACTGAAATTAGCGAAACTAACTATGCAAATCAAAATACAGGTGAACAACATGAAACAAAAATAACAAAAAAATAAAAAAAATCGTTTTTAGTTTTTAAATCGGATTAAATGTTTATTAATTTTATAAATTTTGCCTATGTAAACTCAGTCAGTACATATAAATAACATGTATGTATAGATAGTAATTAATTCTGAAATAAAGCAAGCTTCGGTGTCTACCGAAGATAGGAATCAAAATTTATTGTCTTCTAAGTAAACACTCTAAAAACGAAGAATTAGCTAATATTCTGTCTAGTCTAAGTTTCAAAAATTGTTATAAACTATTTTAAATTCTATTGTTCAGATGTTCAAATACAAGGTACAAGATTTCAATTTATACTTAGTAGTATTTACACAAATAACATATACAGTTGGTAAGAGTACGTGGTGTTAATTTTAAATTTGGTTAGTTCTAGTTTTTTGACAATTAGTAGAGCTGAGACTTAAATGTGTGTGTTTTTTTTTTTTTATTGTTAATTTGTATGTGTATGTCGTATATGCATGTTTTAATGAAATTTTTAAATCAAAAACAATAAACGAAAAAATAAAAAAACAGTTTGAATGCGGTTAGAGAAAGAAAAAAGTTGTTTTTTTTTTTTTTTTTTTTTTACAAGATTTGACAATTTTGTGCAATACCTCCCGAATCCGCCGTCGATCTGTCTTTTTTACGCTTTTTCTTTTTAGACACATAACCGTAGTTATCTCGTGCGCTCCACCCCGGATACAATTCCATATGCAATTGGCGCTCTTGTCGCGCTTTTTCGTAATATTTGCTTTGTTCTTCGCGGGATAGTTCGTGCCACTACAAAAGTATTCATTAATGGTTGGGAATTAAATTAGCAAAAACGTATATAAGGGAAATTTATCAGAAAAGTTCTTTTTTTTTTGTGCAATCTTTATTATTGATCTGTCAGGAGTGTGTCAGTAAGTATGTCTGTAAGAGTCTAAAAAAATAATAGCAGGATTTTTATATTTAAATTTGTTCTCGCACTTGATATTTCTTGCATTATCGTTGAGGCTTTCTTTGTGTTGAACGATACATACCCCTTATAAAATCAGAGCTTTATCATAAATAATTAATTTTATCGAATCCCTTCTTTTTTTTTTAGCTATTTAGATATATCATCTTTTTAACTTACCCGTCGCCCCAGTATCTGATTAATTGCCGCTGACTCTTTGAGTGTGCATTCGGCAACAACTTTGGCACGCATCTCTTTCATATAGAGCATAAATGCATTTAGTGGTTTTTTGATATGTGGTTTCTTTTTGTCATTTGAACTATCTTTACAGTCGTTTGTTTGAGAATTCGATGAGCTTTTCGTATCCAAGTTTCTGCAATAAAATTAAAATAGTAATTAATCGTATCGTATAGTAATAATAGATATAATCTCGTGTCAAAGTTTCTGAAAATCTGTAAAAAAATTTTTGCTTTAATAAGAATCAATCTTATCGAATAGTAATAATAGATCAATTGGCAATTTAATAAGGGAAATGGGAAAACAAAGTTAAAGATATTTTCTAGACAAATAAAGACTAATATAAACAGTCGAACTACTTTATTACGAATTTTCGTAAAACGTAGCTTTTCATATAACGAATTAATTTCCAGAAAAAACTTTCACAAATTGTTTTATTTTATAGCTATAAGTTCGACTGTATATGTATTGGATTTCTATTTATTTTTTTAAATAAAAATTTACATTGTTTTTAGCCGGGTTCCAATGCTTAAATCGTATGGAGCATCCGACATGGGCATAACGCCGCCATCACCATTTTCATTCAATACAACACGATCGAGATGAGCTGATGATGTTGTTCTAGTTGTTCCCATTCCTGCCGCTGCTGTAAGCGCATTAAATTGCGCTTTAAACATATCAGTAATGGCACGTTCCTGGAGTGCTGCAACTGCTGCAACAGCCGCTGATGACGATGTTGTTGGTGTTGTTGATGGTGTTGGTGCTGTTGTCGTTGCTGTTGTTGCCAGCACAGATGGAGACATTGGAATGGCAACAAGCTTGTATGCATTACCATTCGAATTATCGGATTGACAATCGATTGATGATGTTGGCGTCGCAATGCGTCGTGCATATCTTGATTTTCGGCGATGATGATGATTATTATTACTATTTTGACCATTTCCTGTCAGCGTTGAACAACTGCTATTACTGCTTGTCGGTGTCGGTGGTGGTGGTGTTGTTGGTGTTGGTGGCAATTGAATATCGGCCAAATAGGCAGCTGGATCATACGACCGCGGCGTAATATTAAATTTTTCTGGAATATTTTTTTGAATTTTGGAACCATATTCCAAAAGAATTTCAGCAGCACCAGCAATGCTATCACTTTTAGCTGGTTGTAAAGAATTGTGTTTGGAATGCCAAATACATGCAGCTGGAGAAGACTTCTCCTTTTCATCGTCACTGCTTTCAGCACTTTCACTATAACCATTAATGTGATAGATTTTTTGTGCTTGTTGTAGGATAATATTTTCAATATCATACAATGTTCGTGATGACTTTTCCATTTCACATTCACTGGCAGAGCTGTTGTTGTTGCTATTCTCTTGTTTTAAATACATTTCTGCATCTGGCTTTTTAGTTTGCGTTGCTACCAAATCACATTCAGCGGATAGAGCAATTGCAGCTAATGCCATAATGTCATGAGTTGGTGTACACTTATCTGTATTTGTACTGTTGTCCGGCGTTAGACCCAAACGTTGCAAACTTCTTCGATAATATAATTCAGCACTACTCCATTGATAATAAAGTCTTTGCACTTGCATTAGCATTCCGTCAATTTTCTTACGATTATTTTCAAATTCACGTTGCACAGCCAGCTCGAGATTTAATGCGTTTCTATCATCATCATTCAAAACGTTTCCTTGACACGTTCGAGTATTTAGATTTTCCTGAAATTTATTGCAAAGTAGGGTCAATTTTTCTAAACCCTTCTTGATATCGAATAAAACGTTCTTGTGTTCTTGAAAATAATAACATTTTGATCCTAATTTTGTATTGTACTTTGAGTTTAAGGAATTTTTGATAGTTGCATCATGTTTGGTATCATTGGTGTATGTACGATTATTATTGTTATTATCTTGCGATAATGTTGATGGTGAAGATCCTTTTGCCTCATTGTCAGCAGTTATTGAAGATTTTGATAAGCCCGATAATTCTAAAATATGTACACGACGTTCTCGCTCCTGTTCAACATCCAATGATAGTTGAGGTGATTGCAAGAATTGTGCATACAACATGTGTGTTGCTAAAATTTGTTGCTGCTGCTGTTGTTGTTGTTGCTGCTGTTGAGGACTCTCTTGAGGTTTAGAGGCAAGCACATTATTAGTATAAAAACGTGCCATTTCTATTTGATCGCGATTCCAATTGCGTTGCGAAAGTTCATCCAATTTCGACCATTGATGCAAAAAGCCGTGATGTTTTTGTTGCTGTTGTTGTCGCAATAGAATTTCTGACATTAAGGTTGATGTTGTTGTTGTTGTTGAATTTGGTACGATCGCGTTGCTTGTGGGTATATTAAAAATATGTTTCATTGCATCGATATTATTATAATCCTTATTATTATTATGAATTCCTTCACTCGTTGACGCCTGTAAATGATAATCAATGAATTGTGACGATGATTCGACTGATGATGTCGATGATAATTTTGAGATCGGTCTCGCTTCCATTAAAATGCCAACAGGAATGGTAAAATCCTTTTGCTCTTTATTTTCATCATTAGTTCTTTTATTTTTTTCAATGTTTTCGTGAGATTCTGTGGCACTTTTGTTGCTCTTGAGACTCTCTGAATCCATAACACCTACATGTAAGCTACGGGGCAATAGGATACTTAGAATACTTTTAAGGTGTCTGCGATGATGTTGATTGCAGTCCTGTGATGTCAAATTGAGTATTTCATTTTAAGATGTTCAAATTAATTAGTTCTGGCCAACAGTAGTTAAATTTTTTTTTTAAACACTTCTAAATTTAAGAGTTTATTAATTGCGTTAATTGTACTTTAAATTGCTTATTTTTGTCCGTTAGCTGTCTATGTAGACATTTATTTGTATGGAGATTCAGAAATTAAATGCAAGATCTGTTAACAAGATCTCACTATAAAAAAAACTAGCTGCGCAAGTGTATGTTATATTCGACGTGCCGAAGTTTATCTTGTCATTTAAAAAGATTGAATATAAAATTATATTTTTATCTTGACCTACACGAAATTAAAATAAAAAGAGATATTTCTTCTAATCAATTTTAAATTCATTGCTGCTTCAGGTTGCTCTCTCATATTGCCACACACACACATCATTTTATTGTCACTCCCGTTATAGACAGGCGCAGTAGACATAACAATAACCCTGTTGCCTGCCTGTTGCGGGCTTGAATATATGAGAACATGTACGGACTTATATACATACAAACATATGAAGGTATATGTTATAAAATTTAACAATGTGTATACATTAATAAGTGTTTGTTAAGTTGATGTTTTTCCAATTGAACATTCATTGGTTTAATCTCTCATAGCGTAGAAGAATAGATGCAAAAAATAATTTTAAAAAATACATTTGCATACGGTTTGACTCCACCGCCATTCAGCTGTTTTGATATTGAGAAATTAAGTTGGTGTAGGTTACCCTGGTTGTATGTATGTGTTTTGCAGAGTTGATGTATGGCTAAAGCTTTAAACACGCAGACGTAGATATACATATGTATTAAAATATATTTATATGTATTTTAGTATGTGAATGTAATGTAGATACATTTTTTTGCTAATTACAAACAAGCCTTTCCTTCGAAAGTACATTCATTATAATTAAATGAGTGCTAATTATGCAATTTAATTTAATTAATGCAGTTTTACAGTTAACAGTTGTACACACACACACACACAAACACACACAAACAAACACAAAGTTTTACTGTCATGGAAAAGCGTATCATATGCATTTAATGTATTTGCAGAAGCACAAATTGTTTGTTTTGTATTTTTTGTAATTTAAAACGTGTGCTCTTGGCATATTTTCGTTTACAGATTTAACAAAACATATTTAAGTTTAAACAGTGGATCATTCGTTTTTCAGATTTTTTTAGATTTTCGCTAACGAGTATAAACTGTCTGTCCATCAATTTGACGAATTACTTCCGACTTTCGGGGGCTTTTAAGCCAACAATTTGCACTGGTATTCGACTTCCTCTCTCCTATGACATAGAGAGCGAGAGAGAGGCCGGCGTACGCTTATGCAGCAAAGGATTGCGCAATGAGAGTATAAGCAAAGCGAGGGAGATAATTATAAATCGTGTGACGAAGAAAGAGAGAGCAAAAGGAACAGACCAGGACACACGTACATCAGAGAGTAAGTCGTATATAGAATACAAAAGTTTCTAAAGATAATCTAAACGAAAGAATTACAATGGTTGAAAATGTTGTATGAAACAGCTGAGCTTGCCAATGTATAAATATGTTCACATAATTTTTAATAAAATTCAACTATTAGATTAATTCCTTACATTTTTATTTTTTCATATAGTAAAATATATATTTGTATTAAAAATATTTAAGACGTTGCGACATACTGCCTAAGCAAACATTTTAAATTTGTTTGGACTCCAATATTTATCAAAATATTTGTTTGATAACATGCTTTGTACATTTTGCCACAATATAAATACTAGCAAATCGCCGTTCGCGTATCCCAACGGTTACCCAACTGTTGTAACACACCATAGGCGCCATCTATTGAATACATTTTTTCTTTCCCTTTATTTCTACCATTGCATGGAAATGTAATTGGAAATGTCCCCTAATTATGTATGTTTGCATTGCTCCCAGTAGAGTAAGAAGAAAAGAGATAAGATAAGAACAAGCTTTTAAATTAAGATAACAGCAAAACACATAAATCAGCCAACGTAAAAAATAACATTAACAAAAACTGGTTGTTCTTGGTTATGGTATTATATACTTATGTATATATAGCATGTATGTGTATTGATAGTTTATTGCATTCTGCTCCTTTCTAAAGACAGAGGAGCCCTTGCAATTACCCCGACATATTGCTAATATATTAAAAATAAGGTACTAGATTAAGTAGCTTTGTAGAGAAATAATGCAAACGATGTTTCGATTTTGTTGTGAATTCCGTCTTTCAAATATTATTTAGGGTCAATGCAAATGCCATCTTAAGGGATGAAATAAAATGCGCAGGCGCTACAATCAAGTGGGCCAATAGGAAAGTCTATATATCTGCTATGTATATACGTGCCATTCACGAGTTTGTGTATGTGTGTGTGTGTGCGTAGAGTCAAGTGGGTTGGGTTGGGGGGAAGGGGGGCAAAATTAAACATGGCGTCTGCGAGAAACTTCAACACAGGGAACGGGAACCTTTCGGACGAGCGAGACAAATTAATGGTTGAGTGTGAAAACTTACTTACTGTTGATCAGAAAATAAAACAATAATAAAATAATAAAAAAAACAAGCTAGGTTGCAGAATTCGAGACAGCGACAAGACGAAGATTCTTTACATTTTTTGTTTCGGAGGATCTGAAGAGCTTACATAAAGTAAAAACAGAATTACTTATTCAAAAGTTTTTTTTTATAAGTTTCTTTTACGTAAATTATTTGTGTTTGTTGGAAGTTATTTGTTCTGACAAATAAGTAATTAGTAATCAATTTTCAAGTCGAGCTCCATATAACGAATCTCAAGCGGACAAAAAAAAAATGTGTCATAGAGATAATTTTTAAAATAGAAGCGGTTTTTGATTAAACCAAATTGCAGGAAAATGAATTCGTTACATAAAAATCTTCGTTATACAGAAGAGTTCGTTATATGGAAGTTCGACTATGCGTAATATGCGTTCCGTGTTGGAAGTTCCTCTGAATCTATAGTTATTTGATAGTTTAATTTAATTAAAATTTAATGTAAGCAAGATCTATTATTTTTATTAAAGGCTTACCTTGAATATCGATTATTCGTTGTGGTATCCTGTACGCCGCAATCCTGTTTCGAACTGGACGCCACAATTGCTGGATGGGAATTTAAAACGTGATGAGGTGCGGCATGAACAGAAGGCAGCAGACTTGGAGAGAAACGAAATGGGAAATCGCTGCAATTCACGTGAAAAAATAGTTGTTATTTAGTATATTTAAAAATAAGTAAACGTGTTAACAGCAATAGTCACCTCGGTAGCGTTGTATTTATTGGTAATGAAGAGGGATAAGGTGTTCTAAAACTAGATGCTGAGTAAACCGACGGTGTGTGCCTGGAAATAATTGATACACGATTTACAAAATAATACAAATAAATTCATGTAACTTCAATGATTAATGGCTAAAAGACTGACTTATTAAATTATTATTATTAGAATGATGTTTCTAGTCATTCTGATAGTACTAGGATGAAACTTAGTCGGATCTCCAATCTCTCCATCCATCTATTATAAACTTTACCCATTTACGCAGTAGAAGTACATGCCGTTATTGCGCTCCCAGAGTAATAATAATTTGTATAAATTGTACCAAATTCGTTTTAAATTAAAAAAAAAAAACCTTTCGGACACTAATGTGTTAAGCATAAAATAAAAAAAAAAATATACTATAAATATGACAAAGCTGTTTTATTTTTTTGAATCAGATGATTTTGAGACGAGCTATTACGTCCACCTCAAAATCAATTCATAACATGTCTTACGTAAAATTACGTTTTCTGACTTATTAATGAATTATGTTTAGGACGAGTTTCTTTTTACAAATCTCTTTTTAATGTTATTTTTGGCTATTTTTGCAAAATGCTTTTTCAAGATGCTTTTAATATTCTCTTCTCAATATAATATTATACTAAGTATATTTATAAAATGTACAATGTTTAAAAAAATTGATCAACTTACCATGAAGCTACTTGTGACATGTCGGGGCTAAGCATCGGGTAAGGATATTGACTGGCAGCAAATGGGTATAATGCTGGACGTGTAAGGCCTAAAAAAAAAGCAATGTAAACATTTATCAAAAGTTTAGAATCGAAAGACAATTAGGATTTCTAAAGTCAAGGAGGTTCTGTTATACAGCTTTGAACTTCCATCACTTGAAGTCCAACAAGACTAACACAAAAGTTTTAATTTTTGTTGCAGGACAAGAACTTAGAAAATCTAAATCATCAAAAATAAAACACGAATGCATGGTGGAACTTACAATATTAGTAATAATTAAAAACCACATGTATTTGCTTGCTCTATAAAAAAAAACAAGAGCAAGCTAAATTAATGCTTTCCTCAAAGTTTCAATGCTACTGACAAATAAATATAGTTTAAAAAAACTAAAAAACACGCTTTTAGAGCATATCAAACAAAAAAGTTAAAAATAATTTTTCAAATAAGTTTAAAACAATAACAAATGATAAATACTAGCATTATTGTAAAAAAAAAGCGTTGGGCGCTCGATGTACGAGAAATATGGACAAAGCGCCCCACGCTTTTTTTACAATAATGCTAGTATTTATCATTTATTATTGTTTTAAACTTATTTGAAAAATTATTTTTAACTTTTTAGTTCGATGTATTATAAAAGCGTGTTTTTTAGTTTTTTAAATTTTAGTTCTATTAATTATTAAAAAAAAAAATTGGAAGTTGTAGAGAACATGAACATGGTGCAGACTTAAAAAAAAAAAAACAATTTTTTTTTCGGCCGTGGACGGGATTAGAACCCACGATCGGTGAGTCCGGGAGCGAAGACCCGCGCCTTAGACCTCTCGGTCAACGAACGAACTTGAGGTAGTGGGATATACTGACAGTAATAAGCCACTTGCTTTTAGTCCAAAGGAGAGTCACATACATACAAACATACAAGTGAAGCTAATAAAAGCGTGTTAAAAATAAGCACTTCAAAAGAGGGCAAAACATCGGGCCCCGGACCTAAAAATCATTTTCGGGCTTTTTACGTGCGGTCCCGGGCCTTAGCTCAAAAGCCCAAAATGAAAAAAGAACAAGATTGAAAAGCCAAAACCTTGACAAACTTATGTTTTTGTATAAAAATATGTCAATTTTTTATTTAAATTTAAGCTTGTTAAAAAAAACATATAATATACTAAATTCCAAAAAAATTTTATCAGCTTATTGCCCTTTTTGAATATTATTATCTAATGTTTTTATGCCGGGCCGGGCCGGGCTCTTATGAAAATAACCCGGGCCGGGCTTAAAATATTTTCTTCGGGCCCGGGCCGGGCCGGGAAAATAAAAAAATAAAATTCAAATTTAATGATATTTTGTTTAATAAAGTACAGTAAATAGATTATTTTTACCATCGAAAAGCATTTAAGAGCACGATCTACACAATAAACTGCCTAACGAAAACTAATTAAGAAGGCTCTAGTCGCGAACGCTAAACTAGGAGATAACCTTTCATTAACACATACATACAGTCATTGTTTGTGTGTGTGTGTGTGCAAGCGTATACAGAAAGTGCATGCAATACTGTGCTAATGAATGCTTGATTTAACTTCAATCTTCAATGTCTCCAGTGTTTTAAGATAAAGTTTCAAATTAAAAATTTTTTTGTTATCGAGTCCATGTATGTATATATCTGAAACCGGAAGAGTAGTCGATAACTTCAAACAAACAAACTTTGCCCACATCCGTAAGGTCATAGCTACTGGCGGCGTCCCCCAAAAAAAACGGCATCAAATATGTTGACGCCACGCCCATCCCTTACGCCTATATATTCAAAAATTTTTGAGCTAGAGCCACCAAATTTGGCGCCAAAAGTATACCGCAGTCATTTGCGTCCGACTGCAATGTTTTCACTTGTTTTTTACTTCAAAGCCAGGTTACACACGAAAAATAGCTGAGCGAGCGCGACAACAACAACCGCTTCTTAGGTCGTAAATCGATTATACAAAAATATCATCAAATCTGTGTGCACTGAGCGAAGTACTAAATATATATAAAAATATGACATTTACATTTTCCAGCTCATCATTCACTTATTTGTGTATGCACATATAAGTTTAAAAGCAGGTCTATACTATTTTTTTGAAGTGTACATGCACAAAATTTATTTTATGATTTTGTAGCTGAGCGCGAGCTTCATGCCGGGTACAAACAGCGTATTTTTTGTTTTTGCATTTGTTTGCTTGGCGACGAAGCGGTTTTTTTTTAGCTCGCTCGTGATGGGACCCTCAGCTTGGCCATCGAAGCTTAAAAGTGCCAGTTTTGCAACTTGTTTTAATATTGACTCTTATATAACTAGTTCTGCACTAGTTGCAAGAAAATTCTGAGAAGAGTTTAAACCCCCTGACATCGCCGTGTTAATGTAAATCGTTTGAGTCTGAGCGGAGATCGCTGAGAGTCTTAATTGTGTTTGGAATGCATGCACATGGGTGGTACATTAAATATGTACATATATTTGTGAACATTTGTTTATCTGTTAAGATCTGTTATCAATGCTATCAACATGCAGATTTGCAAGGGAGGAAAATATGGCTCTATTTTTCTTTAAACGTAAATAGATGTTTAAATATCGAATTAGTTGGCGATTCTTCTTTTCCTTCTTCTTATGTAATTTTTATTTTAATTGAAAAATTGTTGTCGCATCTATTTTACGGGCCGTTTGATATTGTGTCGTCCTTCCCCCTTAACAAAGAACTTTTCAGCGTTGTTGTCATTTTCAAGTTATATTGTTGTAAGCCAAAGTTGTATAAAAAAAGCGGCCACATAGGAAGAGAAGATGAAGGGTGGAGGGCTCTCACTGTCACAGCTATCAGCCGCGGGCGTGAGGGCCGTCGGAGTGCGTGTGCCGCATCATCAACAGAGGGGAAAGAGGGTTTGAGCTACAAAAAGGATGTCATTATTATATGTGGTTGTGCAACATGTTTTTATTCATTAGGCGTTTTTTATTTATTTTTTTATATGTACATATTTTGTATTTTAGATTTCAAGTTGAACGAGTCGCCGCATTAGTGATACTGATATATGTGTGTGTATATTGCGTTGTGCAACCCTTAAGTTGAGATGCGGATTTTTACACTGCGAATTCGGGACAGCAATGTTTACAATCTATTTGGCAATAGTTTTTTTTTTGTTTTAATTTAATTATAAAATTAAAAAAAAAACGATAAACATTTGCCACGATTTCAACAATGCTGACTGAATCGTATAGAGACATGAGACTACTAGCTAATAACTGTTCTAAATAATTTTAAGAGCCATAAAAAGCGAAAAACAAAATTTAAAACAATGCTGAGTAAATCGTTTGTGCATAGAGTATTCGCTAGTCACCTTACAACACTATGTTTAAATCTATCCACCAATTTGTCAACCCTGTTTGTCATTGACAATTTTGTATTAAAGCTTATTGCTTTAAAATAGACAGACTCCCGTTTTTATTGTGAATGCATTTGGGCTGTGGGGTAATACTTAAGCTGCGCGCATATCATTACCATGGAATCTAAAAGAGGCATGTGCCGATATGACGATGACGATTGCGATTGCGACGATCCCAACGAACAGCTCGAGCCCGAACTAGCTGCTGCTGGTTGAGGTTCAGGGTCACGAGGGTTGATTATAAATAAGCCTCTAGCCACCACAGGGCTATCCGTGTCGTCCGTTCGTGTTTCTAGAGTGGCATGCAGGCAAGAGGGGTCGGTCACAGTATTTCAAGTTGTGAATAGGGAAAAACGCCCCCTTTTCAGCACTTTACTAATAGACCAGCAATTAGGCGTTTATAATGGGGTAGCATGCAAACAGATTTTGTCAAAATACAGTTTACACACATTATTAAAATAAGTGTTTATTATTTTATTATTATTATCAATTTACTATTGTTATTAATATTTTTTCTTATTATTTATTTATATTATTGCATGTATTCTCATTCCATGAGAGCTAAGCCAGTATTTTTTTTTTTTTTTTATTTTTATTAAATTGATTTCTATCAATTCTCATGTCAGTCAGTTTAAATCATTATAAGAAGGCTCTAGTCGGGAGAGCCCGACTAGAAGATTCCCTGAACCCAGTTGCAATAAATATATTAAATTTATAAAAGATAATACTGTTATAAAAGAGCTTATATTTAAAACTTAAAGACACAAAACCATTTCATGGGCGCGGGGCACACTGACTTCAATCGATTCAATCATGATATTTCCGGTGTTTCTTAACCGATTTGGACGAAGGTTAGAAACAGGTTAGAAGGCCCGTTGTTGCCTATAGGCAACATTGTACTCATAAGTATGTAACTCCCATTATTTGGTGTATTGCAAAACAAAGAATAAAGTTTAAATAAAGAAAGGTAAAAGCTTTATTAAAAAAAAAAATAGTAAAAAATAATTTAGTTTGTGTGCAATAATTTTGCATTAGTGTATTATGCATGTACTGTATTTGCATTTATGTATTACGGACTAAGATTAATTCAAGAGGCTTGACAAAGGCAGGAATTGAACATTTTTGACTGGGATGATTCTACAGATAGAGCACATGAAGAAAAAGAGGTAGATAGAAATAAATATGTGGATGAAATTATCGAAGAAACTTTGAAAGAGATGGTGGATAGGGCCGAAAGAGCGAGGAACCTGCGAGGTTTTTGGTCTGGGAATATCATCGGACATTGTTCTAAATTTGGCTTCGTCGTCACCACCTCCGTCGTCGGTCTTGGAATCAAGCTTCTATAAAAGAGCGTAAGTGGCAGAACCTGCAAGGAGTATGCGCTATGACAATGCAGATGCAGGCTCCGTGAAACAGGTTTTCCGCGTTCTAAGTACAGAAAATGCAAAGTTTATTTGTGTTGCAAAAAAAAAAAAAAATTGTTTTGTATCCATCATCACATAAATTCAAACAAAAACGCATATAAAATGCGAATAATAATTATCAAAATATTATAACATATTTAGCATAATTCTCATCCTGTAACTGACGAGCTAGGACACCAAGGACCATGAAAATTTTGTCAGTTCATATTTAGATCAATACTAAAACACATATGCACTCCAAAAATTTTAAGCCCCGTCCGCTTTTACTTGGACCTGAGAGGGTCAAAGCCCCAAAAAAATTCGTAAATTAAATTTGGTGACAAAATATAATTAATTCAATATATGAAATAAAAACAAAAATTGGCATTTGACACAGCGTAAAATATTATTTAGAAGTTAGAATAAAGCAATCCTTTTTTTAGGCCACTTGTATTTGCCAATGTTTATAAAAATATTAAAATTTATTTATTTATTAAATTTTGAAACATAATTATTCTCTTTACGATCGAAACCTTCAGTCAAAAAATAAATATATTTTTAAACAGGAAGATAATGTGATTTATTATTTAACATTTGTATTTTAACGTACATGCAATCATAACCATGAACAAAAGATTAGCTGACTCTTTACAAAATAATTTTAATGCCGCAAGTGATTTTCAATTCAAACCACATACATACGTATGTATATGTGTACACATATACACACAGCCTGCTTCTATCAGACTTCCTGGCTTGCTGGGATTTTTTTTTATTGTGTTATTCAATTATTAGTATGGCACCATTGTTAAGGATCATAATGCCATGTAATCCGCAAGCGGCTCTTAAGTGCATGCCATTTATTTACGCTGTTGGGTTGTTTGGTTCTCTCATTAGATCCGACCAGTCGACCATTAGTAGAGCCCTTAAACGGCCAACCACTGTGAGCGAACCCATTTGAACGAACATACTACGGAACACTGAAGCGCAAACGATAAGGGAAATTTGGCAGAACAAGAATTTCAATGAATGCCTTAATCGAGCATAGACATACAAAAAAAAAAATCGCATTGTATGCAATTATTATTTCATAATTTGTTTGAATTACGTATTTTTGAGGTTAAAGGGTGAGAAAGTCAATAGCTTGCGGTTGGGTTACCTCAGTTGTTTCCCCCTTTTACTCAGAACTGGAATGAGTTCCACTAGTTTTGCATATTGAATTTATCATTATTAATAAAAATACATATATTAATCCCCAGAAATCTGTATTTATTGCTTATTGTCAACTAAGATCAGCTGACATAAAATCCAAATTAATTAAAATTAAATTTAAAAAAAAATTTAAATTTAAATTAAGAAAAATAAGATTATATATAAATCTGAAAGTAAATTTAGTTAAAAAAAATTACAAAAAAGTTAACATTAAAGCTCTGGGAAATTCAAAAGAAAATTAGTGGTCCAACATTTGTTGCTTGGATTGGGAAAAACCCAATCAGACCAGCGTTAGATTAGTAATTAGTGGTTATGATTAGATAATGCAGTAAGGATCGATCTTTTGAGGCCTCCAAGGAGATAAGAGAAAAAAGCCTGTGTTGCGTGGACCACACACAGGATCCATACTCCAGGTTGGGACGCAATTATTTTTGTGTTTGTGCATTAAATTTTAGTCCCTAATATCTCTGGGGTTTTGAACTGATATAAATGAAAATTTCACAGATGATCATTATTTCATTCAAACGAGAAATATTGATAATTTCAAATATATACTTAAATCAATATCCCGAAAACTTATCCATAAAACAGTATAATGGAATGCAGTTATTCATAGTGAAAACTGATGAAATATTCGGAAACATCATTATGGTAACAGGCATCGGAATAAAATCGGGTTATTAAAAGAATTGCGTGATTGCTGCATATCCCAACCCATCTCAACAATTTCGACCAGGGAATTCCATGAATTCCATGCATTTATTATTCTTTTGACAACAAAAAAATAAATTCAATTTTGTACATTTACCGAAGTACTTCAGACATTAATTTCAATTTTCCAGACAGTTGCCACGTCATTTTACACACCAAAGAAGTGGAATACATTTGCATTCTAATAAAAAACAAACTCATTTTATTTTGATTAGCCAGATCTTCAAATTTAAATCGATGAGTCCTAATCTTTTTTGATGCACTTCTCAGCTCAGTGTTACACAACAAGTACTCAAGTTGAGGTTGCTCGACTGAAAGTCACCCATAGTCAAGCGTTTTTCATAATAAATTCTAGCCAACTCGGTGCGCGTTGCTGCACACAAAAATACACACATATTTAGAGTTTTTAACTTTGAATATTCCTTACAATATTCGTTGCACCAAAGACTTCATTTTAAAGCAAGAGTTGTATTTACGTAATCCAATTGAACCGACTTTTCACACACGGATTTAAGTTTTAATATTGACTTTTAAAAAAATCGGTTTTCAAAATATTTGAAATTTATTTTAGTTCCACTCACAATGAACTGGTTAGACAGAATGTTAGAATTTCTAACTACATTTAGCTTTCTTGATATATTTTTTAAATTGCCTACTGTCATGTATTTATCTTAATTAATTTAAGCAGTTGCAACGGGAGACACCTGGTAAGGATAACTGATTGGTTGATAGAAATATACATGAAAGTTATAGTATTAAGTACTACTATCTTCCGGACATAGAGTTTTATGTGTTAAAATACTACTAAGCGGCCGTTCACTGTATGTTACTTGTTCTTATTTTCCTCCTCATTCTGATATTAATGCTATGTTTACACTACAGTGAGTTTGCTATCGATATCGTCATCGACGCAATAACTCAGAATTGGTGTTTACATTGGCTCAAAAGTGAGTTATTGCGTTAAGCGTCAACCGCTGTGTTTTGCTTAGAGTTTGTAAAAGCCGAAAAATTTAATTAAACAAATTTAAAAAGTAATGAGCACTAACAAATTATGTTTGATTTTATCTGCGATGGAGCAAAACAACGCAATGATGATTAGAGCAATGAATGAATGCGTTTGGACATCTTAATGCACAACAAAATGATCAGCCAGGGTTTGAGGTTTGGCTTGGCAATATGAATCCAAGTGCTGAAACAATTAGGCAAGCCCTAGCAATAAATTTCCTCAACAATAATTCGATTTAAATAAATAAATTAAATTTTTAAAATATAGAATTTATTTTTATGTACCACTGGCCCTCATTATTTCTAGCATTTCTTTTTGAAAATGTTCAGCTCGTTCTGCCATACGCTCCATGGCCGCCAACTTGCGCTCCTCTATTTCTATGAGCTTGTCAATTTTGTCTACTCGTCGTCGCTTTTTATGTGAAGGCGTCTCTGTTGTTATTCAGTGATAATTTGTATTTTTTCAGTTGTGTAGTTGTATGTGGTGTTTACACTAGCACCAGTGGTGACAATTCAAAAATGTAACCGATTATATACTTAAATGGGCAGCACTTATGAGTAAACCGAATGTATATCGAGTACAAGCAACTGCATCCAAACTTAACTCAAC
Organism: Scaptomyza montana; assembly: GCA_018904305.1. Taxonomy (NCBI): domain Eukaryota; kingdom Metazoa; phylum Arthropoda; class Insecta; order Diptera; family Drosophilidae; genus Scaptomyza; species Scaptomyza montana. The sequence goes on from JAEIGR010000054.1 coordinate 339,743, forward strand.
TTTTTGTCACCACTACTTTATGTATGGGAAAAAAGCTGCTTGTTGCCCTTAACGCAATAACTCAAATAAGCAGTGCTAGTGTAAACACCACATAACATTTACTCATCCCATCTGAGTGCCCTGCAACTTGTTTCGTCATTGTTGACAGATATGGATAATCTGATAGTGGTTGGTGATTTCAATATGCCACATTTTGTATGGTCTGTGACATGATACAATTATACAAGGTAGTCCACTCGGCAAAATCATAGTCCCTTGATATAAGTGCGAGTGAAAGAGCGTTGAATAGTGAGTGTGAGTGAAACGGCTACACAGTGCGTCGATTAACACGCGCACGGTGCATGGGGCTAAAAGTTTCCTTAGTTATGAAAAGAGTTGTAGTGTTTATAATTTTATTTTTATTAGTTTTGAATTTGACATTATTCTTTGTTTTTGTTGTTTACAAGCCATTCTTTTGTTTAAGCTCTTAATTCTAAAAAATATACGTATCTGCTTGGCACTTAAGGGTTAAAGCTCTGAAAAATAACCGTCCGCACACAACCTTTCAGTTCGACAAGCAGGCACGCACTGAAAATAGGGGACCAAAACCGAACGACTTCGGCAGCCGAGTGGACTACCTTGTATTATTGTATCATGGTCTGTGAATGACACATCTTCGGCGGCATTACCAGTCACTCCTGATGATTTTATCGATGGCCTACTGGTGTTAGGCCTATCGCAAGTTAACAGGGTGCATAACAGTAGTAGTAGAATGTTAGACTTGATATTTCAAATGCAAAAGTTTGCGAAATGTGGCGAGTAATTTGGAAGAAAATACTTTTAAACCCTAATTAATTAATGTAGTTTTCCATTTTTGAAATCACTTTGGTATGTTAGTATCATTTTATTTACTTTACATGTTTGATTAGTAATTTGTAACGTGACATCGCGAACGTGACCAGATTTCCACTTAGTTTGTGCATCTTTTCATCAAATTCAAATTTTATTTAGGAAAACAAAAAATATAGCTTCGCAACTTAGAAGTATTATGAAGATAATAATAATAAGGAATACATGTTGGCTAAAAACGTTTTTCTAAAGAATTTAAGGTTTTCTCCTTTAATTGTTCCATTACATGGAAATCATATAATTCTACTTTGCAATGTTTTTTTAATTTTTCGAACCATAATATTTACCAAAATATTTACTAACTTTATTTCGGGTAAAGCGGGTTGAAAGGACCAACCCACACCCGCCCTCACCCAGCCCGAAATATGATTTTTCAGCCCGTACCCACGGTTACCCGCGGGTGCCCACGGGTACCCGATAAAAGCCCAGCCCGTGCCCACCTCTAGTTCGAACTCAGACTGAGACATACTTTTTATACCCTTAACCAGGGCATTGGAGCGGAGCGGAGCGCCGGAGCGCGGAGCAATGGAGCAGAGCACTTTTAATGGAGCACGGAGCGGAGCAACTGTCGGTATTTTTGAGCTCCGCTCCAAAAAAAATTTTCCTTTGAATTTTGGTTAATTTTTTATATATTTCGAATCCGAACTCATTTTAAATGTCTTCATTTTAAATGTCATCTATGAAAATCATATTAAGTGACTTGCGCCAGTGTATTAAAGAAGACTTACTGAGCGCTATATTGTTTTACAGAAACAATGTTGAAAATTAAATATTTCATTTCATTAAACTTATGCATTTTTATTTATTATAATGATTATTTAATTTATTATAATGATAAAATAAAAACAAATTCAAGGCTTCAAATATTTAATTAAAAAAAAAAAAATTCTCGGAGCGGAGCGGAGCGGAGCACTGGAGCAAAATTTTCCAACCGGAGCGGAGCAATTCGAAAAAAGTGCCTGCTCCAATGCCCTGCCCTTAACCCATAAAATGGGTAAACAAGGGTATAATTGTTTTGTACAAAAGTATGTAACAGGCAGAAGGAAGCATCTCCGACCCCATAAAGTATATATATTCTTGATCAGCATCAACAGCCGAGTCGATATAGCCATGTCCGTCTGTATGATCGCGGGGATCTCAGAGACTACAAGAGCTAGAGACTTCAGATTTGGGATATAAGTTCTCCTATACCATGAGCAGAACAAGTTTGCTTCAAATTATCGATAACTATTCTGGTTCCCGATATACACATGTAATCGATAACAAAAAAGAGATATCGAAAGGAGATATCGAATTTAATCGATTGAATTTAAGTCAGTATACCAAAGTCTTATATAAATTTAATTTATTTATTGCAACTGGGTTCAGGGTATCTTCTGACTTGTTTTTATTTATTATTTAAACTTTTTTATCTTTTTTTTTTTAAATACCAAAAACATGTTTGATATTTAGGTATTTCATCGATGATGGTAAAAAATCGATTACAAATGTATGCAAGAAAGCGCATAAAAGCATATCTTAAAAGTTTTGTTTGATTTACTTGTTTTTGATTTCATTTTTTGTCAGCTGCTCATAATTGACAATAAATAAATAAATAATTTATTCGTTCGTTACATTCGATTGACATAATTGTCCACAAACAAAACAAAAAATTTTTTTGGTTGGCCACCCCAACATTAAGGCGTTCGAAAAATATATGTTGGCCGATTCTCAAACCTACCCGATAAGCACAGAAAATTTCATCAAAATCGATCCAGCCGTTTCGGAGCAGTTTTCGCCCGAGCTCCGTGGCACGAGAATTTTATGTATTAGATAGTTTTAAAAAACTACAAAATACGCTATTTAAAAACATTGAGCCAAAAATTTTAAAAATTATTTTAAAATAATCTTGAAACAACAATCATCGAAAAGTGCTCGCATTATTGTGAAAAAGCGTGGGTTCGTTGTACTATATTTTTTGTATATCGAGCGCTAGACGCTTTTTATACCCTTCACATGTGAATCAGGGTATATTGACTTTGTCATAAATCTGTAACGCCTTAAAGGAATGATGGGAGACCCCATAAACTATATATCAAAATGATCAGGACGAGCTCAGGAATTGATTTCCGTCCGTCCGTCTGTCCGTCTGTCTGTTTCAACACGATTTCCGGCCAAACTGCTGAACCGATCTTGATGAAACTTTCACAGATTGCTTAGATCATGTCGGGTTTGTTCGCTATGAAATTTCATCCCGATCGGAGCATTCTACGATATAGCCACCATATAAATTTACCATATCAACACGATTTCCGGCCAAACTGCTGAACCGATCTTGATGAAACTTTAACAGATTGCTTAGATCATGTTGGGTTTGTTCACTATGAAATTTCATCCCGATCGGAGCATTCTACGACATAGCCACCATACAAATTTACCATATCAACACGATTTCCGGCCAAACTGCTGAACCGATCTTGATGAAACTTTAACAGATTGCTTAGATCATGTCGGGTTTGTTCACTATGAAATTTCATTTCGATCGGAGCATTCTACGACATAGCCACCATACAAATTTACCATATCGTACTATCAATTGTTGTCTCTGTCGTGCACTTTCAAGTACCTACATGTCAAATTGTTGTTGTTGCACACGAACAAGTAAATGACGCTCAAGAGTAAAAATATTAGCGAAAAATTACCAACAACTGCACAGAAACATAAGAGGGAGAGCATTGATTTGGCTGTGTGAAGGGTATCACAGTCTTGGCATAGCCAAAATTAACTATGCGCCACTATGTTTTCACAATAATACCAGCATTTTTCAATCATTGTTGTTTTAAGCTTAGTTCAAAAATTATTTTTTAAATTTTTAGTTCAATGTTTTTAAAAAGCGTATTTCTTATGTGGTGTTTACACTAGCACTGCTTATTTGAGTTATTGCGTTAAGGGCAACAAGCAGCTTTTTTCCCATACATAAAGTAGTGGTGACAAAAAGTTGAGTTAAGTTTGGATGCAGTTGCTTGTACTCGATATACATTCGGTTTACTCATAAGTGCTGCCCATTTAAGTATATAATCGGTTACATTTTTGAATTGTCACCACTGGTGCTAGTGTAAACACCACATACAACTACACAACTGAAAAGATACAAATTATCACTGAATAACAACAGAGACGCCTTCACATAAAAAGCGACGACGAGTAGACAAAATTGACAAGCTCATAGAAATAGAGGAGCGCAAGTTGGCGGCCATGGAGCGTATGGCAGAACGAGCTGAACATTTTCAAAAAGAAATGCTAGAAATAGTGAGGGCCAGTGCTACATAAAAATAAATTCTATATTTTAAAAATTTAATTTATTTATTTAAATCGAATTATTGTTGAGGAAATTTATTGCTAGGGCTTGCCTAATTGTTTCAGCACTTGGATTCATATTGCCAAGCCAAACCTCAAACCCTGGCTGATCATTTTGTTGTGCATTAAGATGTCCAAACGCATTCATTCATTGCTCTAATCATCATTGCGTTGTTTTGCTCCATCGCAGATAAAATCAAACATAATTTGTTAGTGCTCATTACTTTTTAAATTTGTTTAATTAAATTTTTCGGCTTTTACAAACTCTAAGCAAAACACAGCGGTTGACGCTTAACGCAATAACTCACTTTTGAGCCAATGTAAACACCAATTCTGAGTTATTGCGTCGATGACGATATCGATAGCAAACTCACTGTAGTGTAAACATAGCATTAGTTTTATTTTTTAAATTTATTTATGTTAAACTATTAAGTTCGATGTCCTTTCAACGCGTGTTTTTGACGTAGAATACGTCTTACCTTTTAAGAATGAAGTCTCAACACAAAAAAGTTGTTGTTGTATTAAGAGAGTTTCACAAAGTCGGTTATTGCTCATGAACTAATGGATCAATTTTCCTCAAATTAATTTCATTTTAAAACCAAGGCTTCAAACTTTCAATAAATGTATATTTATATATGCATTGATTACATTTTCTATTGAAAAATTGAAACCAAAAATATGTATATTTTTGCATCATTTTGATGACTTTAAATTGCTCTAGCAATCTCAATAATTCATCAATTACTTAGAGTTTTGGAATATAAGTTCAGATGAGTTAGACAAACATTCCTACATTAAAATTTTATATACTTTTGCCAAATTTATAACTTTTTAAGGCAAAAAACAAGTGCAAAAATCATTACTTTTTTTTTAATTGCAAATTGCTGAAAAACTCCCTGATGAATTTGTTTTATTTTTTCTCAATATAAAATATACTCGATTTCCTTTCGTTTGATATATATGCGGTCATGATTGAAATCTTTTAAGTGGTGAAATTTCATTAAGAAGTTTGGTCATAATTAGATTTTTTCAAATGTGTGTTTCTTCTGTATATTAGTATTAGTGATGTAAGCAATAAGTGTGAGCGAGTGCCATAGCTGATAGCATGTGCATATGGATTTGTTTCACTTGCACTATGCGTCTCAGCTCAGCAAACAATCGATGGAAAGATCAGACAATACTATCGCTGGCACTATCGAGGGCAGCAGTGGCTATCATATAAAATCATATAAGCTAACGGGAAATAAACTATCGATAGTGTTGACTATAAGAAAGTTCGTCTCCACGGTAGCAGTTTTGATTTTTATACTCGATACCGAAGGTAAAGAGTATATTGAGTTTGTGCAATGTCCGTCATGGTGTCTGTCCGTCTGTCTGTCTGTCCGTCTGTCCGTCCGTATGAACGCAACTTTTTTCCACACCCTTCAAGCTAGAGACTTGACACTTTCCAAATCTCTTTATCTATGGGATAGTAAATTAAAGTGTCAAGATAGGGGTTCTACGATAACTGGGGGCTGGCAAATCGATAAATTCGATAACTCAAAACCGATAAATCCACATATTTCGCACATCCTTACAGCTAGAACTTCAAAATTTGGTGAGAAGATAGCTACTAGCCACCTCTCCCCACCTTTTACAATGTTTGAGCTAGAGTCACCAAATTTGGTATGAAGATAGCAATTGACATCCCAGATAGATCTGCATCAAAACTTTGGATGCCACGCCCACCCATACCTTCCCTAGCCCCGCTTTCCCCACCTCTAACAAACTTTAAGCTAGAGTCACCTAATTTTGTATGAAGATAGCAATTGACATTCCACAAAGATCTGCAACAAAAATTTGGATGCCATGCCCACCCATTACGCCCCCAGCCCCCCTTTACCCACTTTTACAAACTTTGAGCTAGAGTCATCAAATTTGGTATGAAGATAGTAATTGACATCCCACATAGATCTGCACCAAAAGTTTGAATGCCACGCCCACCCAAACCTCCCCTAGCCCCGCTTTCCCCGCCTCGGTTGCATCCGACTGCAACGTTGTCACTTGTTTTAGATTCGCAATAAAAAATGCTACTTATATGTAGGTAGGTGGTACGGGGTACACTTGTTTACCAGTTTTCCGCTTGCCATTCACCCTCTCGTTTGGTTGTTTATCTGCGCATTTCTGCATTTTCCGTGTTTGTTGACAGGTTAACAAAGTTGCAAAGTAGAGGTCAACAAAAGTCCAATGACCTTTAACTTAAAATACGTTTGCCATTCTGACGTAGTTTTTTTTCTTTCGAAGTATAAATCGACAGTCATTATATATTTTAAATCAGGATTGTAACTGGCAGTCGTTTTGGATATAAATAAACTTGAATTTGATTTAGATTGTTCTTACTTATTAGGATAAATAAGATATCGTTTCATATCACCGAGAAAAATACCAAAAACTGAAAAATTACATACAGTCGAACTTCCATATAACGAAGCTCAAGGGAACAAGAAAAAACTTCGTTATAGAGAAATTTCGTTATATAGAATGGGTTTTTGACTGAATCAAATTGCAGGGTTCTGATTTTTGACTTCGTTGTATAGAAAATTCGTTATACGGAAGTTCGTTATATGGAAGTTCGACTGTAATTTAATTAGAATGTTAATATTTATTATTTTATTTTTTGCAGGCTAATAAAATGGGATTACCACCCTTCTTCTGTCATAACGGAGACCCATTAACAACACCACCACCTGCGCATTGTGGAATTACGCGTGAGCTCCGTGGCACGAGAATTTTATGTATTAGATAGTTTTAAAAAACTACAAAATACGCTATTTAAAAACATTGAGCCAAAAATTTTAAAAATTATTTTAAAATAATCTTGAAACAACAATCATCGAAAAGTGCTCGCATTATTGTGAAAAAGCGTGGGTTCGTTGTACTATATTTTTTGTATATCGAGCGCTAGACGCTTTTTATACCCTTCACATGTGAATCAGGGTATATTGACTTTGTCATAAATCTGTAACGCCTTAAAGGAATGATGGGAGACCCCATAAACTATATATCAAAATGATCAGGACGAGCTCAGGAATTGATTTCCGTCCGTCCGTCTGTCCGTCTGTCTGTTTCAACACGATTTCCGGCCAAACTGCTGAACCGATCTTGATGAAACTTTCACAGATTGCTTAGATCATGTCGGGTTTGTTCGCTATGAAATTTCATCCCGATCGGAGCATTCTACGATATAGCCACCATATAAATTTACCATATCAACACGATTTCCGGCCAAACTGCTGAACCGATCTTGATGAAACTTTAACAGATTGCTTAGATCATGTTGGGTTTGTTCACTATGAAATTTCATCCCGATCGGAGCATTCTACGACATAGCCACCATACAAATTTACCATATCAACACGATTTCCGGCCAAACTGCTGAACCGATCTTGATGAAACTTTAACAGATTGCTTAGATCATGTCGGGTTTGTTCACTATGAAATTTCATTTCGATCGGAGCATTCTACGACATAGCCACCATACAAATTTACCATATCGTACTATCAATTGTTGTCTCTGTCGTGCACTTTCAAGTACCTACATGTCAAATTGTTGTTGTTGCACACGAACAAGTAAATGACGCTCAAGAGTAAAAATATTAGCGAAAAATTACCAACAACTGCACAGAAACATAAGAGGGAGAGCATTGATTTGGCTGTGTGAAGGGTATCACAGTCTTGGCATAGCCAAAATTAACTATGCGCCACTATGTTTTCACAATAATACCAGCATTTTTCAATCATTGTTGTTTTAAGCTTAGTTCAAAAATTATTTTTTAAATTTTTAGTTCAATGTTTTTAAAAAGCGTATTTCTTATGTGGTGTTTACACTAGCACTGCTTATTTGAGTTATTGCGTTAAGGGCAACAAGCAGCTTTTTTCCCATACATAAAGTAGTGGTGACAAAAAGTTGAGTTAAGTTTGGATGCAGTTGCTTGTACTCGATATACATTCGGTTTACTCATAAGTGCTGCCCATTTAAGTATATAATCGGTTACATTTTTGAATTGTCACCACTGGTGCTAGTGTAAACACCACATACAACTACACAACTGAAAAGATACAAATTATCACTGAATAACAACAGAGACGCCTTCACATAAAAAGCGACGACGAGTAGACAAAATTGACAAGCTCATAGAAATAGAGGAGCGCAAGTTGGCGGCCATGGAGCGTATGGCAGAACGAGCTGAACATTTTCAAAAAGAAATGCTAGAAATAGTGAGGGCCAGTGCTACATAAAAATAAATTCTATATTTTAAAAATTTAATTTATTTATTTAAATCGAATTATTGTTGAGGAAATTTATTGCTAGGGCTTGCCTAATTGTTTCAGCACTTGGATTCATATTGCCAAGCCAAACCTCAAACCCTGGCTGATCATTTTGTTGTGCATTAAGATGTCCAAACGCATTCATTCATTGCTCTAATCATCATTGCGTTGTTTTGCTCCATCGCAGATAAAATCAAACATAATTTGTTAGTGCTCATTACTTTTTAAATTTGTTTAATTAAATTTTTCGGCTTTTACAAACTCTAAGCAAAACACAGCGGTTGACGCTTAACGCAATAACTCACTTTTGAGCCAATGTAAACACCAATTCTGAGTTATTGCGTCGATGACGATATCGATAGCAAACTCACTGTAGTGTAAACATAGCATTAGTTTTATTTTTTAAATTTATTTATGTTAAACTATTAAGTTCGATGTCCTTTCAACGCGTGTTTTTGACGTAGAATACGTCTTACCTTTTAAGAATGAAGTCTCAACACAAAAAAGTTGTTGTTGTATTAAGAGAGTTTCACAAAGTCGGTTATTGCTCATGAACTAATGGATCAATTTTCCTCAAATTAATTTCATTTTAAAACCAAGGCTTCAAACTTTCAATAAATGTATATTTATATATGCATTGATTACATTTTCTATTGAAAAATTGAAACCAAAAATATGTATATTTTTGCATCATTTTGATGACTTTAAATTGCTCTAGCAATCTCAATAATTCATCAATTACTTAGAGTTTTGGAATATAAGTTCAGATGAGTTAGACAAACATTCCTACATTAAAATTTTATATACTTTTGCCAAATTTATAACTTTTTAAGGCAAAAAACAAGTGCAAAAATCATTACTTTTTTTTTAATTGCAAATTGCTGAAAAACTCCCTGATGAATTTGTTTTATTTTTTCTCAATATAAAATATACTCGATTTCCTTTCGTTTGATATATATGCGGTCATGATTGAAATCTTTTAAGTGGTGAAATTTCATTAAGAAGTTTGGTCATAATTAGATTTTTTCAAATGTGTGTTTCTTCTGTATATTAGTATTAGTGATGTAAGCAATAAGTGTGAGCGAGTGCCATAGCTGATAGCATGTGCATATGGATTTGTTTCACTTGCACTATGCGTCTCAGCTCAGCAAACAATCGATGGAAAGATCAGACAATACTATCGCTGGCACTATCGAGGGCAGCAGTGGCTATCATATAAAATCATATAAGCTAACGGGAAATAAACTATCGATAGTGTTGACTATAAGAAAGTTCGTCTCCACGGTAGCAGTTTTGATTTTTATACTCGATACCGAAGGTAAAGAGTATATTGAGTTTGTGCAATGTCCGTCATGGTGTCTGTCCGTCTGTCTGTCTGTCCGTCTGTCCGTCCGTATGAACGCAACTTTTTTCCACACCCTTCAAGCTAGAGACTTGACACTTTCCAAATCTCTTTATCTATGGGATAGTAAATTAAAGTGTCAAGATAGGGGTTCTACGATAACTGGGGGCTGGCAAATCGATAAATTCGATAACTCAAAACCGATAAATCCACATATTTCGCACATCCTTACAGCTAGAAGTACCAAATTTGGTAAGAAGATAGCTACTAGCTACCCCCAAAAATCTGCATCAAAAATTTTGGAGCCACGCCCCCCCATTCCGTCCCCAGCCCCTCCGCATTTTAAAGTCAAAAAAGCTTATATCTCCCACAGTTTTTGAGCTATAGCCACCAAATGGATGCCACGCCCACCAATACTGCCCTAGCCGTCCCCATCCACCCCAACGCTTCGTCAAAAACAGGAATGCGTGTATCTTCCAGAGTTGTGGAGCTAGAGCCACCAAATTTGGTAGGAAGATAGCTGACAACGACCCCAAAAATCTGCATCAAAGTTTTGGAGCCACGCCCTCCATTTCGCCCCCCTTTCCCCACTAATTACAAATTTCGAGCTAGAGTCACCAATTTTGGTATGAAGATAGTAGCAATTGACATTTTACAAAGATCTGCATCAAAAATTTGGATGCCACGCCCGCCCTTAACGCCCCCATTCCCCCTTTCCCCATCTTTTACAAACTTCGAGCTAGAGTCACCAAATTTGGTATATAGATAGCAATTGAAATTCCACAAAGATCTGCAACAAAAATTGTGATGCCACGCCCACCCAAACCGCCCCCATCCCCCCCTTTCCCCACCTTTTACAAATTTTGAGCTAGAGTCACCAAATTTGGTATGAAGATAGCAATTGACATTTCAGAAAGATCTGCAACAAAAATTTTGACGCCACTACTACCCATACCGCCCCAGCCCCCCCCCTTCCCCACCTTTTACAAACTTTGAGCTAGAGTCACCAAATTTGGTATGAAGATAGCCGGTGGCATCCCCATCTGCATCGGAGAATCTTTAAGGCAGCGTACACCCCTGCCGCATCCGTACCCCTTTGCATTCAGGCCTCTTTTTACCGGCTTTAATTCTGGTATCGAGTATGCCGCAGTCGGTTGCGTCCGACTGCAACGTTTCCACTTGTTTTTATTAACGCTTTTTGCTATGTAAGGCATAAATATGCATTTCAGCTTTTTTAAATGTTTAATATATTTAAATTTCAAATCATATAAATACTATGTTTACTTTCATAACTTTTGTTGCACAAACAGACGTATTCTACGGTTAACCTATGCGCCCGTGTGATCTAACACAGGCTGAAATTTTTTTTTAGGTTTTTTTTAAACTACAGTACGACCTCGGTTAACGCAAACTATTAAAATTTGGCCAGTTGCGAAAACTGAGGTGAAATTTTCTGGTGGCCACGAGACCTTTTTTAATATAAAGATGCCTTCGCTTACCTTTAAATTAAATTAAATCGAATAAGATTGTGTTTAAAGCAAGAATTTCCTATTGTTTTATTTATTATTCGAAAAATTGAGAAATTGGGGTCTGTACTTTTTTACAATTTCTTTAGAAATAGGCAAATTGCGCTCTCTTTGTTTTAGAAACCACGCGTACAATGATTTCTCCACAATATCATTTTCGCAAGCATGTAAAAAAAACAAAAAGAGATCGAAAGAAAAGTGGTAAAAACGAACTTAAACATACGATTTCCTAAGGAAGTTGCGTTAAATGAGGTAATTTTTTTTTTAAAGTTGCGTTATAAGAGTCAACAATGTTAAGAATTCGGGTGTTGCAATAATCGAGGAGTTGCGTGTAACGAGGGTTGCGTTAACCGAGGTCGTACTGTATATGTATTTATTGAAGCTTTGTAGTTCCATGTTCTTTAAAAAACTGCCCTGAAAGTATGCTTTAAAATAAAAAAGCCGCCCTAAAAGTATGCTTCGCTTTTCTGAGAGTTACAAACAGCCACCGATACAATTGAAACTAATAAAAAGTTTTTAAAAAATCAATTTCATTCGGATCAAGGTTAATTTCTTAAATTTTTTTTTTTACTCAATTTATATATGTAATTGAAGAACTAGATATTTAATTTTCTCTTGTTAAAAAAATTCCAAAGTTGTGCTATTTTAAATATTGGAAGTATGTACTTATAATATTTATATTTGGTGGGAGAGCGTAAATTTGCAAGAAATATCAATAATTACTTGGAAAACAAACTAAATATCTTACCCATTGCTTTTGGATCCAGCTGATAAGGAGGTATTCCACAATGCGCAGGTGGTGGTGTTGTTAATGGGTCTCCGTTATGACAGAAGAAGGGTGGTAATCCCATTTTATTAGCCTGCAAAAAATAAAATAATAAATATTAACATTCTAATTAAATTACAGTCGAACTTCCATATAACGAACTTCCGTATAACGAATTTTCTATACAACGAAGTCAAAAATCAGAACCCTGCAATTTGATTCAGTCAAAAACCCATTCTATATAACGAAATTTCTCTATAACGAAGTTTTTTCTTGTTCCCTTGAGCTTCGTTATATGGAAGTTCGACTGTATGTAATTTTTCAGTTTTTGGTATTTTTCTCGGTGATATGAAACGATATCTTATTTATCCTAATAAGTAAGAACAATCTAAATCAAATTCAAGTTTATTTATATCCAAAACGACTGCCAGTTACAATCCTGATTTAAAATATATAATGACTGTCGATTTATTTTACGAGTGATAGGAGGAGGCGCACTTCGAAAGAAAAAAAACTACGTCAGAATGGCAAACGTATTTTAAGTTAAAGGTCATTGGACTTTTGTTGACCTCTACTTTGCAACTTTGTTAACCTGTCAACAAACACGGAAAATGCAGAAATGCGCAGATAAACAACCAAACGAGAGGGTGAATGGCAAGCGGAAAACTGGTAAACAAGTGTACCCCGTACCACCTACCTACATATAAGTAGCATTTTTTATTGCGAATCTAAAACAAGTGACAACGTTGCAGTCGGATGCAACCGAGGCGGGGAAAGCGGGGCTAGGGGAGGTTTGGGTGGGCGTGGCATTCAAACTTTTGGTGCAGATCTATGTGGGATGTCAATTACTATCTTCATACCAAATTTGATGACTCTAGCTCAAAGTTTGTAAAAGTGGGTAAAGGGGGGCTGGGGGCGTAATGGGTGGGCATGGCATCCAAATTTTTGTTGCAGATCTTTGTGGAATGTCAATTGCTATCTTCATACAAAATTAGGTGACTCTAGCTTAAAGTTTGTTAGAGGTGGGGAAAGCGGGGCTAGGGAAGGTATGGGTGGGCGTGGCATCCAAAGTTTTGATGCAGATCTATCTGGGATGTCAATTGCTATCTTCATACCAAATTTGGTGACTCTAGCTCAAACATTGTAAAAGGTGGGGAGAGGTGGCTAGTAGCTATCTTCTCACCAAATTTTGAAGTTCTAGCTGTAAGGATGTGCGAAATATTTGGATTTATCGGTTTTGAGTTATCGAATTTATCGGTTTGCCAGCCTCCCAGTTATCGTAGAACCCCCATCTTGACACTTTAATTTACTATTCCATAGATAAAGAGAATTGGAAAGTTTCAAGTCTCTAGCTTGAAGGGTGTGGAAAAAAGTTGCGAACATACAGACGGACACCATGACGGACATTGCACAAACCCAATATACTCTTTACCTTCGGTAATTTTTTCTATTACAATTAATTAAGTAAACAAGTAAGAAGGCTCTAGTCGGGAGAACCCGACTAGAAGATACCCTGAACCCAGTTGCAATAAATATATTAAATTTATATAAGACTTTGGTATACTGACTTAACTTCAATCGATAAAATTCGATATCTCCGGTATTTCTTAACCGATTTGGACGAAATTTTCAGAAAAGTTCTATCGTTACCCATTATTTCAACCCTCATTTTTACATTTTCCAAATTCAATATTTTTTGTTATCGATTCCATGTGTATATCGGAAACCAGAATAGTTATCGATAATTTGAAGCAAACTTGTTCTGCTCATGGTATAGGAGAACTTATATTCAAAATCTGAAGACTCTAGCTCTTGTAGTCTCTGAGATCCACGCGTTCATACAGACGGACAGACCGAAATAGCTAAATCGTCTCGGCTGTTGATGCTGATCAAGAATATATATACTTTATGGGGTCGGAGATGCTTCCTTCTGCCTGTTACATACTTTTGTACAAAACCATTATAACCTTTTTACCCATTTTATGGGTTAAGGGTATAAAAATACAATTCAAGAAATTTCAATTTGGAGCAGAGAGAGCAGTATTTAATTGGCTGAAATTTTTTCATTTTGAACTTTACAATCTTGAAAGTTTTTAAAACTTTTTTAAGCTTCGTAATAAAAAATGTACTGTTAAAAATAACAATGTCCATATGTGCACATACAGCTGCGAAAATGAAAATAGCATCACCAAGCAACTCAATAATCAAGGTTTTGCAATTTTTTTAAAGTGAGTATTTTTAATAACGCTAAGAGCTTCCTTTAAACGCAGCGTGTAAGCTGAAAAAGAGGTAAAATCTTCCGAAAGACATAATAGAATCACTAATGCAATCTTCGTAAAAATCGTTATGTTTACCAAATCAACAAATCAATAAAATTATGTTTTAATTTTTATTATTTCGATCATTAAGGAGTAAATAGGCCAACATTATTGGTAATTGGTCCTCAAATGCACTGTTAAGTTGAAAAAGGACGAAATTGTAAAAAATTTATACATTTATGAAAGTCCTACTGACAAGTGGGTCAGGTTTTCAATTAAAATAATACAAAACACTAAAAACAATAAATAAAAGGCAGAAAAAAGTTATTAATAATGCGTTTTAAGCTAGTTTCTTGACAAAAAGTTGTTTTGCTACAGCAGCAAAGCAACGAAATGTCCTAAATATTAGTGCGATAGCGCAAAACGTTGCTTATTTCCCAGAGAACATATTTTAAAAACCAGAAGCCTTCGGAGATCCCAATTTTTTTTAGTTCTTTACATAAAATCAACAATTTTCAAACGCAAGAAGTTGTAAAAATTGGTCTAAATTGGTCAAACTATTTTTTGGTCAGATATATTATTAATCGCTTGTACATTTTACGACCAATTACCATTAAATGTTGGCCTATTTACTCTTCAATGATCAAAATAATAGTAATAAGTTGTCAAATATAATAAACATATACTTTTATTAAGGTAGATGTGGTGAACATAACGATTTTTACATAGATTATATATGTGATGCTATTATGTTTTTCGCAAGATTTTACCTCTTTTTGCAAAACACAAAAATAAAAAATACGTTTCAACTATTATATCAATAAAAACTCATACTCTACGTTTAAGGGAAACTCTAAGCATTATAAAAAAAAATACTCACTTTAAGAAATTGCAAAACTTGATGTTTGATTTTTGGTCGGTAGTAAAAAGTTTCTTGGTGATTTTATTTTCATTTTTGCAGCTGTATATATTCACATACTAGTTTGCACTCTAGATCAATGGTGGGCAGTATCTCATTTGTCATAGCAAGTGTGAATCAGGTACAGGGCACAGCATAAATGCATAAGAGAAGAGCGAGAATGAAGAGAGCCTACTTTAAAAAAATGGCATGAGCGGTTTTCACTCATGCTTACTCAATCACACAACGAAATGTTGAAATTGATTGAGTTTTGCCCACCATTGATCTAGATACAGCAATACGTGTATGCATATTTGTAAGTTTGTATCGCATTATCAGTAAAAGTTGTTGTCGCCGTCGTACTTGTGGCTGTGATGAATAAAACTACAACCACTACGACAACAACAAGAATAATAACAAGCAGCTACAGCTACAAAGCAAGCAAGTCAGCGAAACCGAAAATATGTCTTTAATGTTGCCGCCGCTAAACGAATATAAAAAGTGCCGCCAACGCCGCCGCTTTTCCACTGTTTCAAGCGCTTACTCTCCCTCCTCCGTCCTTCCTCCTCCACCCACCACCTGCACCGCCTATGGTGCTGCCGATAAACGTATGTGTGTTGTTTCGATGGTTTTTTTTTGAGTAATTTGTTACTGTGCTGGTTTTCTACTATGTATTCATTTCAAATGAACAGGTAAGGTATAATAATATTCTGCAAATGTGTGTAAAAGGCAAAAGTAAGCATCTCCGAATCCATCGAGACTACAAATGTTCTTGAATATCCTCAAAAGACTATATAAAAGCTAGAGAATTCAGGTTTGAAACATTGCACTATTGTGTTATATTACGCAAAGTAACTCATCGTTTTGACTTCCGACCGATAGCAAAAAAATTGAACACGTTGCAGTTGGGCGCAACCGACTGCGAATTTCTCTGATACCTGTTTAAAAATTAACTTATTCCATAATAAATTAAAATTAACTAAATAAATATGAAGGTAAATTAATTTATAATATCTAAATTAGATTTATTTCTTGAAGAACTAAAATATATTTTCGTTACCAATATATTATATCAAATTATTTAATTACATTAACTTCTATATTTTAAGTATTAATACAGTACGACCTCGGTTAACGCAAACTATTAAAATTTGGCAAGTTGCGAAAACTGAGGTGGTTGCGAAAACTGATGTGAAATTTTCTGGTGGCCACGAGACCTTTTTTAATATAAAGATGCCTTCGCTTACCTTTAAATTAAATTTAATCGAATAAGACTGTGTTTAAAGCAAGAATTTCATATTGTTTTATTTATTTTTTGAAAAATTGAGAAATTGGGGTCTGTACTTTTTTACAATTTCTTTAGAAATAGGCAAATTGCGCTCTCTTTGTTTTAGAAACCACGCGTACAATGATTTCTCCATATTATCATTTTCGCAAGCATGTAAAAAAAAAACAATAAGAGAACGAAAGAAAAGTTTTAAAAACGAACTAAAGCATACGATTTCCTTAGGAAGTTGCGTTAAATGGGGTAATTTTTTTTTTTTCTATTGGAAATGCCAATTGTTTAAGTTCCACACGTTAAATCACCCATTTTCAAACGCAAGAAGTTGAAAAAATTGGTCTAGATTAGTTAAACTATGCATCGTGGAATATTTTATGGTCAGATGCGATTAAGGTCAGTATGATTGGCAAAAATGACTTTGGGCCTTCTTTAAAGCCTATTTTACGACCAATTACCATAATATGTTGGGCTATTTTCTCTTCAATGATCAAAAAAATAGTAATTAGTTGTCAAATATCCGGTTATAACGACTCTGCTTATAGCGTCCGTCTGGTTATTGCGACGAAAACTCGATGACTTGGTTGGTCCCCATACAAACTTATATGAAAGGGCCTCCGCTTAGTACGTTTCCGCTTTTAGCGACAAACCGCTTATACCGACGATATTTTTCACAATTCAAACGGATATTGCGACGTGCCGAAAAAAAATACAGCGAAATAATGCCAACAAATTTAAGCATCAAACGACGCTGTTAGAAATGCATGTATATATCAGTGATCGGCACTGAATAGATTTGTCCATTCAAATTTTAATGACGAGAGCTTAACGCATAGCGTGTCACGTTTAAATAATGCTGTGCGCGACTGTTTTTGTGTCAAAAAATACTGCTAAGCAATCAAAAATCACAGATTATTTAAATAAAAAATTTAAAAAAAAAAAAAAAAAAAAAAAAAAAAAAAAAAAAAAAAAAAAAAAAAAAAAAAAAAAAAAAAAAAAAAAAAAAAAAAAAAAAAAAAAAAAAAAAAAAAAAAAAAAAAAAAAAAAAAAAAAAAAAAAAAAAAAAAAAAAAAAATAAGAATAAAAAAAAAAACACATATAGAAATTTATCTTGTTTTATTATGCTTATGAATATGCATTATATGTATACGACTTATTATGAAAAACCCATGTTATTGAATTAAACTTATTAAATTTTTTATTTTGATTAAAAAATTAATTTGTTTTATTTTAAAACCTATTACGAACATGGCAACCATAAAATAAAAAATAAAAATGTTTTTGCTCCTTTCGGTTAGAGCGTCTTCCGGGTATAACGCCGTAAAATCGTCGGTCCCTTGAAAGTCGATATAACCGGATTCTACTGTATAATAAACACATACTTTTATTAAGGTAGATTTTAAGAAATTGCAAAACTTGATTTGTTTTTTTGGACTGTAAAAAAAGTTGCTTGGTGATGCTATTATTTTTTCCGCAGCTGTATGTGTATAATGTATAATGTGCTTAAAGAAACAATTATTACAAGAACTCCGAATAAGCTTTAAAATGAAATCCACTAAAACGATGCCGTGTGATTGAAATTGGACGCCATTGTTTAAAAAGTGAACTGCAGAGAAAGAAATTTGGGGGTTGTTCTTTGTCTCTGATTAAAAAGGCACATCAGCATCAGCACTCAGCGCTCAACAGCATTTTGGGTGGTTGCTTGTTGTTGATGGCTGTTGCTGCTTAGAAATTGTAGTTGTGGTAGTCGGCGGCAAGCTTTTTTTAGATTACTTCTTGGGCACACGTAACACCGCACGCATTTTACCAGGTCTGGTGTGTGTGTGTGTTGTGTGTGTGTCAATCCGTTGATTATGTTTACATACGTGTGTAAGAGAGAGACCGAGAGAGAAAGAGAGAGAGAGAGAGAGCGAGAAAGAGAGAAAGGGAGGCAGGGGGTGGAAGGGAGAGAGAAAGAGCGAAAGAAAAAAAGGAGACCGTTTGTGTAAAACAACAGAAACAAAAAAAGTCGGAGAGAGCGCTACCACCACCAACGTACCTAAGTACGTACAGCGAACCGATAGCAACCGACAGCAAATACGTACAAAAACAAGAACAACAAAGAAGAAGGGTGGAGCAAAGAGGGCGTTTCGGGCACTTGGGGGTGTTGGTTGCACTGCGTTGCTGTAGATGTTGATTAAAGAGATTTAAATTAAAATACTCAAAATGCAGACAAGAAATATATATACATATGTATAAAAAAAAGGATTCGAAATGCTGTTTTAAAGCATACATAATAACTTCTCTTTATACCCAACTGAGTTATTTCACCTCCCCACGATTAAAATCGATTTCGTAGATTAACATTATACGACTGTTGTGTTTAACGTAAAAATGAAGATTTAGAAGTAAATTTTACACAAAAATTCATTTTAATTCAATTGCTTATTACAAACACGATCATTTTAAATTGATATTTGATGGTTCTTAATGAGGTACTGCATAAAAATCTTTTATAAATTCCCCTAATGTCGAATTGATTAGAAACCACCGCTCAACATTGATACAAAACAAAACGATTACAATAAACTCTGCCACAATTATGCTTAAAATTTTCCCTAAACTTAGAGTAATTATTGATACGGTAATGGAATTTTTTTTTAAATGTAATGTTTTATGATAAGTGACACAAAGCATTCGACATAATAATAATTTTTGATGATTTTTTTAATTTCTTAGCACCAGTGACAATAATAACTTTTGCTTTTTACTAAAGTAGTTTGATAACATAGCGATTCTTACAAAGAATGCGTTAGTTTTGCTATTATTATTTCTCTGGCATGTTTCTTGCCACTTTTCAAAAAAAATTATAATAAATCAAGGTAAAACGCTGCAGATGGGCGCAACCGACTGTGTTAGTTTGCAACGCGGCGTATGGGAGCGGTAGGTATGTGCCTGTCCTTCAAACATTTTTTGATGCAGATCTTTGGAGGACTTCACCAGCTATCTTCACACCATCTTTCGTGCCTCTTGCTTAAAAGCTGAAGAATATAGGCGTTGCCGTTTTTTAAAGGCGGGGAAGTGGGGTCGTAGTGGCCTGCAAATTTAAAATGTCATCATCTATCATCCTACCAAATTTGGTGACTCTAGCTCATAAACTTTTATTGACCTTAGATCAAAAGCTGTGAGAGGCTTACGAGATTTTAAAAAGCTTGAAACAATAATGATTGAAAAATGCTAGTACTATTGTGAAAAAAGCGACTGGCGCTCGATACACGAAATATGTATAAAGCACAAAGCGCACACGCTTTTTTTCACAATAATACTAACATTTTTCGATCATTATTGTTTTAAGCTTATTTTAAAATTTGTTTATTAAATTTTTAGTTAAAGTTTTTAAAAAGCATATTTTTTAGTTCTTTAAGCTTTAATTATTAATGTAATTTTCTTAGCAAGAGAGCTTTATCATCCCTTACGCAAACACAAATCACTTTCGAGTGAACTTGTTGCTGGCTGCAGAGAAAATTGTTATACTCGTTACCGAAGGTAAAGAGTATATTGGTTTTGTGCAATGTCCGTCATGGTGTCAGTCCGTCTGTATGTTCGCAACTTTTTTCCACACCCTTCAAGCTAGAGACTTGAAACTTTCCAATTCTCTTTATCTAATATCTTTATCCAATTCTCTTTATCTATGGGATAGTAAATTAAAGTGTCAAGATGGGGGTTCTACGATAACTGGGGGGCTGGCAAATCGATAAATTCGATAGCTCAAAACCGATAAATCCACATATTTCGCACATCCTTACAGCTAGAACTACCAAATTTGGTGAGGAGATAGCTACTAGCAACCCCCAAAACACTGCATCAAAAATTTTGGAGCCACGCCCACCCATTCCGCCCCCGCATTTTAAAGTTAAAAAAGCCTATATCTCCCACAGTTTTTGAGCTATAGCCTCCAAATTTGGTGCCAAGATAGGTGATGATGACCCCCCAAAACTGCATCAAAAGTTTGGATGCCACGCTCACCAATACTAGCCTAGCCGCCCCCATCCGCCCCGACGCTTCGTCAAAAACAGGAATGCGTGTATCTTCCAGAGTTGTGGAGCTAGAGCCACCAAATTTGGTAGAAAGATAGCTGGCATCGACCCCCAAAAATCTGCATCAAAGTTTTGGAGCCACGCCACATTCCATAAAGATCTGCATCAAAAATTTGGATGCCAAACCCACCATACCACCCGCAGCCCCCCTTTCTCCACCTTTTACAAACTTTGAGCTAGAGTCACCAAATTTGGAAGGAAGATAGCTGGTGGTATCCCCATCTGCATCGGAGAATCTTTAAGGCAGCGTACACCCTTGCCGCATCCGTACCCCTTTGCAATCAGGCCTCTTTTCACCGATTTTAATACTGGTAACGAGTATACCGCAGTCGGTTGCGTCCGACTGCATCATTTCCACTTATTATATTTATTTTTATCGTGGTTTAAGATGTTTGTTGCCGGTATTGTACGTAACCTTTCATTGTTATCATTGTCTTTAAAGGCATCCCTACTCATGTAGCTCACTTGACACAACTAATGTTCAAAGCAAAAAAAAAAATGAAAAATACACGTGGGGTGAAAGATTGCTCAAGCGTAATGTGGTCGGGAAGCATTCAACAAGCTGACCATTTGACCGTTTGATATAGTTTTCCACGAGTCTTCTAAAGTATATTTTTGTTTGTGGGCTCACCGCCGTCGTTACGGTTTGCCCAATAATACGCTTCGCAAATACGGTATTCGGTGGTTGAACTCAGAAAAATTCAATTGACACTACCAACAATCGGCAACGTTTTCATCAGGTGATTGGCTTAATGTAATATATATCCGTTTCCAAAACCGAAAGCTTTGTCGGCTGTTTATCAAAATTCGAGTGAGGGGATGTCACAAGCTGAATTATATCTCCCAAACTGTGATATATATGGAGTTTTCCTAATTTAATGGGCGCGCGTGGAAGGAATGTTCGTTGGGGAGACGACATCAAATTTGGTTTGCTCAAAACATGCGTAACACCTTCAGCATATCGCACATAGATAGGGATGGCATATGTTTTTCCATAGCGGACAGAATATATACAATATATACATATATATATATAAACTATAATACGAAGCGTTTATGATGTCTTGTTTCACCATTTATTTTTTGGTATTGAAAAATTAAAATACACAAAAAATAAAATCTAAATGGAGACCTTGATTGCTCAAAGTTAAAGAGGAATTTTCCATGTTTACACACAGAAAACAAAAACATTGTAAGTCGTATATTTTACACTAAATCTAAGAATTATTGAAAAAAATCTTCTATTAATTTGAATTTTAATATGGAAATTTAAATTTTTGTAATTTTCGGACTTGATTCAAAATGTGTCAACATATTAATTCCTTAAATACCTTAAAGCCAAGTAAAACATTCTTGTTTTTTATTTATTTTTTATTCCTCACATCCGTCTACTAGAAATGTTAGGAGTATAATTTAAATTGCTAAAATTTTCTTTCCTTCTTTCTTCCTAAAAATTAATCAATTCAAATTTATAAATATAATGGTCTAATTTTTAATCTAATCGTACTTATTTTTAACATGAGTAATGTTGGAATTAAATATAGTTGTACTTATTTCATTGAAAATTAAATATGAAGCACATTGATTCAAAAGTTAAAAAGATTAAATTTAACATTTTAAAACTTCAAATCCAAAATTCAAATTTTTCATTTTATTTATTTAAATTAGTTTAAAAAAATTTTTACTCTGATCTGAAATGTGTTGTTAAAAAAAAGGTTTTCAAATTTTTAGTTCTGTTAACTAAAGTATTTTTAAAGCTTTTTCTATTATTTTATTTTATTACATCTTTTAATGTACATAAAATTTTAATAGGTATTTTGGAATTTCATATACAGGTGTTAATTTTGTCTTAAAATGTGTAACGCGTATAAGAAAGCATCCTTGAGTCCTATAAAATATATTTTATATTGAGCAGCAAGAGAGATCTGATCTAATGTATTGTTGAAGTGTCTCTACTTTTTTATTCTAAACAAACTAATATTTTAAGATTAAATTTCGAAGTTTACCAAAATAAGCGATCAAAAAGTGATATAAAGTGTAACAAAAGTATTCATAAAGTTCGACCAATAATGTATTATATTATTGATGTGTAAACATCTATACGCCCGGTAGGGTAAAAATATTATAAATAAATAAAATAAAATAAAAATAAATAATGTAGGGTAATAAATAATAAATAAATAAATTTCCAATTTTAAGAAGAAAAAGTGGTAATATATAACCAAAATGCAGGTAATATTCATATTTCTTAGAGAAGATTAAGAACACCAACTAGTACCATCACAAGAGCCCGAAATGCTGCATATCAACATCGAACTATCCGATGGTCTAGCTAAGGGCAGAGTATTTCGCTGTCGGTTACGTCCGATTGTAGCCGCCATCTAACTTGTTTTCTTATTTACAAAGTTTACAAGCAAGATAAAAAAAAAATACACACTCAAGTAGTGTTAATTTCAGGCCATGAAGGGCATATAATCCGAAGTTCAATTTAACAGAAAAGTGGGAGATTGACAATCCTCCCCTAACAGCATTTCTCAAAAAGGATTTTTAATGTTATTACCGTTTTAGTTCCACTTTATTTTTATTGGAGTGTTTAATAATAAACATATAGGATGATACTGTCATCCATCCCTTGTCATTTAGTTGTTATGACCCATCGCTGATAAAGTGTAGCAGCTAGCTTTAGTACCCTCTAAAAAGCCTTATCATATCTGCACTAATATAACAACAAAACACTGGCACGTTAGTATTATCCTTATAAATTTTGCGAATGTTAAGAGAAAAATAAAATAAATGGATTTTTTTCCTAATCCGCCAAAATTTTTTTTTTATTATGTATACATATGTATTTTCAATTCAATACATATTTATAAAAAGGAATTTTTATTTGCATGCCACGAAACGAGGATTAACTAATAATGCTCTTACAGAGATAAGTCTTCTTGTTATTTTATAGGAGACGATGAACAACGAAAATTTGTTGCGGATTTGACACAAGCTTTAAAGAAGCTGTCGCTTTTTACAGATTGATGTTGGAGTCTCCCGTTTTTTGCATTATATTATTATTCTGATTTATATTTAAAACTCTTACAAAATCCCTCCCGTTTAACAGAGTAAAACAGTTATATATAATTAAGGATGCTTTGTATTCGTGTTAGAGGTGGTCTCGGTCAATGCATTCAACAAAAATTACTAGAGTACATTTCGTTACATTTGGGGTGTTCAACAGCTCGTTTCATCGTTTCAAGTTTCAAAGTTGAAACGTCTCGCAACAACAACATACATAGAAAATTTCTTGAAACGTTGAAACACCCCAGTCTATTAGGGTGTTCAACAGCTCGTTTCATCGTTTCAAGTTTCAAAGTTGAAACGTCTCGCAACAACAACATACATAGAAAATTTCTTGAAACGTTGAAACACCCCAGCCTATGTATACAAAAAGTGTTTCAAGTTTGAACAAAGTAAAGATGGGAAGAGCACGATATTTATTCGATATTTGCTATCGATGTTCAGTACTTTTTAGTATATTTGGTGTATTTTTGTGCAAAATAGTAAAAAACACATGTGATTAATGGCCGCCAAATTTTAAAAGCATGTAATTGAGCAACTAATTCAAACAACGAGCTCTTCTCACCTTCAATATCCTCTATTTCTCTAATAACTTGCTTTGCTAAATCATCGCATGGCATATCTTTAGCACTTTTAAAAAGCATTTTTTATAAATAAAGTATAACCGCGGTAAACAGCAACAGTGACAAAAATTGAAGAATAAGAAATGTAAACAAAGAACAGCTGACTGCACAAACTTGAAACGCATTGACACCCAAAATGCCGTTCACGAGTTAATCGTTTCAACTTTGAAACATGAAACGATGAAACAGAGCTGTTGAACACCCTATATGTATACAAAAAGTGTTTCAAGTTTGAACAAAGTAAAGATGGGAAGAGCACGATATTTATTCGATATTTGCTATCGATGTTCAGTACTTTTTTAGTATATTTGATGTATTTTTGTGCAAAAAAGTATGAACACATATGATTAATGGCCGCCAAATGTTAAAAGCATGTAATTGAGCAACTAATTCAAACAACGAGCTCTTCTCACCTTCAATATCCTCTATTTCTCTAATAACTTGCTTTGCTAAAGCATCGCATAGCATATCTTTAGCACTTTTAAATAGCATTTTTTATAAATAAAGTATAACCGCGGTAAACAGCAACAGTGACAAAAATTGAAAAATAAGGCATGTAAACAAACAACAGCTGACTGCACAAACTTGAAACGCATTGACACCCAAAATGCCGTTCACGAGTTAATCGTTTCAACTTTGAAACATGAAACGATGCAACGGAGCTGTTGAACACCCTAATTGTATTATCATATACTCGAGCTAACATTTGAGTGAATTTCAAGTCATTTTCAGTAGATTATGAGTGCTTTTTATACTCGATACCGAAGGTAAAGAGTATATTGGTTTTGTGCAATGTCCGTCATGGTGTCAGTCCGTCTGTATGTTCGCAACTTTTTTCCACACCCTTCAAGCTAGAGACTTGAAACTTTCCAATTCTTTTTATACCCTTAACCCATAAAATGGGTAAATAAGGGTATAATGGTTTTGTGCAAAAGTATGTAACAGGCAGAAGGAAGCATCTCCGACCCTATAAAGTATATATATTCTTGATCAGCATCAATAGCCGAGTCGATTTAGCCATGTCCGTCTGTCCGTCTGTCTGTCTGTCCGTCTGTATGAACGCGTGGATCTCAGAGACTACAAGAGCTAGAGATATAAGCTTTGGGATATAAGTTCTCCTATACCATGAGCAGAACAAGTTTGCTTCAAATTATCGATAACTGTTCTGGTTTCCGATATACACATGGAATCGATAACAAAAAATATCGTATTTGGAAAATGTAAAAATGAGGGTTGAAAGAATGGGTAACAATAGATCTTTTCTAAAAATTTCGTCCAAATCGGTTAAGAAACACCGGAGATATCGAATTTAATCGATTGAAGTTAAGTCAGTATACTAAAGTCTTATATAAATTTAATATATTTATTGCAACTGGGTTCAGGGTATCTTCTAGTCGGGCTGTCCCGACTAGAGCCTTCTTACTTGTTATCTATGGGATAGTAAATTAAAGTGTCAAGATGGGGGTTCTACGATAACTGCGGGCTGGCAAATCGATAAATTCGATAACTCAAAACCGATAAATCCACATATTTCGCACATCCTTACAGCTATAAGTACCAAATTTGGTAAGAAGATAGCTATTAGCAACCCCCAAAAAACTGCATCAAAAATTTTGGAGCCACGCCCCCCATTCCGCCCCCAGCCCCCCGCATTTTAAAGTCAAAATAGCCCATATCTCCCACAGTTTTTGAGCTATAGCCACCAAATTTGGTGCCAAGATAGGTGATGATGACCCCCTAAAAACCGCACCAAAAGTTTGGATGCCACGCCCACCGATACTGCCCTAGCCGCCCCCATCCACCCCAACGCTTCGTCAAAAACGGGAATGCGTGTATCTTCCAGAGTTGTGGAGCTAGAGCCTCCAAATTTGGTGGGAAGATAGCTGGCAACGACCCCCAAAAATCTGCATCAAAGTTTTGGAGCCACGCCCTCCATTTCGCCCCCCTTTCACCACTTTTTACAATTTTCGAGCTAGTCACCAAATTTGGTATGAAGATAGCAATTGACATTCCATAAAGATCTGCATCAAAAATTTGGATGCCACGCCCACCCATACCACCCCCTACCCCCCTTTCTCCAATTTTTACAAATTTCGAGCTAGATTCACCAAATTTGGTATGAAGATAGCAATTGATATTTCACAAAGATCTGCCTCAAAAATTTGGATGCCACGCCCACCCATACCACCCCCAGCCCCCTTTTCCC
The DNA here is from genome assembly GCA_018904305.1 of Scaptomyza montana. NCBI lineage: Eukaryota > Metazoa > Arthropoda > Insecta > Diptera > Drosophilidae > Scaptomyza > Scaptomyza montana. Next base: position 366,318 of record JAEIGR010000054.1, read on the forward strand.
CACTTTTTACAAACTTCGAGCTAGAGTCACCAAATTTGGTATGTAGATAGCAATTGACATTCCACATAGATCTGCATCAAAAATTTGGATGCCTCGCCCACCCATACCGCCCCCAGCCCCCCCTTCCACGCTTATTACAAATTTCGAGCTAGAGTCACCAAATTTGGTATGAAGATAGCAATTGACATTCCACAAAGATCTGCATCAAAAATTTGGATGCCACGCCCACCCATACCACCCCCAACCCCCCTTTCCCCAATTTTTACAAATTTCGAGCTAGATTCACCAAATTTGGTATGAAGATAGCAATTGACATTCCACAAAGATCTGCATCAAAAATTTGGATGCCACGCCCACCCATACCACCCCCAGCCCCCCTTTCCCCAATTTTTACAAATTTCGAGCTAGATTCACCAAATTTGGTATGGAGATAGCAATTGATATTTCACAAAGATCTGCAACAAAAATGATGATGCCTCAACTACCCATACTGCCCCCAGCCCCCCCCCCTGTCCCTACATTTTACAAACTTTGTGCTAGAGTCACCAAATTTGGATGGAATATAGCTGGTGGCATCCCCATCTGCATCGGAGAATCTTTAAGGTAGCGTACACCCCTGCCGCATCCGTACCCCTTTGCAATCAGGCCTCTTTTTACCGGTTTTAATACTGGTATCGAGTATGCCGCAGTCGGTTGCGTCCGACTGCAACGTTTCTACTTGTTTTTATTAATTTAACTTTTATATATTTTTTTCTGTCAATTATAATGTATTTGTCGGGTAAAAATATTTTTATTTATTTTTATACTGTGATAGCGAAGGTAAAGAGTATATTGGTTTTGTGAAATGTCCGTTATGGTGTCCGTCTGTCCGTCTGTATGAACTCAACTTTTTTCGACGCTTGGATTGAAGATTGGGGTTCTACGATTAAATTCGATAGCTGAAAATCAATAAATCCACCTATTTCCCACATCATTACTGCTAGAATTTCAAAATTTGTTACTGGCGTACCAAAAACAGTACATAAAAGTGTTGGTGCCACGTCCACCCTTTCTGCTCCCAGCCCTCCCGCATTTTTAAATCGGAAATGCTTATATCTTCTACAGTTTTTGAGCTAAAGCACCCAGCCGCCTTGTAAAATCGGAATAGCCTGCATCTTTGACAGTTTTTAGGCTAGAGTCACCAAACTTGGTGACATCCTACAAAGATCTGCATCAAACATTTGGATGCCACGCTCACGCATTCCACCCGCTTTTTCAATCGTAAATTCCGATATGTACCACAGTTTTTGAGCTAGAGTCCCCAAATTTCGTGGCAAATAGCTAATGCCATCTCACAAAGGTCTGCACACAAAATTTGAATGCCTTGCCGACCACCTTTTAAAATCGGAAATCTTCATGTCCTTTACAGTTTTTATAAACAACAGCTGGCGATGTCCTCCACGATGTGCATCAAACTATCGACCAGAACGCTTGCCAATGAGATAAATATGGCATTACCATATCACGTGAATGTGTCTGGAAAGCCACACAAAGAAACGACTTTTCATTTCGAGCCGCCCGAAAAAAACCGTTGCTGTCGGCGAAGAATGTTAAAGAGACTATTAACTTTTGCCAGGATATAAACTTTGAAAAATTGTCAGTGATGGTTTAGGGGTGCATCTCAAGCAAAGGAGTTGGAGAATGTTGCTTGATTATAATCTTGGAGGAATGGAAAAATGTTCAATCGGAATACGTCCAAAATCTAATTAAATTGATAAAAAGGCGACTGGGAGCGGTTATAAAAGCCAACACACAAAATTTTAATTATGTAATGTTTAAAACCAAATAATATTTGAAAGATCGACATCGTGCAAACACATTTGAATTTGGTGCCTTTTTTATGAATTTTGCTATTTTCTTTGTTAATAAAAATAATATATTTTAATTTTGTTTAAAAGTTTTAAACAATTATTTGTTAAATTACTTATGAAAATATGACCTTCTAGCTACTTAGCAAAATTTAAATTAAATTATATCGTAGTGTGTAATCATTTTGTTGCTAAACTGTATTTATTAGTTTCGGGCCGGGCCTCCGTGACAAAATGTCGTGCCGGGCCTCTAAAGACAGACTTCGTGTTCGTGCGGACCTGGGTCAGATAAAAAAGCCCGTGCCCGCCTTTAATTCGTACTAGACCACCTAACAATAAATAATAATAAATAACTAACAATCTTATAGTTGTATAAAAAATTTTAATTCATGTATTACAAAGATATACATACCATAGTTACTGGCAGTCCACCGGGTGAACCATTAGCGTATGAATACGGCGACACCAAATATCCCATATTGAATGAAGGTGCATGTGGCTCGAGTTTATCTGGAAAATACAAGATGAACGAGATTAGCTGCTTTATCATTGTATAAAAGTTTTTTTTCTCCTTTTTTTAAAATATTTAGTTTTTTTTTTCTTTTCTTTTTATACTCGATACCGAAGGTAAAGAATATATTGAGTTTGTGCAATGTCCGTCATGGTGTCTGTCCGTCTGTATGAACTAGAGATGGGATCGGGAAAGAAATTGCTTCCCATCCCATCCCGTCCCGAAATCAAATTCGCTTTTCCCATCCCGAATGTCCCGAAAAATTTTGTGTCTATCCCACGGGTCCCGACATTTTCCCGAAATTTTTTTTTCAAATAAGTGTGTATATTTTTTTTTTAAATATAATCTTTAGATTTAAATTTTTGTTTAAAAACAATATTCTCTCAAAATTTCTACCAATCAATCGAGTTCTTCTCTCTTCCAAAATTTCTTCACTTTTCTTGGCAATTAATTGCTGACCGAATTTCGTAATAGTGAAAATACATCTAAATGCTCCCATATATTGCACTTGCGATATATCGTGTCACTAAAAAATTCAATCGGTGGGTAATTTCGATAAATACTAGACATCTGCATGATTCCACTCACATCATACCGTTCATTGAATACATTCGAGAAGAATCGAATAGAATGAGGGGAATGCAAGAAATGAAACGACATGGTATGAGTATGAGTTCGCGTTTTGCTTCATAGTTTATGATCTTCAACGAAATGAAAGAGAACGAATGAAGCGTAAAGCGAAATGAGTGGTAATGCAAACAAGTAGAAACGTTGCAGTCGGACGCAACCGACTGCGGCATACTCGATACCAGTATTAAAAACGGTAAAAACAGGCCTGATTGCAAAGGGGTACGGATGCGGCAGGGGTGTACGCTACCTTAAAGATTCTCCGATGCAGATGGGGATGCCACCAGCTATATTCCTTCCAAATTTGGTGACTCTAGCTCAAAGTTTGTAAAATGTAGGGACAGGGGGGGGCTGGGGGCAGTATGGGTGGTTGAGGCATCAAAATTTTTGTTGCATATCTTTGTGAAATGTCAATTGCTATCTTCATACCAAATTTGGTGACTCTAGCTCGGAGTTTGTAAAAGGTGGGGAAAGGGGGGTTGGGGGTGGTATGGGTGGGCGTGGCATCCAAATTTTTGATGCAGATCTTTGTGGAATATCAATTGCTATCTTCATACCAAATTTGGTGACTCTAGCTCGAAAATTGTAAAAAGTGGTGAAAGGGGGGCGAAATGGAGGGCGTGGCTCCAAAACTTTGATGCAGATTTTTGGGGGTCGTTGCCAGCTATCTTCCCACCAAATTTGGAGGCTCTAGCTCCACAACTCTGGAAGATACACGCATTCCCGTTTTGACGAAGCGTTGGGGTGGATGGGGGAGGCTAGGGCAGTATCGGTGGGCGTGGCATCCAAACTTTTGGTGCAGTTTTTAGGGGGTCATCATCACCTGTCTTGGCACCAAATTTGGTGGCTATAGCTCAAAAACTGTGGGAGATATAGCCATTTCTGATTTCAAAATGCGGGGGGCTGGGGGCGTAATGGGGGGCGTGGCTCCAAAACTTTGATGCAGTTTTTTGCTAGTAGCTATCTGCTCACCAAATTTGGTACTTATAGCTGTAAGGATGTGCGAAATATGTGGATTTATCGGTTTTGAGTTATCGAATTTATCGATTTGCCAGCCCCCCAGTTATCGTAGAACCCCCATCTTGACACTTTGATTTACTATCCCATAAATAAAGAGAATTGGAAAGTTTCAAGTCTCTAGCTTGAAGGGTGTGGAAAAAACTTGCAACCATACGGACGGACAGACACCATGACGGACATTGCACAAAACCAATATACTCTTTACCTTCGGTATCGAGTATAAAAATATTCGACTGATTCGAGTTGTTGCGTATGTATTCAGTGTATTCTTTTTCTTCTTCTTCTTTTTAATTACAGAAAAGCGTTGTCAAATCGCCACCAATCCGGAAAACATTAACAAAATAATGTTTTTGCATTCAAATTTAAGTTAGTCATATTGATATTTTAGAAATAAGTTTAATAAAAAACCAAGAATATGAATATAAAAACGCATTTCATTGCTTCATATGTTTCCACTTGTTTACAGTTGCAATTCGAATCGTTCGAATGAGTTTCTATGTACTCACTCCATTGAATTCGTTTCTCTTTCTCTATTCTTTGTGCGTCTGAGTCGTACGTAAGCGAGCCTACTCACTCACACCAGTTTGACTTTGCATTCAAATTCACTCAACTCATTTTGAGCATTGTGCATTTGAATGTGATTTTTTTGCCACTCATGCAGATGTCTAATAAATACAGAACATTTATGGACAACATTTTGTTTAGGTCCCGACGGATTTTCGGGTCCCGACAGGTTTACCGGGTCCCGCGGGAATTTCGGGATCGACCACTTATCCCGACTTTCCCGGATTTTTTAAAATCGCTCCCATCCCGTCCGATCCCGATAATTTTTTCGGAACCCGCGGGATTCCCGAAAATCCCGATCCCGACGCCCATCTCTAGTATGAACGCAACTTTTTTCCACACCCTTCAAGCTAGAGACTTGCAACTTTCCAATTCTCTTTATTTGTGGGATAGTAAATTAAAGTGTCAAGATGGGGGTTCTACGATAACTGGGGGGCTGTCAAATCGATAAATTCGATAACTCAAAACCGATAAATCCACATATTTCGCACATCCTTACAGCTAGAACTACCAAATTTGGTAGGAAGATAGCTGGCAACGACCCCCAAAGAACTGCATCAAAGTTTTGGAGCCACGCCCCCATTTCGCCCCTCTTTCCCCACCCAATACAAACTTTGAGCTAGAGTCACCAAAGTTGGTATGAAGGTAGCAATTGACATTTTACAAATATCTGCATCAAAAATTTGGATGCCACGCCCACCCACAAGGCCCCAGCCCCCCCTTTCCCTACATTTTACAAACTTTGAGCTAGAGTCACCAAATTTGGTATGAAGATAGCAATTAACATTCCACAAAGATCTGCAGCAAAAATTTGGATGCCACGCCCACCCATACCACCCCCAGCCCCCCTTTCCCACCTTTTACAAAGATCTGCATCGAAAATTTGGATGCCACGCCCTTCCATAAGGCCCCAGCCTCCCTTTTCCCCACATTTTACAAACTTTGAGCTAGAGTCACCAAATTTGGTATGAAGATAGCAATTAACATTCCACAAAGATCTGCAGCAAAAATTTGGATACCACGCCCACCCATACCGCCTCCAGGCCCCCTTTCCCCACTTTTTACAAATTTCGAGCTAGAGTCACCAAATTTGGTGTGAAGATAGCAATTGACATTCCACAAAGATCTGCATCAAAAATTTTGATGCCACGCCCACCCATACCGCCCCCAGCCCCCCTTTCCCAACAAACTTACAAACTTTGAGCTAGAGTCACCAAATTTGTAAGGAAGATAGCTGGTGGCATCCCCATCTGCATCGGAAAATCTTTTAGGCAGCGTACACCCCTGCCGCATTCGTACCCCTTTGCAATCAGGCCTCTGTTTACCGGTTTTAATACTGGTATCGAGTATACCGCAGTCGGTTGCGTCCGACTGCAACGTTTCCACTTGTTATAACTATATTATTCTCTGGATGGCACCTTTTCTTTCTTCTTATTCTAGTTTTTGTAGTAAGGCGTCTGGCGAGTTCGTTGGGGTGACCACCTTAGCGTTGCTGATAACTTGATGCAAGCTTCTGCACTACGTCCCCATCTTTTGAAACTTTTAATCCCTTTCCAGATTTCTGTTTCGGATGTACCAAGGTGCGTTGCTTTTGCCGCAGTACCGTAAATTTGTAGCGCATTTTTCCATATTGGGCTTAAGATGGACTTATAAATTGTGACTTTGCTGTTCAGTGCCAACTTGTTCTTGAGAGCAAGAAGCCACTCCATCTTTTTGGCCTTTCCCATCACCGACTGCCAAACCATGATAGTATAGTCCTTAAATTTTAGTTTCCTATATACATATGTAGTACGACTCCCAAGTACTTGCGCGATCTCTTGTGCGTGATTGTAGTTCCAAGCATCGATATACCTCTGCATGACAACGGTCTTGTAGCAAAAGTAACATTTGCACATTTGCTGCTGTTGATGCCTTTTTTCCATTTAAGAGCCCAGTCTTCGAAACTGCACACATATTGTTGCAGGGCTTCAGTGGCGCGATAAATGCTGCGACTTCTGGTCAGTACTGCAGTATCATCCGCGTATGTTGTTTTGAGTACATCGTTCTCTACAAGCCTAGTAACTATACTCGAAAAGGCATATCGGCTGTAAATAAGTTATAGAGCATTGGCCCAAGAACGTTGCCTTGAGGGACGCCTGCGCAGATTGGGCGCTTCGAGGATTTTGCACCGTCGACAATAACTCTGAAGCTTCTGTCCCTTAAAAAGCTACGTACAAGCTGAAATAGCTGCGGAGTAAGAATGCTCTTAAGTTTGTAGAGCAGGCCATTGTGACATAACCTGTCGAAAGCTTGCTGGATATCCATGAACACAGCTACTGAGTACATTTTTTGCTCCATTGCATTTTGAGAGAAGTTGACTACTCGATGAAGTTGTTCAGGCGTGCCGTGACCTTGTCGATATCCAAACTGCCACCTTGGAATTGTTTGAGCCACCGGCTCGAGTTGCAGGATACGGTTGGATTACCCTTTCCGTCATCTTCTCTATCGCTGAAAGCAGACTAATAGGTCTGTATCCATCAACTACTATGCATGACTTTAGCAAGAACCTTTTTGCAATCGGTTTGATAATCTTACGTAGATTTGATGAATACGAATATTCATGTTTTAGCCGCAATTTTTCAGCACTTTGATTCAAATTGTTTTTTAATATGTTGATATTGATACCTTGATCCATGGTTGATTCAATAAATGTCAATATTCCCATACACCCCCACACCATTATTTGCTTCCTTAATGTTTTACCGTGCCAACTAATTTTCTTTTAGGAATGCTTCTCCGCTTTTGTTCATACCAAAACTTTTCCGTTGATTCCGAAAATGCAGAATTTACTTTCGTCGGAAAATATAGCTTTATTCCAAAAGTCTGGGGTCTTGGAAATGTACTCATTAGCAAAATTTAAGCGCTTTGGCCTTTTGGCTTCTAAAATTAGAGATATTTTGCGGGCGACTCTACTTTAATAGTCAGCCTTTTTTATGACACGGAATATTAGTCTTCTACTCGAGGTTCGTTAGCAAAGGTGGACGACCAGAACGAGCCTTTGACATGATACTGCTATACGCAGACTTTTGTGTGTACATCGTTTGGCAGTGTTAAGTTTAAAATTAAAAATAAATTGCAAAAAATTGATGAATATTTCTTTAAAACAATACGTCATTGAAGACAATAAACTAGAGTTAAGTTAAAAAGCATTGGCTAAATATATGCATAAATGACCGAACAATTTGTGTATAAAGTTTGATTTTGAAATTTTTTGGGGGTGAACGCAGAGATGTGCGAGTGAGTGTACATACATATGTATATGTATAATATTCACCGTAACAGTTATGAGTCGCGTAATGTGCGAGTGAGAGAACATATGTAAGTACATATACATATGTATGTATATTATTCACCGTAACAGTTATGAGTCGCGTAATGCACACATCCCTGTTCATAAGGATGGGTATGTGTTGGAACATATTTAATCATACGTATGTATGTATGTACGTAAATACATACAACCGCACTCATTTTAAAGACACCAGGCAATGTTTAACATCAGAAATCACAGTCATATTATTAAATAATTTACAGCTTGTTAGAAGAGCATGCACAAAAAAACTCGCTAAAATACTCAACAAAAAAATAAAAGAAAATGATAAGAGGAAGGCGCAAAAGAAACCAAAAACCAAAAATAAATTGTAAATCAAAATATTTAGGAGAGAGAGAGGCCACAAACACGGAATAAGTATTGGCCGACGCACATACACCAGCCGCAAAGAAGGTACGACGAAAGGTAAGCAAAAGTAGTGGGTAACAAAATAACCCAGGCGTTCTTCTCCAAAACAAGCGTCTGCCATCTAGCAAAGAACTTTAAACATCAACAGTACACTAACAATATCAACGCCGGCAGCAGCAGCCCGTCGATTCTACGAAAACTCATTAATTTCCAAGGATACACAATACCAGGGCAGACATACTTACACACAAATAAGAAACATACAAGCATTAACGTGTGTGCAAGCATGTAGAAGAAGAGCAGCAACGCACATACATATATACATGTTAAAACCCATACGCGCATGCCGCTATCCAAACATACATAACATTTTAAACTGATCAACGCACAGTGGGAAATGGAGCTCAATACATCACATAATTTACACAAGTATTGACGTGTTTACATCACAACCACAAGCTGATGCCGTAGAGAATTTATGTGCATGCGGTTAGGGGCTCGACTTTCGATCGGTCGACATTATAAATAATTAGAGAGCATCCATTAATTATTTAATAAAAGAAACTAAAAATAAAACACGCTTTAAAGTAACTAAACTAAAAATTTAAAATAAATTATAATTTGAACTAATAAAAGCGTATTAAAATTTCATGTACATATGTTCATATTTTAGTAAATTAACGACTCCCTAACCTGCTGCCCAGTGTGCAATGTTAGTATGTACATATGCAGTTTCATGAGCGTTTGCCCTCAACTACACATTACTACTTGAATATATATGTATGTACGGACAATGCTTGTTTGTATGTATGTGTTTATGAATGTGTGCATGCATAAAATGCTCTCTGGGTTGATACACAGACTTGCCAGATCATTCAGAGTCGTTGGCAACTTTTAAGGTTAATAAGGGATTTAACTTAACAATTTTAAATTTGTTAAGTTTTTTATTCTTTTTTTTACAAACCTTTGTACAAATTACGTATGTATGTATGTATATCAAAAAGTGCATAAATACGTATGTATTTTTTATTCGTATTTTTTTGCTCTTTATGTATGTACATGTATACTACCTACAAAGATCCCTTCTTAAAACTGTGGACGCCGTAAGCCCATGGCTGATTACGGCTCGCTGTCTTCTTCTTAATGCTCGAAATGAACATTGTTCCACAGAATTCACCATCAGTGGTCAAGGAACTAAAGGCAAAAGCTCGTTAAGTGTTTTGTTATGGGTTTAAAAAAAAAAAAAGGAAGACGGCGTCGGGTTGTTAACAAGTTATGTATGTCTAGCACAACGTGCAACCCCGTCGCAATCGAAGGCTTCTTCGACTGAGCACATGTGTATGTATTTACCTGCATTTGTAAGTATGTATGTATGTATATACATGTAAACATGTATGAACGCGTCGATCTCAGAGAGTGTAAGAGTTAGATAATCCAAATTTAGAATATAAGTTCTCCTTGTCGAGCCTTCTCTCTCAAAAAGCCCAAAATCCAAAGCTTAACTATTCACAAGTTTTTAACGATCTTGATGTGCAGACAAGTTCAATAAAATTGGTTTGTATTTATAGCTGTACCTACATGCACTTACTTCAGAGTATATGAGATTTTTGCATTTAACTGCACGTATGGACTTGTAAGCAAACCGTAAAATTATACGTATGTATGTACATTCAAACCTACAAATATATGTATATGTGTTTGAAGTTACACATTCGTACGCTTATATGTATATTATATACAAAAATATATACACACGCATTTATATATTTACTTCTTTTTATAAGAACAATCCCACATACATACATATATGTACATACAAATGTATGCATGTGAGCAGACACTGTATGTAAGCCGCTGACGTCCAAAAGTAAGCAAAATATAGCAGAACAGAAAAACAAGAAATGAAGTAGCGTGTCGACGAGACGATCTGCATCACCTTGTTAGCACCATGAAACGAACGGATACTAAAAAGCTAAAGTCAGCAACGAAGGCGACAGCAGCCGGTTATTTATCCGCCCCACACCAACTACGGCTTTTGCTTTTCAAATGTGTTAGAGCACATGTGTGTGCTCTGTCTTATTTAGTTTGTTTAAAAAAAACAGTGCATGACGCACACACATAAACATAGTAAGACTATTCGTTCAAATGTATTTTTACCCATATACATATGTACATAAAACAGAATTTAAATACTTATGTATACATGTATTGTAGAATGCACAATATATACAGGCATTTTTATATCGACTTTAAAACAATCATTAAACAAGTTGTTTTTTTTTTTGTAGTATGTAGTATTAACTACCATTGATACAAAGAAAATTAATTAAAAGATATCAAATGTACTTACTAAATACAGGACTGTGATCCGGCCTTGTAACTGTTTTGCTGCCCTTTTCCTGAAAACAGATGGGATTAAATTTTTAACGGCATTTGTTATTTAATTTATTCTTTGCGGTCAACTAATAACTAGAAGGTATTTATTTCTTAGGGTTTTTGAGGCAAAAAAAATCATATTTTTGTTCTTTTTTTGCGGCGACATGGTTAATATTATTTTATTGAGATTAGTTACATATTATTGTTTAACTTTTGCAGAATGTTTTTGGAAATTTCGAAAGAAAAATATTTAAAAAAGAAGCCAGTGAAGGTGAATCTCCAGAGGCGCTTTGAAAATTTATATGCATCTTATAGGTGATGAATTTATCGAGGTAATAACGAAGAGTTTTTATTTTTTCTATTTTTTACAGCCTTTCGAAGTGAAAAATGCGATTTTAGCTCAAAAAGTCGCGTTTAATTTGTTATTAAAAAATTTAAAAAAAAAAATAAAAACTTTTTATTATTACATGTTGATTTATGAGTAGAAGTAATTCTAAAACTTTCAGTAGATTTTGAGTTACAGTGAACACGGACTTTTAAAATGACGTTTTCGGGAAAATCGATTTAAAGTTGTTCATACGTGAACATTTACGTACAAAAAGCATCACGGCAGGTTGCTTGAAACGCTGTAGCTCCGTTAGTTTTAGTCGGATTGACTTCAAACTTTCACACAATATTCTCGAAAGATTGTTCTTTTTAAAACCGTACCATCCCTTTATTTTATTTACTTTTAATTTTATGTCACATGAGTTAAAAACAAGTTTTTTATCTTATTAAATTTTTGTGAACTAATTAATTTATCAATAAAAAGTTTGAAAACGGATATGAAAATGTAACTACAAATATATATGAAATTCCAAGTAAAACTCTATTTTCAAAAAAAAGGTAGCTACTAACACAGCCCCAAAAGAATAACAATTTTTTTTGGGTATGTATTAGTTTTTAATTGCAAAACACCTACCTCACTTTCTGTTAAATCGATAAGACTGGATTTTTCTTCGACTAAAAGGTTCTCGGATGATATTTTCTCATCTTCGCGATCGCCTTCATCTTTAAATATTTTAACTTCGTCCGTGCTGCCTAAATCATCCCCTGATGATCCATGACGCGAGTGTGTATGCGGCATGGTTTAATAATACTTCCCGATGTTTTGCACTACTGCTGTGAGCGTCACCTAAATTATTTAAATATGGCCATGATGATGAACATCACTCCTCCATTTAACCATAAATGGATAATCAGATTGATCGACTTGCCATCCATATCGCTCATAGCACATTCACTGAAGCCGTAATATTCCACAACAAAGTCCATTTAGCCATTTACGTCTGTAAATAAAATTATTTATACATATTAGTTTAGCTTGGATTTATATTTCTTAGTTATTTTACTTATTTTAAAAATTATTTTATATATTATTTTTTAAATCCGGAACAGGCCACATATTTTTATTGTACAATTTTGTGCGTCGTATCAATTCACAACTTTAATCTTTGAGTACTTTTATAATATGACACAACACAGATATTCTTAATGTTCTATGTGATCTTAAATGGGTTATTTTAAAAAAATTCAAATTCGCACTCGTTACATGAAAACATTCGATTTCAATCTTACATATGCTCTAATTCTACTTCTAAACAATTGCATTTGCACATTTCGTTTAGGTAAGAAAAACTAACAATATATTAATAAAATACTTGTTTAACTTTGCAAAGCCAAGTTATCATTTCAAGCAAGTAAATAATAAGTCTTCCTTACTCACTTGTCTTTTTGTTTTTTTCGACATGTCAATATTAAAATATTTTAAATAAATATGTTGATTCAACGCACAGCCCAAAAACGGCAAGCCTTACATATCTTAATTCATTATATGGGAATATATTTTCTATACTAGTGGACCCCGACCACGCGTCGCTGTGGTGCTTTTTGATGTTTTCTCTGTGAATGTAGCACATAATAGAATAGAACACAAAATACGATTTTGGGACGCCATGTTAGTAGCCTGCTGAAGACGCCAATCTTGAGTAGCCCGTTGAGATGCCAGATATTCAGCATGCTGTAAACGCCTAGCTTGGGACTGCTCTGCTCTTTCACGCTCTACCTATTCAAGCCTTCGCAGTTTGGCTTGTGGAAACGCCTCGTAAAGTCTAGCTTCTTTCATAGCTCGAGCTTTATTAGAGCTTTAGGAAAGATTAGACTTACGCTATCGTGGCATAATTCCTAGCACATGGTTTTTCTACACTTCCAAAAAATACACTTGATTGCTTTGCTTTATTAACAATATTCTATTTTAATAAACTCATTAAAAAAATATCTTGACAGATAAGACAAAGTGGGCAAAGAAGGTTGGCGTGGCAAGTTTTTTCGCGTTTGTCTTTATAAATTGTATCTTATGTGTTTCTCCTGGTTCTAAGCTACCTCCTCACCAATTTTCAGCCAAATCAGTTCAGCCGTTCTAAAGTTATAAATAGTGTAACTAACACGACTTTCTTTTATATGTATGTATATATAGATTATATGGGAATATAATTTAGAAAAAAATTTATCATATTTTCCCTTCTAGTGGTGTGGAATCAATGAATCAATTAACTTACAATAAATTTTTGTTCACTTAAAATTTATCTAAATATGCATTTTCAAAAAATTATACATAGGGTCCAATTGAGGCTTAGGAACAAATTCTCTATCATATCTTTAAATTTTCTAAATCAACGCTTAAGTCCAAAAATTAATGCTATTTTTTATACAAATTACCCAAATGGCGATAGGTGGCAGGCATGTATGCAAACTTTTTTTGAATGCATATCTTTAAACGACATCAAAGCTTTAATTTTACCCAATTTGGTGACACGAAACTGTTTAACCATCAATATCAGAATACAAATATGTTATACATTTGAAAACAATTTATAAATATAAGATCCTATGTTTGCGCGTTGTTTTTTAGACGCATAAGTTACAAAATGAAATTCATCCACTTTGACTACAAATGAAAAAAAAAAAATTATAACATTTGTGTATGCAACAATCGTTATTTTCGCATTTGGACCGATTAAATAAATAAAATAAATAGATCTTTCTGTGTTCAATGGAGCTAGCTGTTCTGTTAAGTAATTTTACAAGTTCACTTATTTGTTTATAATCAAGAAACAGATTGCCATTCAAGTTAAATATTTTATAAGGAAGTCAGAAGTAGGAACAATAAGATACATTTTTGTATTTTTTTTTTGCCGGTATGATGATCTTAGTACATTGATTCATTGATCTGAATGTTCAAATGAAATATGTACACATGTATGTACGTACGTACGTACCTTTGTATAATTTATTATAAGTTTAAAATGTAAACAAACAATATCTTAGCATGGCCAACCAATCAACATACGATTTCCTAAAATCGTCACCGCTGTTTGGGTTCGTGTTCTGTTGTTGGATTTTAGCATTTGAGCTTAGGCAAAGTCTCTGTCAATGTCTCCTTCGGAGAGACGAATTATACATGCATTTAAATATGCAGACACGAAAGAATGGAAATCTTGAGTACACATGAACACATACACACATACTAAATCTAAGCGTCAGCAGGTACTATGCCTGCGCATATGACTCTGCGTAGGGCTATCGTCTATTTTCATATGTATGTATATACATACATCCGTACGGTACATACATGCATACACACACAACACACACACGTATGTATGTACCTGACGAGGTGAGGGTCTCGCAAAAGAATGTGATAGTGTGTACTCGCACAGCAGGCAATAAGGTTAACTATTAGTTCAAGGTAACAAGCGAACCCAAAAACCACCACAGCGACAAAAACAACAACACAAATGTCCGTATAAAACTAATGACACAACGAGTTTCTATTTAGAGACATGATTGTAGGATATCAACAGGTAGAAAAAGACAAGCGAAACAAAACAAAATAAAAAAGGTAGAGAATAGAATGTTTCGTATTTTCAGCAAATAAACCTACTCATGTATTATGTACATACATACATATATACAAACAAACAGCATTTTTCTTTGTGTTTCCGTGAAAACACCAACTATCAAAAATGTACAATTGCGTACATGTATGTATATTTAAATATAAAGTGTGACTTACTGTTACCAAATTGTTATTCTCCGTCGGTAAAACACACAAGCGTACTTAAGCTTACGTATTTCTTAAAAATGATTTTAAGCTTCGACGAAGCATTGGTGACAATTGACATTTATATGTTTTCGCACTCGTTTTTAATACTATTTTTCTTGTGTATATATTTATTTATTCTTTTGTGTATCCGTTCTCAATTTGTGAGTACACACACACTTAAACAAGTACACACTTGCACATATGTAAATCGTAATATTAAGAACAATATTATGTACCTACATAGTAAGACACATATTTTTACATTTTACATTCTTATGTATTTCACTATTCCCTTTTTTTTAAATTTGATTTCTATTTATTTGATATTTTTGTCAACTTTTACTCGTCAAACGCACACGCGACCGCACATTCATTAATACACAAACGAATGCAGACGATGACGATCCCGATCACAAACGCCACACGTTAGCAAATGAACAGACACAAATACAGTCAGATTTATATGTATGCACGCATGAGTATTTGCTGTGTTACATGTGTTCTCCTACACATTTATCCACTAATAAAATATATACATATGTACATATATATACGTATCTTCATTTTGTCAAGAAGTAAAAATTTGACTCAAAGGAATCGCGACGGCGCGATCCTTCTTGACTTTCCGCGCACTTCAATTTTCTTATTCATTTTTTATTTAATTTCCATTAGAAATTACTACAACACTTATTTCCATATATATTGCAATTTAAAATGCGGTAAATTTAATATTAAAAACGCTTTGAAAATATCACACAACCGCTTTCCAAACCTCGCGCAACAAAAACTGAAAAATTAACAGAGCTTCAACGCTTCCGTCGCATAACTGATGGCTGTTATTAACAGCAACCGCAACATTTGAAAGCGGCAATGTAACAATAACAGACGAGTTGGTTAGCACCAACGAGTATATAACAGACAGAGCGGAATTCAGACCTGGATTAGCAGTTGGTTACTCTGTTATATACTCGTTGCTCGCTGCTAAATTTACAGCAGCTGATAAATAACATGAAATGTTAGGTATCGATAAGTTTAACCAAAAGCAATGATCTTATCGATAATATAATTTTTCAATGCAAATTAAATGTGGCTTTTTCACAAGGGAGCTTTTTAAAAATCGAGCTATCGAAGATAACTCAGCAAGCGTGGTTCCGTCCCTGGCATAATTTGTCCTCTTTAAATTTGAAGCTGCAACCACTTTATATAAATTGATTGATATTTTTGATATTTTTATTCATAAGAATTTTTTCAATAAAATCACAAATTAATAAACTGACGTTGAATTCGGAAAGGTTTTCTTCATGGTGTAAGCAAGCTGGGCAGTTTGTCATCACAGGCCTCAAGAAAATCTTTTTATTCAGGATCATTTTTCTATCATATAAAAAAATATATATATATAGTTACTAAAATTTATTAACTGTCTGCATTTCTTAACAATTTATGTTATCAGTTCTACTATCATATAAAAGAAACTGTTTACATGATTATTTCAAATTTGTTTACGGTTCATCATACATTTTATTATTTTATTTTTTTCATCGATGTTACTTACTATTTTTATGGATTCCCATCTTATTCATTCAAAGCACTATATATTTTTAGAATATTCCAACTGAAAAAAAAAGACAGAAAATAAAATTATCTTTTCTGATTCACCAAAAAATATATATAATTAATTTTATTCAGCACTTAATTTATATGCGTAAGATTAGGAACAGTTCACTTCATGGTTTTGCAAAGCGAGCTGGGTTTGTTTGTCATCAAGATATTATTAAAATAATGTAATATATTTATTAATAATTAATATTTTTTCTGCAATGCTTAACTAGTACTAATAAAACAAATTAATTTTAATTATTGCTTAAAAATACAGAGATATTTACCTTTCCTTACATTGATGAAAATCGTTTATCGAACCAAAACCCAATTCTAAAATGATAAAATATTTAACTTGATATAAGATTTGAGGATCTTTTATTTAACAAAAATAAATAGTTAATCAATATCAGCATTAATTTATTTTGCGTTGGATATGGAACAGTTCTCTTCATGATAAATCAAAGCGAGCTGGGTAAGTTTGTCATCACGAAATATTTATTAACTGAAAAAATTAATGTTTTTTGCACCAACTAACCTTTTAAGGTAAGAAGTGAATTAAACGGTATTGAAGCTCAGGTTTAGGTAGTGCTATTCATTTTTTCTGCAAAATAAAACAAGACAAAAAATTAAACTTAATATTCAAAATATTAATCTTGCTTAAGTAATGCAAGTTTAAATATCAGAAGTCGGTTTTGTCAACTATATTACAATTGATGGGGAATCCGTAGACAAATCATCATAATTTTTTAATTAAACAATTTTAATGTGTATATGAACTATAATTTTATTTACCTTTTTATTAAGCTATGAATATTTATCCTCCTAGTATCACAATCCTAGAAAGATAAATATTTAAAGGGATATTAGCTCAGATTTTATATTGAACAAATAAAATAAAGTAATTAATCAATATCAGCAGGTATATATTTTGCGTTGGATATGGAACAATTCTCTTCATGATAAATCAAAGCGAGCTGGGTAAGTTTGTCATCACGAAATATTTATTAACTGAAAAAATTAATGTTTTTTGCACCAACTAACCTTTTAAGGTAAGAAGTGAATTAAACGGTATTGAAGCTCAGGTTTAGGTAGTGCTATTCATTTTTTCTGCAAAATAAAACAAGACAAAAAATTAAACTTAATATTCAAAATATATATCTTGCTTAAGTAATGCAAGTTTAAATATCAGAAGTCGGTTTTGTCAACTATATTACAATTGATGGGGAATCCGTAGACAAATCATCATAATTTTTTAATTAAACAATTTCAATGTGTATATGAACTATAATTTTATTTACCTTTTTATTAAGCTATGAATATTTATCTACCTAGTATCACAATCCTATAAAGATAAATATTTAAAGGGATATTAGCTCAGATTTTATATTGAACAAATAAAATAAAATAATTAATCAATATCAGCAGGTATATATTTTGCGTTGGATATGGAACAATTCTCTTCATGATAAATCGAAGCGAGCTGGGTAAGTTTGTCATCACGAAATATTTATTAACTGAAAAAAAACATTTTATTTACCTTTTTATTAAGCTATGAATGTTTATCCTCCTTGTATTACAATCCTAGAAAGATAAATATTTTATGGGATTTTATATTGAACAAATAAAATAAAATAATTAATCAATATCAGCAGGTATATATTTTGGGTTGGATATAGAACAGTTCTCTTCATGATAGATCAAAGCGAGCTGGGTAAGTTTTTCATCACACCAAACAATAATTTTATTTATTTTAGGAATAAGAAATTGAAGTGGATAACTAACCTTTATACAATAATATTAATAGGCTTGGCGTATTTTGCAAAACAAAATTTCTGGCTGACGTGTAAGATCAGAATGAGTGTAGCACGAAAGACAGGACCAAACATTGTACATGAAATATCTAAAATAATAAAACTAAAAAAAACACACTGACATTAAAATACTGTCAAATGCAAATGAATCTCTTTAAAAACAGTTGTAAAAACTCAGTTTCAAAGGTGAAGTGTCATCAATGCCATATTCAAGAGTAGCAAATAAAATATCATCAGTTTAAGGTAAAATAAATTAATTTTTAGATGGATTTAAAAATAACAACTTACGCTCTCAGTTTAAAATATATTTTTGTTTCCATATTGTGCAATTTGTCTAAAAAGAATAAATAAACAGAAAACAAATTAATTAGAAATGAGATTTCTAGAACTGAGTAACAAATATATTAATTTTATTAATAAGTTCAGTAGCAAATAGTGGAAATTTTCAACAGCATTTGTTTCAAGAGTAGCAAATAAATAAATCATCATTATAAAATAAAAATTTCGACATATAATAAACACATTATGCAAGCAAACTTACTCATATATATAAAATAAATGCGTGAAGAACAAAACCAAACCAACTGAACTGAAGTAGTCTCGTCGACGTTCCTGCAAATATAAATGAACAACATAAATGAAAAATATTAAATGCATAAACCTTCCAATAAAAATGTTTATCAGCAGGTATAAGTTTTCTCATCAACTATTTGACAGAGACGAAAAATAAAACATCACGTTTTAATAAATAATACTAGGAGGCATTTTTAGTTGTTACTCACCATTTGTTAAAGTCCGCTCAATGTGGTAGATTATGCCTGCAAAGAAAAGAAAGAAAAACAATACCAAAGTTCCCCAGAAGCACCCGCAAAAACTGGACAAGCTTTATTTATTTTTTTAAATATATATATATATATATATTTTTTTTTTTTATGTAAGGACAGTCTATGTTCACATTCTGCCCAATTCAAAATGTTGACGTTCAAACGGCTTCTTGTACGGGCGGCTCATAGCCCTCGGGGCGATCAATGACAGCTCCCTCG
The DNA here is from genome assembly GCA_018904305.1 of Scaptomyza montana. Taxonomy (NCBI): domain Eukaryota; kingdom Metazoa; phylum Arthropoda; class Insecta; order Diptera; family Drosophilidae; genus Scaptomyza; species Scaptomyza montana. The sequence goes on from JAEIGR010000054.1 coordinate 385,578, forward strand.
GCGGAAACTACAGCTTCGGTTGTCTTGCCGCCACCATCACCGTGAAGCTCCAATAGTTTGGAGATATCAAAGCGCGGTTTCTTCAGCACCTTTACCTTGCGAATGTAGACATCGTGCAATGGATAAATACGCTGACAGCTCTTCTCAATGTCCTTGGCAATGGAGTCCAGGGCCAATTTATTGACAAGTTGCTTCAGATCAGCGCCGCTAACTTCGTTTGTAATAATGTCTGTCATGCGTGAACGAATCTTGCGGACTTGGGACTGCTGTGCGTAGCATGTCTTACGCTGCGACTGTTGATCCTTGGATGTGAATCCAATGCAAAAAACGCGCAAGAGATAGCCATCGGTGGTTTTAGCCTCCACGATGGCCTCGATCAAAGTTTGCCACTTTTTGACCATCGATCTGTATTTTGAATACGAACGGTTACATTTTCACACACACAAGTATATTAAAAGCACATTTCTGTGTACACACATGTGTACAAGCACACATTTGCATATGCATATGCAAAAAGTAACATTGAAACCAACCTGTACTTGTCCGTAGTCAGATCCATGCCATGAAAATTGCAAAGCACATTGCGATCCTGCACATCTTCAGCAATCAAACGAAACTTGCGGAAAGAGCGCTCCGGATCGACGTCTTTCTGCAAATCGGCAAGCGATACCTCAAAAACACGACCTTTCAGGTAATCAGAGGCAATTCTTTGGCCCTGAGTGCGGTTGACCAGTGTTTTGCCAATCTGCCTGGTTTGAAACATATTTGGCGCTTTGACATCGTACCAATCCTTACGTGAAAAGGGGTCCACAACCTTCTTTTTGCCACCTTTTTTGCCTCCTTTGGAGAGACCCTTATTTTTGCCGACCGCCATGGTAAACGACTTAACCGGAAAAGGTGGAGACACGCTGACAGAACTGTCAAAAGAAGGAAACCAATGTCAGTGTTGCAAAACTGCACAAAAGAAGACCGTATTTTCGACTATTTCACAGTTTGCACACATGATGCAACCGGAACATTGCGAAAATAGAACAATATATGTTATCTATTATATTATTATTGTATAAATATATTATTGTATATATATTAATATAAATATTTATATATATACAAGAATTTATTTATACAAATGTATATATATATACCGGTAAATTGTTTCAGTTATGGGTTCCCAAAACACATAATTCGGCTATGTTTTGATTCTGGTTTCTCATTAAATTAGTATTAATATATATATTTGTATTGTATGACTTTATGTTGTTAATTAAATAAAAAAAAATTAAAATCGTTGCAATTTCATTGCACCCGAGCACCGCAAAAAACTCTAAAAGAAGCCTACTTGCGAAGATTGGAACACTCGGAATGCCATTATTCTATTAGTGCATTCAAGCAGTAAAAGTTTATTAAAATTTAATCATATATATAATTTTGAGCTTGATCAAAATTCAAAATTAAAAAACATCCAAACAAACAATATAACAAAACGATTATTATCATGGGGATGCAAAGTATTAAAAAGCATTAATTTTATCTGGTATTTTACAGTTTCAAAACTTCGGTCACATTATCAGTTATTCATCGCATCCATTTTAGTTCGCTTAGTTCCTTTTAGGTTTTTTTCGCGACCAAAAAAAGCGAATAATTGTTTGTGTGCTAAACATATATGTTTTAACCCATTATTATACTTGGTTATAACGCATTGCATTCATTTTTGATATCGGTTAAAAATGACACAGCCGCTTCGCAAAACCTGGCATTCGTCTTACTGAAAATATTTTCATTGGATTGTTTATCGATGGACTTAACATTAAAATCTTGATCTCGTTCAAACTGCATTACTTAACAATGCATATGTACAAATTTACTGAAAAAACTTATAAAAAGTTTGTAAGAAAGTAGTTAGTTTTGAATTTTGTTTTTTGTTTCCCTCTGCATTTGTGTGCTAAAAGGATCGCATTGCAAGGAATCTACGCGTACGTATGTATGTAAAAAATTTGTGAACGCACATACACGTTCGTATTTGATCACATGTATGTAGCCTTATGTGTGTAGCATATTTTGGCATTACCTGCGATGTACAATTAAAAACAAAAAAATAGTAATGGATCCAAGTAATTTTGCTTATGAACATTATGGAATATTAGTTCAAAACGACGAGGAAGAAATTTCCAAGCCCGATGAACTTCACACATTGAGCGTACATAATCTTAACGATGGTGAGTATGATGTAGCTTTAACATAAATATATGTTTTTTAATTATTTGCTATTTTATTTAGTTATATGTATATATTAATTGTTTTATTAGTTTTAGGCCCCGACGGCATTCATGGTAATACAGAGATTGTACTTGGTTTACAGAATGATGATAATTTTGATGGGAAATCGATATTGAAGATGCCAAAAAGTATTTGCCAATCGATGAGTAAAATGTGAGTATCCCTTTTGCAAGAAATCATAACGTTCTAATCCTTACGTTGTCTTGGCAGGCAAACAATATCCACTACTAAGTCAAAGGAAGAAGAAGCCATTCCACAAGATTTGATGAGTTGCATGCAACAGTTGCATCAACAGCAAGCAGCAAGCGGTAACAAGGAAGATAGAAAAGATTTGGAAATAATGATGGACAAGAGAAGTAGCAAGTCTAGGCGTTGGGAGCAAAAACTGGTTCAAATTAAGACTATGGAAGGAGAATTCAGTGTCACAATGTGGGCATCTGGGACATCGGATGATGAGTATTCTGGTTCTGAGCAAAATCCAGACGATGTTGACTATTTAGATGGAAATGATATTGCTCCAAACGGAACATTAGAACATAATGAACTCTTATCAGACCACATTCAAAAAAATGAGACAGTATTACTTAATCAGCAACAGTTTTTCCAACAGCAGCAGCAGGAACAATTTCTGCATCTTCAGCCGCAAATGATTGTTGGGACATTACCAACAGTCAAAAGCAACAGACATCCCCCCAAACGTTGCTCAATTTATGAAGCACAATCACAATCATCATCGTTTGCAGTATTTTCGCAAGGATGTCAGCTTGTTGGTAACGAGAACACAATTCTAACCATGGAGAATCAATCATCACAAAATGATAATGATTGTGACATTATAAATGATGCTGCTACATCTGGATCACTGTCCTTTGGAGTGGTTCGACCAGGTAGACATAACTACATGTGAAAATAATGCATCATATTAATTGTAAAATTTTACAGTTACATCATCAACGGAAAATAATGTGTCAAATGGTGGCGATCCATCCGATTTCGCACAATTTGGAAACGATAAGAAGATTGCTTGCCCTCACAAAGGTTGTCATAAATACTTTCGGGATTCGTCGGCAATGCGCAAACATTTGCATACACACGGTCCGCGAGTTCATGTCTGTGCCGAATGTGGCAAGGCATTTGTTGAAAGCTCTAAACTTAAAAGGCATCAATTAGTGCACACTGGAGAAAAACCGTTTCAATGTACCTTTGAAGGCTGCGGAAAACGATTTTCGTTGGACTTTAATTTAAGGTTGATTAATGTTGTTTGATCATTGCTAAAACATTCTTTAATGTATTTCATGATTCTCGAAATCCGTAGAACCCATGTCCGAATACATACTGGTGATCGACCATTCGTATGTCCATTTGATGCATGCAACAAAAAATTTGCTCAGTCCACAAATCTTAAATCACATATACTAACCCATGCCAAAGCCAAGTAAGTTGATCGAATTTCAAACTGCTATAAACGAGAGCTTATTTATTTGATTATATAATTTTGCAGGCGAAATACGGGAACTCCACGCCATACCACTTGTCTCATCAACAACGAACCTCTTAGTCCTGATGGGGATAGCTCCACAAATATAATTAAAGTAGAATTACGTGATACTACTACTACTACTACGACTATGTCAGACAACCATGCCTCTTTTGTAATGTATGCCGACTAAGAATTTTTGTATAGCTTCAAAAAAAACACTCAACTTATCGATAAGCAGATATTGTATAAGGATTGTAAGGAACTTCGTTTAAGATTTATAAATAATAGGTACATAGTATGTAAATAATTTGCTTTCATATTGTAAGTTATTAAGAGACACATTTTTAAAAATAAAAAAAAAATTTTATGAAAGAATAAAAATCAATACATTCAAATTCTTTTAGCAATTTCATTTAAGCTGTATAAAGAATCTCTAATGTTTCCTATAAAGTAAGTAAAACAAATTGTAAAATTTTATTTATGTACATATAATCAAAGATTGTCTTTGGAAATTTAATTTTTAAAACCCAAAGTGTTAAAAAGTGTCTTACAAATGATATTAGTTTTATAAAAGTGAAAACGGCCAAATGCTTAATCCAATATTAATTTCTCATGTGTCGCAGCATGTATTTTATTGAAGACCGGATACCGATCGCTTAACGGGGTCGCTTATGTTCATTTATAAATCATCGACTGATCAAAAATGTGATTATCTTTTGCGTTCCTTCACTGCGTTAAAAGGTAAGCATATACGATTTAATTTATAATTTTGCTACTTTGATTATTTTTATTTAACTTAATTTTGAATTTTATTGTATATCTGCAACAATGCTTCATAATGTGTCCATTCGATTTTCTGTTCTACCAAAATCATATTTAAAATTTTTAAGATTATGAGGTTGCTGCAGTTCGTTGATAGGCAAAGGAGTATTTTTTCGTAATGTTAAATCTGGAACGATAGCAAAAAATAGGTTTTAATCATATAGCAATTGAACCAATATCAATACTTACCACGCATATAAACTTGGGAGCTTTTAGTTCGTTGAAGTATTTGATCGTTTATCTTACGATTAGTTCGGAAATAGTTTTTAAGTATATTAGACTTATACGTTTCTGGTGACTCCTCAGCTATAAACTAAAACAGTTAAATAATAATTTGAATTTTCATGAAATAGCTTGAAGTTAATAAAATAATTAAATACATTTAATATTATAATACTTACATCTTTGTCTACAGCGTCTGTACAGCCAATTCCAATCCGATCTCCTAACTGTGGATCCAAACCTTTTTTTACAAATAAATTTGCTTTTTGAATAGTTACTCTAAGCTCTGCCGGAGGTAATTTTAAATTGTTTTCCACATCATTGGGTAACTTCCAGGTTTTTAGGTCATCATTCCAAAAAGAATTTTCCAATATTGTATCCAGATTCCTAATAATGAAACCAGAATGTTTAAAGTACAATAAGATTGATGACTTATTCTCTTTCTCACTTACCAGTTCTTGCCATGTTTTCGTAGAATGGGCTGAGCCTTATACAGCATAAGTTGGTAAAATTTCACATTACGACCCAGATGACGAATCTCATCTAAATAATCTTCGCGATCCAATTGAAACTCGGAATTCAGATCACCAACCTCCCTTTCGAGCATTCTTATCTTTTGGCTAAGAATTTTAATGCGTTCGTTCTTAATGTTAATTTCCTGCTGAATACTAGCATAATGATCCTGCAAGAGATCACGATCTTCGCTTTCCATTTTACTCAGCGCATGAGCAACAGCACTTAAATGACGTTGAGCTTCTAACTTGCGCATCCTATGACGCTCTCGCAATTGCAAATCATTGACTTTTTCACCACCGATGAGCGCATGTTTGATTACATCGATACGTTTTCGTGCGTGCAATTGAAAATCTTCTTCTGTTTTAGTTTGATTAGAGCTTAAGGATTCAGTTGTTACTGTTTTCTCCACGTTGTTGTTCATCTCAGCTATCACCTGTAGTCGCATCTTAGCTTTTTCCTCCTCCAGCCACAGTTCTTTGTTCTTATTGTTGTCCTCAGCAAATTTGTTCAAGGTTATACTTTCGTTGTGCTGGCTCTGATCGAGCATTCGTTTCAAATTTAAGATTTCCTCTTGATACTGACGCAATTGCGCATCTTTCGGATCTTCGTTTATTGTTGGTATATTTGATATGTTTTTTGCCCTACATGCATAACGCAATGTAGATAGAGTCTCATCATAATTGCAATCAGCTGGTGAGATGCATGACACCATCAATGTTTTAGTATTGCCACCCAAGGAGTCCTGTTTATTAATGAAATAATTTGAAAATCAAACAAATTTACATAAATTTTTACACATGCACATGCATAATTTTGATTTTTAATAATTTAAGTTTTCCAAGTTTTATTATTTTAATTTAAAATTTTATTTATAATAAAAAATGGATAAACTTTCTTTTCACCTTTCAAACGAAATTTAAATTTTAAATTAATTATTTTTATTCAATTTAATAAATATTTAATATTTTTATTAATAATAATTATTAGAAATATATTAAATTAATTATATTTCTATTATTTTAATTCCAAAAGTTGTTTTTTATTTTATTAATATGTAAATTTTTGAGTGAATTTGAATAACCTTAAAAATTAATGCAATGATCATAACTATTTGTTTAATTAAAACAAGTAAGAAGGCTCTAGTCGGGACAGCCCGACTAGAAGATACCCTGAACCCAGTTGCAATAAATAAATTAAATTTATATAAGACTTTGGTATACTGACTTAACTTCAATCGATTAAATTCGATATCTCCGGTGTTTCTTAACCGATTTGGACGAAATTTTCAGAAAAGATCTATCGTTCTTTCAACCCTAATTTTTACATTTTCCAAATTCGATATTTTTTCTTATCGATCACATGTGTATATCGGAAACCAGAACAGTTATCGATAATTTGAAGCAAAATTCTTCTGCTCATGGTATAGGAGAACTTATATCCCAAATCTGAACTCTCTAGCTCTTGTAGTCTCTGAGATCCACGCGTTCATACAGACAGACAGACGGACAGACGGACATGGCTAAATCGACTCGGCTATTGATGCTGATCAAGAATATATATACTTTATAGGGTCGGAGATGCTTCCTTCTGCCTGTTACATACTTTTGAACAAAACCATTATACCCTTATTTACCCATTTTATGGGTTAAGGGTATAAAAATCATTATAAAAAATTAACTGCGACTGCTTTAATATTGTTACCAATTAAAGAAATAAATTAGTTTAGTTAAGTTAAAGTGGAAAATGTTAAATTAGTTTAAATTAAATTTAGTAAAAATTAAATTTTTTATAAAAAAAATATGTAATTGAAGCTTAAAATTTGTAATTAATTGCATACCTGTAATAGCCGCGTTAGCTTTGAGTCTCGGTAGGGTATATGCTTTGATTTACCATCGACTAAAGCTGATATAACATTTCCCAATGCGGAAAGTGATAAATTAATTTTGGTAGCCTCTTTCAAGCGTTCGCCAAAAGCACCGGTCTTGGACTGTCTTTCGGAGCCAGCTAGATCAACAAGATTTAATTTACCCCTACGTATACCACCAATAACTGGATTTGTTGGCATCGTTGGCGATTCTTGTATTTGTTCCAAACTTATTGTAAATATTGTATGCGATCGCGAACTATTTTCATTCATCAATGTGGCGGCTGTGATACGATTTTTATTACCAATATTCAACCAATTATAACAATCCATAGCATTCATAACAGCTTGGGTAGTTAATGTTGGAACTGTGACTCCGACACCTGGTATATCTTTCAAAGGATGATTTTTAATGCTTGTTGACTCATTTGTACTTAATAAATCTCTTATATTTTCATTATAAATTTCTAAGTAGCTCACTAAGGCCAGATACCTTACGGTCGTCGCTATTGAGATCGTTTCAAATATATGATCAAAGCACCTCTGAATAATTCCGTTGTTTTCAACAGCTCCGGTATATCCATCACCCTTTAAATTTTGATTTCCATAAGTAGTAATAGATATAGTTCTTGGCATTAAATTTATTAACCTGCATTAAATATATTTACCTGCATTGTGTGTGTTTTGCCACATCCAGTTTGACCATATGCAAAAATTGTCCCGTTATAGCCTTCCAAAGTGCTCTCCACCAAAGAGTAACACATATCATTGTAGATTGTCTCGGTCTTTGAATGCCCATCGTACACACTGTCAAATGTAAACGATTTTTTCGGGGCACTACGAGCTTGAGGATTTAGAACAGAAACAACGTATTCTCCAATTTCGACAATGCTCTGTTAAATACAAAATAAAAATAAAAAAAACACTGAGCTATAATAATATTGCAGTCAACAAAAATGCATATTTAAAAATAGAAAAGCTTATAAAATTTGCAAATATCACATAGGATCATCAAAATATAGCTTATTTCAAAATCAAAAGACCGTTTTCCGACGATATTGGTTATATTAATCTGCGTGCTAGGAGTGAATTAACGGACGCCCGTTAACAAAAGCATAGCATTATTCGTGCTATGACCGAAAAGCGCACAAGTACATACATAGATACAAAAAGTACAGTGATTAAATATATATATTGAAGATAAAGATTAGAGATGCGGAGAGAAAGTGTGAGAGCATTGACAAGGATTAACGGGATCGGCTCACTTGCCTTATTCTTTTGCTACTGGCACTCAACTGGACATTGTAGAGACCAGTTGACGCGCAATATGAGAAAGAAAACTGTGAAAATGTGTGGTATACCAACTAAAGTGTTTTTTTTTAAATTGTGTAATAATAAATCAATATTGAAATGCATTCAAAATAAATTTGTCTTGTAGGATGCCCTGGTTAATAAATATGTACATATGTATGTATTTATCTGAATTTAAATATTGAACAAAAAACATACATTACACTTTGTACCAATTTCCTTCAGATTCATGGGACGGCAACGCACAATGACCTTAACGTTTTCGTTCATTTTTTTATTTATAAGCTATTAAACAGTGCTACCGCGAGAGTTGAAATGACAATCAATACTGGCTGCAAACAATCAATGACCTGAACTTGAACCAATATTCAAACGTGCTAATAACCATGCATGCATACAAACGTATAGAGCTTTATGCATATGCGTATCAAATATACATATTAAATATATTTTAAAAATTACTATTATTTGAAAACGAACGAGAAAAAGTATACTTATTGATTTTAAGCAACTCAACTGTGTCGGATTCAGTGTAAGATAAATTCAGATAAGATAGTGCAATTCAACAAAACCCATATTCTACATACATACATATGTATATACATATGTACGTATAATTCAATGCTGAGAACCGTCTGCAATGTTGTGCCTTGCATCTGTGCAATTAAGGGAATCAAAACTGTGCATTAGTTCCCGTTTTGCACTTCATTTTTCCTGTGCTCTATTGTACATACATACATGCAAACAAAAAACATCAATTCATATTTGCAAGCAGATAGTTGTGAAATTTAGCGGTTGAATTTTAATACAAGAGTTACCAAAAAAATTATATTTATAGTAGGTATTGTATATACATAAGCATTATACACACATACATATATACATATGTACATATGTTTGTACGTTTCTTAATTAGCGTAATGAACTGTAGTAACCAAAGTTTGACTGATTTATTTAAGGCGCATGCGTTGTGAGGTCTTAAATTGAAAAAGCTTTCAAGCCAAATGAAAGCTGTGTTAAAAACATAATGTGACAGAATTTACAGTTTTGTGGCTGCGTACATATTGAATTTTCAAATAAATAAAGATTATCTTGATTTCATTTTGACTGTTAAGCAATAACATAAACCACAATCTCCAACTAATACTTTTTAATAAATATCATACTCCTTGTGATGCAAATATGGACTCAATTTGAGTTTTGTTGACTTCTCAGCTGAGCGAAAAATAAACACAGTGTCTTAATAAAAAAAAAATGCAACATGTTTATACAATATGTTTAAATAATATTAGCGGTCAACAGACCTATACAAAATTCACTTTAATGACAAGCAAGTCATTGAACTTGAAGACATCCTACGGGATATACCACATAATAAATTTATTTGTATTATCAATGGTATTGGTTGCCAATGCTTTGCCACCAGTGATTCGAGTTGGTAAGGTGGAAATCTTTTTATTTTTTTTTTGAGTTTGTTTACTTATTCATTTTGTTTCTGGTTTGCCGAAAAGGAGCTGTGTTTACGGAAGATGAACGTGAAGGCGGTATCGAATCGGCATTTAAATATGCAATTTATCGCATAAACAAAGAAAAATCTCTCTTACCACATACACAACTTGTCTACGATATTGAATATGTGCCGCGCGACGATTCATTTCGAACTACGAAAAAAGTCTGTCGACAATTGGAGGATGGAGTTCAAGCCATATTCGGACCAACAGATCCTCTACTGGCTGCACATGTGCAATCAATTTGTGAAGCTTTTGATATACCGCATATTGAAGTTCGGATTGATTTGGAAATGAGTGTAAAGGAGTTCTCCATTAATTTGTATCCGTCCCAAAATATTATGAATTTGGCTTATCGGGATTTAATGATGTATCTTAACTGGACAAAAGTTGCAATTATTTATGAAGAAGACTATGGTAAATAATATTGGCATAATATGACATATGTAAAATAATTATGATTGATTAATACATTTATTTTTCAGGACTTTTTAAGCAGCAGGACTTAATTCATTCATCAGCGGAAATGCGAACTGAAATGTATATAAGGCAAGCAAATCCGGAGACTTATCGTCAAGTTTTACGAGCAATTCGCCAAAAGGAAATTTACAAAATAATAGTTGACACAAATCCAACTAATATAAAAGCTTTTTTTCGATCTGTACGAAAACATACATAAATTACTTTTTATTTTTAATATGTAGTATACATATATGTATGTATACATATATGAGTATGTATGCATCTGTGACTGAACCATAAATAATACTTTGAAATTGTATTTCCAAGCTCGAATAATTCGGGTAAATTCGTTCGTTATTTGATTTTCGTCTGATGTGTACATACCAGTTTTGCGGTTATATTAATTAATTCAAATTATTTAAAAAAAAAATGCAACATCATAAAGCTTTATAAAATAGATAGATGCATGCATACATGTCTATAATCAATATACAAAATCTAAAAAAAATATTCTTTAAAATTAAATTCACAGATTTTACAGCTGCAAATGAATGACCATCGATATCATTATATGTTTACAACATTTGTAAGTACATGATTACCAGTGTACTGAGATATAATCAACTATTAGATATGTATCATGATCCTTTTACCTTACGCGAACGATCATCACAGAATTTCGGTGTTTCTCATCTAAGTTCGATTAAAATTTCACTGACTTTCATTATTTTGTATCGATAACATTAAGATCTTGGATTACTTAAATTTGAAAATTATTGTACAAACTCGACAATAATTTTCAAATTTAAGTAATCCAAGATCTTAATGTTATCGATTACATGTGTATAATGAAAACCGAAAGAGCTATCGATAATTTGGACACGGCGTAAGAGAGTTTATATTTCAAATTTGAAGTCTCTAGACAGTAACGGATAGACAGACTGACATGACATATCGCCTCGACCGTCGATGTTGGTATACAAAAAAATAAGCTTGTACGTAATAGTATTTTATTTTGTGGTTGTTTGTGGGCATAACATATACAGCACAACTGCGCGACTCGACCGTCTCAGTCGGCTGCTTCTCTGCAATTAAGCACAAACAAAACAAAGCGAATGCAAAGCAACAGACAGCGTTCGTTAATTCACGAGCGAGACTTCGTCTTTTACGACCACTTTTCTCTGCCGCAACACCAACACCATCATATTCGTGTACAAGCAGAGACAATTGTTGTACAACAACCACATACTATTTCAATTTTTTACTGCCTATCTGTGTGAGTTACAACAGCGAACTGACGCAGCGAGGTATGCATGTGAGTTACAGCAGAGAAGTTTGATAGTGTGTGACTTTTAATAGTTACGCTACCGCTCGTATAGATGTTAATACTTAAAAAAACTATTAAAAAAAATGCACAAAACTAACAACTTTAAATTAATAGGACTTGGAAACGTTCGATCTAGAGGACTTTCGATACAACAGTGTAAATATTACTGCTTTTCGCCTAGTTGATGTGGGAAGTAAACGATACCAGGAAGTAATAGATCAAATGCAAAAGTTACAACACAGCGGTCTCGATTTTATACATGGAATACCTTACATCCAGGTAAAGGCAACATTTTTATACTCGATACCGAAGGTAAAGAGTATATTGGTTTTGTGCAATGTCCGTCATGGTGTCTGTCCGTCTGTCCGTCCGTCCGTCTGTCCGTCTGTCCGTCCGTATGTATGCAAGTTTTTTCCACACCCTTCAAGCTAGAGACCTGAAACTTTCCAATTCTCTTTATCTATGGGATAGTAAATTAAAGTGTCAAGATGGGGGCTCTACGATAACTGGGGGTTGGCAAATCGATAAATTCGATAACTCAAAACCGATAAATCCACATATTTCGCACACCCTTTCAGATAGAACAACCATATTTGGTAAGAAGATAGCTACTAGCAACCCCCAAAAATTGCATCAAAAATTTTGGAGCCACGCCCACCCATTCCACCCACAGCCCTCCCGCATTTTAAAGTCAAAAAATCATATATCTCCCACAGTTTTTGAGCTATAGCCACCAAATTTGGTGCCAAGATAAGTGATGATGACCTCCCTGCATCAAAAGTTTGGATGCCACGCCCACCACTACTGCCCTAGCCGCCCTCATCCGCCCCAACGCTTCGTCAAAAACGGGAATGCGTGTATCTTCCAGAATTGAGGAGCAAGAGCCTCCAAATTTGGTAGGAAGATAGCTGGTAACGACCCCCAAAAATCTGCATAAAAGTTCTGGAGCCACGCCCACCCATTTCACCCCCCTTTCCCCACCTTTTACAAAAATTTGGATGCCACGCCCACCCATACCACCCCCAGCCCCCTCTCCCCACTTTTTTACAAATCTCGAGCTAGAGTCTCAAAATTGGTATGAAGATAGCAATTGACATTCCACAAAGATCTGCATCAAAAATTTGGATGCCACGCCCACCCATACCACCCCCAGCCCCCTTTCCCCTTTTTACAATTTTCGAGCTAGAGTCACCAAATTTGGTATGACGATAGCAATTGACATTCCACAAAGATCTGCATCAAAAATTTGGATGCCACGCCCACCCTTACCGCCCCCAGCCCCCCCTTTCACCACCTTTTACAAACTTTGAGCTAGAGTCACAAAATTTTTAAGGAAGATAGCTTGTGGCATCCCCATCTGCATCGGAAAGTCTTTAAGGCAGCGTACACCCCTGCCGCATCCGTACCCCTCTGCAATTAGGCCTCTTTTTATCGGTTTTAATACTGGTATCGAGTATGCCGCAGTCGGTTGCGTCCGACTGCAACGTTTCCACTTGTTTTTTTTTCTATTGTTAATCTTAACAAGTAAGAAGGCTCTAGTCGGGAGAGCCCGACTAGTAGATACCCTTAACCCAGTTGCAAAAAATAAATTAAATTTATATAAGACTTTGGTATACTGACTTAACTTCAATCGATTAAGCTCGATATCTCCGGTGTTTCTTAACCGATTTGGACGAAATTTTCAGAAAAGATCTATTGTTACCCATTCTTTCAACCCTCATTTTTACATTTTCCAAATTCGATATTTTTTTGTTATCGATCACATGTGTATATCGGAAACCAGAATAGTTATCGATAATTTGAAGCAAACTTGTTCTGCTCATGGTATAGGAGAACTTATATCCCAAATCTGAAGTCTCTAGCTCTTGTAGTCTCTGAGATCCACGCGTTCATACAGACGGACAGACGAACAGACAGACGGACAGACGGACATGGCTAAATCGACTCGGCTATTGATGCTGATCAAGAATATATATACTTTATAGGGTCGGAGATGCTTCCTTCTGCCTGTTACATACTTTTGCACAAAACCATTATACCCTTATTTACCCATTTTATGGGTTAAGGGTATAATAAATTGAAAAAATACACTGCTTTTTTATACCCTGATGCATGGTGATGATGGTTTTGTGCAAAAGTATGTAACAGGCAGAAGGAAGCATCTCCGACCCTATAAAGTATATATATTCTTGATCAGTATCAATAGCCGAGTCGATTTAGCCATGTCCGTCTGTCCGTCTGTCTGTTCGTCTGTCCGTCTGTATGAACGCGTGGATCTCAGAGACTACAAGAGCTAGAGACTTCAGATTTGGGATATAAGTTCTCCTATACCATGAGCAGAACAAGTTTGCTTCAAATTATCGATAACTATTCTGGTTTCCGATATACACATGGAATCGATAACAAAAAAATATCGAATTTGGAAAATGTAAAAATGAGGGTTGAAAGAATGGGTAACAATAGATCTTTTCTGAAAATTTCGTCCAAATCGGTTAAGAAACACCGGAGATATCGAGCTTAATCGATTGAAGTAAAGTCAGTATACCAAAGTCTTATTATTTTATTTATTTATTTTTTGCAACTGGGTTAAGGGTATCTACTAGTCGGGCTCTCCCGACTAGAGCCTTCTTACTTGCTTTATTTTATTTTATTTAATTTTTTATATTTCAGACTGAATCTGCGCTTATGTTTGATTCGGTATATGCGTTTGCCAATGGCTTAAAACATTTGGATAGCAGTCACACGTTGACATTTAACAATCTTTCGTGTAACTCGGACAACGTCTGGAGTGATGGACTTTCGCTATATAATTATATAAATTCGGTAAGATAAATATGGGAATACAGACGAACTTCCATAAAAATCTGAACTTTTATTTTACGAATTCTCTATACCACGAAGTTTTATCATTGTTTGAAATTCGTTAGACGAAATTTCGACTATATGTTTGTACATATGTACTATGTTTTTAAAATTCTTATCTACCGTTTATTTTTTTTTATATAAAGGCTGCTGTTAATGGTTTAACTGGAAGGGTTAATTTTGTCGAAGGGCGTCGCAATAAATTTAAAATTGATATTCTTAAGTTGAAGCAGGAAACAATACAAAAAGTCGGCTATTGGCAACCGGATGTAGGAGTAAATATTTCAGATCCAACTGCATTTTACGATTCGAATATTGCAAATATTACGCTGGTTGTCATGACTAGAGAGGTTTGTGAATTTTTAATAATTTTTTCAATATATCTTACCTAATTTTAATGATTATATTTACTATTATTATTTGTTTTAAGGAACGCCCGTATGTTATGGTAAAGGAGGACGCAAATCTTACAGGAAATGCTAGGTTTGAGGGCTTTTGCATTGATCTATTAAGAGCCATAGCACACCAAGTTGGTTTTCAATATAAAATCGAATTGGTACCCGACAATATGTATGGTGTTTACATACCAGAAACCAACTCCTGGAATGGCATTGTACAAGAGCTTATGGAAAGGGTGAGTATGTAAATTTTATTATTTAGTAAGTTCTTTGTGAACTTGAACCTAAACTTATATTTGAATCTATAACAATAATTTTATAGCGCGCAGATTTGGCTGTTGCTTCAATGACTATAAACTATGCCCGGGAAAGTGTTATTGATTTTACAAAGCCATTTATGAATCTGGGAATTGGTATACTCTTTAAGGTATGTTTTTTTCTAAGTTTTTAAACCTTGTCGTTAAAAAATCATTAATAATTTTATAATATTTTGCAAGTAGCTTAGTTTAGTTGTAAATAACCGCCGGTACAGCCCAAATTTTTAATAGCTATATCCCCAAATATCCCTCTAGGTGCCGACAAGTCAACCAACACGACTATTTTCCTTTATGAACCCATTGGCAATCGAGATATGGCTTTATGTGCTAGCTGCTTATATATTAGTGTCGTTCGCGTTATTTGTGATGGCTCGTTTCTCACCGTATGAATGGAAAAATCCACATCCATGCTACAATGAAACTGACATCGTTGAAAATCAGTTTTCGATATCAAACAGTTTTTGGTTTATTACGGGAACGTTTTTACGTCAAGGATCCGGTCTGAATCCCAAGGTAAGTTTAGTTTCTAATATTTTAAAAATTGTATGTATTTTAAGCCATAGCTATTAATTACGCATGTACGTATATAGTACAAATCATTGACGTAGAGCTTTTTATTTTTTTTACCATTTAAATAAACTGCTGTACACTATACTGTCTTTCAGATATCAGATCGAGCTCAAACGAAGTTTTTCTCTTTTATGAATCCACTTGCAATTGAAATATGGTTCTATATAGCATTTGGCTACATTCTAGTGTCAATCTGTATCTGGATAGTAGCACGATTATCACCAGTTGAATGGGTTCGATCCAAACCAGCCTGTTCCATGGCATGCGATCATATGTTGCATAAAATTCGTAAAGCTAATTATGCTAACGATCAATTGGAACTCAAACCTTTAAAAATCAGACACAATAATCAAGATAGTCCTGAAGGATTTAAAGTTGATATTTCTTATGCAAATACTCATAACGATGATAAAAATCAAAGCGTCGATCTTGTGGAATGCTTGAAAGAAAAAAAAAACCACTTAGTTTTCGAGAGCAAGGATGAGGATGACGATATCGATTCCGATGACACTTTGGAGCTAGTTAGCGTGCAAAATGATTTTACACTAAAAAATAGCTTTTGGTTTGCAATAGGCGCTCTTATGCAGCAAGGGGCCGATCTATATCCTAGGGTATGGATATATATTTAATGCTAACTCCATTTTATACAATTGCATAGTGTATATATAAATTTTGTCATGATACATAGAAGCTGGCATATCAGACCCCATAAATTATACATATTCTTGATCAGCATCGGGAGCTGTGTCTGTCCGTACGTCTGTTTCCATGCAAACTAGCTCTTCAGTTTTTGAGCTATCGAGCTGAGCCTTGATCAAGGTCATACGCAAAAGACGTATGCATCATACAGCTGCCGTATTTACACTAAATCGAAAATAAGGTCTTGGATGGGAAAACTTTTTTGTTTTATTTAATATGCAGTCTCCTAAGCAAGCCGTACTAAATATATAACAGTACTGGAGTTCTTTTGATGTGCACATAGCTGGGTGAATTCAGAATCTAACCATGGGAAGTTACACAAGTACTACCTATACACTCATATAGGTATGTATGCTAGCATATACAAGATTGCAAGTGTATATAATCTTCGGCGTGCCAAAGATCACTTCCGTACTGGTCTTTTTTTTTGTTTTTAATATGCATGTATTTGTCTTATACCTTTTTATATGGGCATTCCAACAGGAACTGTCTACCGTTAAGATAATTTGCAAAATTAATGAAAATGCCCTTATATCTCATATTAATTTGTACTATCCACAAATACGTTGAGATACATACAGAAAATTTGTAATTCTTAACAGCTAGCGGGAAGTTCGATTAAAATTGTTTTATGCCTGTACCAAAGGTAAAAAGTTTATTGGTTTTCTGCAATTTCCTTCGTGGCGTCTGTCCGTCTGTTTAAAAGCAACTTTTTTTGAAACCCGTAAAGCTAGGGACTTGAAACTTTGCAAATATATTTATATATTTGCTGAACAAATAAAGATTGGGTTTCTAGGTCCCCTGGGGGGCTAGGAAATCAACAATCTCTGTTCCTTGTATTCTCCCCTTGCAAGCCGACTTCTTAAATATATTAATACCGCAGTCGGTGGCGTCCGACTGCAACGTGTTCAGTAGCTATGTTTAACTGGGTTTTATTGATTTGAAATTTTTTCTTGTTTTAGGCAACATCTACGCGAATTGTTGGTGGTTGCTGGTTCTTTTTTTGTCTGATTATAATTTCATCATATACAGCGAACCTCGCTGCATTTTTAACCGTCGAGCGTATGATAACCCCAATAGAAAGTGCATCAGATTTGGCGGATCAAACGGAAATATCGTACGGAACCTTGGAAGGCGGATCAACAATGACATTTTTCAGGGTAAATATCTTAGCTTATAATTTTTATACTACTACTAGTGGACCCCGACCACGCGTTGCTGTTGTGCTTTCGACGTCTACTCTATGAATATAGTGTATTTAGATGCGTATCGGGCACGCTTCAATCAGATTTTCGAATGTTCTTTTATTATAGTTCAAAAGTGTTCTTACTATAAATACATTATTGTATCGCTTATGTACAACTACGAAAATGCTAATAGCATCACTTAGCAAATTGGTCAAACTATGCATGGTGGTATATTTTTTGGTCAGATGCGATTAAGGTCAGTATGATTCGTCAAAATAAGCTTTAGAGAAAGCCCAAAGTAATTTTGAACCATCACACCAACCTTCACTGCATCTGACCATAAATATTCCACAATGCATAGTTTGACCAAATTGCTAATGATATATACCTACGCATATGTTGTTTTTTTTTATATGGACAAAACAACATGTTGACATGAAAAGCCATAGCTCACGAACGCGTCGACCTATTTCGTGCAAACTTTAGATAAACCATCTACACGACCATACAAACAAACTATACAAATATGACCGTTAGTGAGTTATTAAGTCAAAACACACTTGCAACGACACAAGATACAAGTATCAATATGTAAAATATGTTATCATTTAATCTTTCAGGATTCAAAAATTGGAATATATCAGAAAATGTGGCGTTACATGGAAAATCGCAAGGCATCAGTGTTTGTGAAAACGTACGAGGATGGAATAAAACGCGTTATGGAGGGAAACTATGCATTTTTAATGGAATCAACAATGTTGGACTATGCTGTTCAAAGGGATTGTAATTTGACACAGATTGGCGGATTGCTGGACTCGAAAGGTTATGGAATTGCAACACCAAAAGGATCACCTTGGCGAGATAAAATTTCGTTAGCGATATTAGAATTGCAAGAGAAAGGTATCATACAGATATTGTATGACAAATGGTGGAAAAATACTGGCGATGTCTGTAACAGAGATGACAAAAGCAAAGAGTCAAAAGCTAATGCATTGGGTGTTGAAAACATTGGTATGTATATTTAAAGAAAAGAGTATTTATTATGTAGCTATTAAAATCTTTAATTCAGGTGGTGTATTCGTCGTTCTCCTTTGTGGCCTTGCACTGGCTGTAGTTGTGGCTATCTTTGAATTCTGTTGGAATTCCAAAAAGAACTTACACACAGACAATCAATCATTGTGTTCGGAAATGGCTGAAGAACTGCGTTTTGCCATGCACTGCCAAGGATCCAAGTCAAAGCAAAGACCAGCTTTAAAACGTGATTGCGTTAAATGCGCTGCTGGATCCACTTACGTTCCGACTAATATAACAATGCCTAATGCCGTGGGCGTTAATTATAACTATTTAAATTAAAATCGATTTGGAATATATACTTACACTTGCTTACAAAACAAGAAAAAAAGAAACTTTTAATATTGGTGCATATACCTATGGATCTGCTTAACAGAATCGATTATTTTTATATAAAGTGTTTTAAAAAATAAATGTTTGTGTATCAAAAATAACAATACTGTCATTCTCGAAGTCGTCAAACAACCATAAAGTAAGTTGTAATATGTACTATTATTTTAAAATTTTTTTCACTATTATTATTGAGCGGTATTCTTTTGAAATGTAAAATCATTCTTGATCACGTACGTTTGTACATAGGCAATTTATTTATTTCTTTTTAGTGCATGTACATTTTTTATTTAATTGTGCTACGCAGACTTAAATTTCTAAAGTTTCTTAAGACAATATTACCGTTTATTTTTTTTATGAGACTTACATATTTTACGACGCTTTAATATCATTTCGTATAAAGCATCTAATCCCTCTTGCAACCCCTCCCCAGTTATAGCGCAAGCAGGCTGTATATACCAGCCTTTTAAGCTATTATGCTTTAATGTATATTGAGAGCTACTATTTAATGCTGTTGTGTCTGGTGCTGCACTACTTTTAGCATCTTGTGGCAAACTCGAAACTTTGTTCTTGGTTCCCTGCTTTTCGCTCTTCTTATCCAGAGCAGTTGGACATTGCGCTACTGACGTGTTTGAATAATTTACTGAAGTTTTGCAACGATCAGCGTTACTTTGGTTTGGAGTATTATTATAACCAACAATGCTTCCTGTTGATGTCGATGTGGCAGATGATATATTATTTGTTATTGGATTGTGCAGCTCCTGTAATCCTAACAGCTTTTCAAGCTCCTTTGGACAACATGCATTCGGTAAATCTTGTTTGTTAGCTAAAATTAAAACAGGCACACCCTAAAATGTACAACAAAAGTTCAGAAATCAGAAATTTTTATACAATGTCGGCTGTTCGTAGTTTACAATAAATAAATATATAAAGGCGTTTAAAGTAATGTGCACAAGCTTCCTACCTGATTGTCTGGACATTTAGCTGTACGCATTAGCTCCAATTTGGCCTCCTCCATTCGTTCAGTGTCGACAGAATCTACAACAAATAATATTCCATCTGTGCACCTAATAATTGCACAATATACTTTAATATATATATATATATATATATATATATATATAATTTTCTTTCTTTCTTTTTTTTAATCATTGTTTACTTTGCAACCCCTGGTTGTCTTGCTACCTTATCCAGTATCAAATATAATTAATTAATTAATATTTATTTTAAGAAAAACGCGTGAAAAAAAAACCAAAACAATCAAATTTAATGCCTACCGAGTATAGCTTCGCCATAGCGGTCGAAGTTTTTCCTGTCCACCCACATCCCAAACGAGAAAGTGAACACCTTTAGCCTTTCCCAAAGTACCCTGAACCTGCAAACAAAATAAACAACAAACAATACTTATGTCATTCTTTTCCATTCGTTCACATATTTTTATACCTTCTCACAATTAAATCCAATCGTTGGTACTGTGTTTAAGTACTGATCAAACTTAAGTCTGTAGAGAGCAGTTGTTTTACCAGCTGAATCCAAGCCAAGCATTACTACGTGCAGGGTCCCCTGCAGTTATTAGTTTGATGAATTGAATATGTTTTGTATAAATGTTAAATATATCGGTCTTTGGATACCTGTGAAGGTAAGGCGTCCAGAAAATTTCCATTTTTTACCATCGTTGCCCCCATTTTTTTTTTGGTGTTTTTAGATTTTCTTACATTTCTGCAAGTTTAGTTAGGGATGGGGCTTTTGGTATCGATATATCGATACATAAAAATGTTTTTAATAAGCTCGCTATATCGCAATCCCTGTTTGATATTGTGAGGTGGCAGCAGCTCTGCGGGTTTGACCACGATGATGATGTCCATCCTGGGTTAATTCGGGTAGGACGTGAACTGTTGCAACTTACAAAAAAGTGCCCGCTGAAAATAACATTACAATACCGGTGGCATTTACCGAATTAAGTGTCTTCTTTTGCTCCTGTCCTATGCCAAAGTACATACATATGTATGTATGTAAGTAGCGTTAATAATGGAGCCGACAGTGAAAATATGCCAAGATGCTTTCGAATTTGTTGCCGTTCAACTCTTTCGTGCAGCAAAAAGCTAACTAAAGGCCTATTTACTCTTGACTTAACTTAACTTAACTTAACGTAACTTAACGTAACTTAACTTAAGGAATGTATGCGTTTACTCTCAACTTAACTTAACTTAAGAAATCAGTGTGTCAGTGCTGTAGAATTATGTTAGCAGTGCTGTTAAACACAGAAAAATATATTGACCGCTCATTGGCGCATTTTGAATACAACGTTGCAACCAAGTTCTTTGGCAATTGCAGCCCAAACTTCTCTTTTTTTAATTATATATCTAAAGTCTTTTGACTTTTTATCATATAATAAAGCATGATTTTGTACTAAAATAATAAGTTTATCTTCATCCATTTGAATATTTGATTTTGTAAACATTTTGTAAAGAGCGTTAAACGTTTTGCATCACAGTTTTTGATCAGCTGTTTGATTTTCATGTTAATCAACACTGTTCAACTTAAGAACTTAACGTAAGAATCTGCAACCTGCAGGTTCAGAATTAAGTTAAGTTACGTTAAGTTGAGAGTAAACGCTTGCATTGACAGCCATAAGGCAGATTGAGTCAGCTGACTCTTACGTTAAGTTAAGTTAAGTTAAGTCAAGAGTAAATAGGCCTTAAGCTGAATGCCGCGAGTGCCTTATGCCTAAATAATACAATGGCTGCGTTCACCAGGAATTTTGCTCCACGATAATGGATCAGAGAAGTGATATCGGAGCTCCATATTTGGGCATTAATTGCCAGTTTGAAACGTTGCCAACTTATTCAACTCTTACAGCTGATTATTTCGCTCTTCGCTTTTTTATTTGCTTTTATTAAAAAACATATCCGCTACGGTCTGCAGTTCTGAAATTAGTTATTTAACATATTTTTATAACACTTTTTATTGTGTTGTTTACATTTACCCCGCTTCCCTCAGCTGTTGTTATCGAATTTCGATCCATGCGCTACATTTACGCTCAATAAATTTTGCATCATGATCCAGGAGCGGTCGCGTTCACCAGGAAAATAATCGGTAGCAGATAAATGCTACTGGAGCAAAACTTCCTGGTGAACGCAGCCAATGATTTCATAAAAATGTGCAAAAACACCTAAAAAAAAACAACAGTGTGTTTATGTGGCAGCGCTTTAAATTCACAAGTGTTAAGAGTTGAATAAACTGGCATCGTTTGATACTAGCACTATATGCCCAGAAAAGGGAGCATAGCGTTCACGAGAATGCTCCAAAAAGTATAAATTTTTTGACGCCGACAATTTAAACATATTTCCGTTTGGTAAATTGTTTGTAAAATGAATTAACCAAAAGGTGGCAATACTGCCTGGCTCAAAGTTGTAATGCTGATCAGCTGTTTATTTAAATAGAAGGCGCGTCAGAAAACGCAAGTAACACTAATTGATTTCGAATTTATGAGCAAACATCATAAAAATTGTAGTTTTTTTTTAAAGTAAAAGCTTAACTGAATTTTGGATCTAATGAATTTGTGAACACATTTGAAAAGGGAAATAATGAAATCAAAATCCTTGCAGTTAGAAGGATTTCACATATGTACATGTGCATGACTGGATGTGTATGTACAAAAAACATGTCAAGAAACACTTTACACACTGGACAAACTCAATATTTTAAAAATTTGTGAATGCTTATTAAATTAATAATGGGTACAAAGTATTTGGTGAAAAAAATTACCCAAACTATAAATGTTTATACATACATATATAAATAAAAAGCTTTTAAAACTAATGCCCAGCAAAATGGATATTAAAGCCATAGTGTGCGGCATCTCTAGAGGAACGAACATACATACATAGGTGATCGTATGTGTGTATGTATGTTTGTACGTACATATGTCAGGTTATATGTACATATCTCTCTATGTATTTTTATCTTAAACAGTATTGAATGAAAATACCGTACGCTTTTATGTATGGGCCTGTTTATGCATCTATGTATACATACTGTACATACACATAATGTATAAACACATGTGTGTATATATAATTTTCAACGGATATTGTGAATGTGCGGGAACCAGGCAATATAGTAAATAAATAGAAAGTGGACAGTGTGGACGCTATCTTTGATGTGCACTCATATTCTTTAAATTCGAACGGCCAACATTCATATATGTGTATACATACACTTTGTTCATATTTAAATCATTTTTGAAGTAGTATCAAAGTTAAATTTTATTGTCATCAAGCTTAGACGATATATACATACATATATTAAAGTTGACTTGTAGAACATTATAACATCTGAAAATTCGAAATTTAAAAAAAAGAGTGGTAAGCGAAAGAATAACTTATACTATGTGACGTAATAATTTTAAAACTAAAAAAGTGAACAACCAAAAATAGTAATAAACTTAAAATACTTATACAACATGACAGTCGCAAATCAATTAATTTGTGCATTCAAAATTATACACATATGCAAACAATTTATTACATCCAAACCCCTATGTATGAACACATATTTTAAATATAGACATATGGTGCCATTTTTGAGTTGCGTGCGGTATGTATGTACATTTACGTTTGTATTCACATATGTACGTACTTACATATGTATGTTTTTTTTTGTTAATATAACAATACACAATACAATTGGCCTTGCAAAAAAAGAAAAAACTGCTATCCACTTCCAGGCAAAACTGTAATAATATACCTAAATACATAAATTGCACCTAATCAAAAATATGCCGTATTCAATCTATTGAAAGGTGTCAACAGGTGATAAATTCAATGTTTTTATTTGTCAGCATAAAAACAACATAAATAAAAAAAAATATAAATGTACATACACTTATTTATATATAATTTTTATTTATAGGAATAGTCAAAACTAAATTAATTCAAATTAAAATAAAGCTAAAGGTAAAGAGTATATAGGTTTTGTGCAATGTTCCTTATGGTGTCTGTCCGTTTAAATGAAAGCAACTTTTTTTGATACCCGTAAAGCTAGAGACTTGAAAATTTGCAAATTTTTTTTTTCTTTGTGCGGAACTGATCAATTGTCAATTGATAAAATCGATAAATCCACATATTTTCCACATGCGTACAGCTAGAATTATTTGATGGCAATATAGCTAGTGGCATCCCCCAAAGATTTGCATAAAACTATTATTGAACGAAGCGTACACCCCTGCCGCAACCGTACTCCCCCTTTGCAATCAGTCCTCTCTTTACCCGTTTTTTTATACAGATATCAAAGTATTCCGCAGTCGGTTGCGTCTAACTGCAATGTTTTCACTTACTATTATATAATTTACATACATTTTTATCTTCCTTAATCATCAAATTTGAATTTTTGTTTTTAGATTCTACTTGTTTTTGCATACAATGGATTCTGAGGGTGTTGTAAGTTTCAAGTGCCTTAAGGTATTATTAAGATTATATGCTAAAAACTGTGATTAATTTGACTAATTCTAAAATAATATAATAAGATTATTACAGAGCTATTAAGAAATTTCACAATTAAATTTTATCACTCTAAACGAACGTCAGAATATTCATACATATATGCCGAACACTACTTTACTTAACTTACATTCACCTCTAAATCTTATTTTTTTATAATTACTTTTATTTTTAAACTAAATATCTCGACCTGAGCATTATTACTGGATTGTAGCTAAATAACTGCTGGCCGGCTAAAAACTGCTTAACTTCAAATGCTTTGAAACAAAACCTTTTTACAAACTTTTTGTTATTGTTTTTATTTCATCATAAAGACAAAATTAATTGAAATGGTAAACTTACCATTGGCAAGTGACTCTAAGGAAAAAACTTTGCTGGAAGCAAATGGTATAATAAACAATCAAGAAATAGTTGACAAAAGCCATAGTACAAAAGCATCCGAAAAAGAAAATCAAAATATTATTGAAAAAGAAATTGAATTTACATTAAAAAATGGGGAAACTAATGTTACAAATGCAGCGAATAACGAAGATGCCACTAAAAACGAAAACAAAGAAGAAACTTCTCATGCAGAGATGACAACAAAAACCATTATCGTTGTTACTGAAAAGGCTAATGAAGAAAGTGCTTCTACTCACACAGAGACAAAAACAGCAACCACAGTTTGTGTAAAATCAAACGAAACGGCAACAATAGCTGCTGTAACTAAAAGCGATTTTGATGATGTGATCCCACAGAAGGATAATAGTATCATGGAGGTTGAAGTTGAAGTAGAAAAGGCAAAACCCAAATTGAATGAGTCGGATGAAGTCATTCCCACTGTACCTGCCACTGATGCCACAAAACGAAATGCAGAAAAGTCCGAAGAGATTGAGAGTGGTGAGAGTACGTCAGATGAAGATGAAGATCAGGAGGCCGAAGCAGAAACGGAGATCAAGACAGAAAAAGTACAAATATTTAATTTACCTATAATATACTATATGCATATTAAAAAAATCTTATTATGATTGCTTAGTAATTTTTTTTTTCAAACTGACAATTAATTTGTATTTTTATCAATCTATAATTTAAAATAGTTTGCATTCTGGGAAGCCAAAGGCGAGAAAATGTTCTTATACTAAATATTTTATTAACCTATAGTGTAACCACTAATTTAAATTTTTCAACAGATTGATGGTGTCCAAGGTGAATCTAAAATTTCTGACCAACCGGAATCGCCAGAACGACCAAAAACTGAAGAAGATGTCTTAAATGTTAAAACTAATAATGCAAATGTGAGTAATTATATTAACAATGAACAAACACACTTTATTCGCAATACATTTTGAATATTCTATTGAAAAATTTGGTAATGAGATCTACTAAATATTGTGCTTTGTTTTTTTTAGAAGGAAATTAATAATCAAATTAAAAACATTATATCTGATATTGATATTAATATAAAAGCTCAAGAGAAAATTACTCAGCTCAAGGAACAGGAGCTTGAACTTATACAAAAACAAAAAGAATTGGCTAACCAAATTCATCAGCAACAGCTATTGGCACAAAAGCTTATTGCCCAAAATCAATTGAAGGAACAAGAGTTTCAAGCTCAACAAAGTCTACTGCAGCAGCAGCAACTGAAGTTTGAAATCCAAAATGAATATGAGAAAGAAGTAGCTGTGCCAAAAGTATCACAACAGCTATTGGCACAAAAGCTTATTGCCCAAAATAAGTTAAATGAACAAGAGTTTCAAGCTCAAAAAAGTATACAGCAGCAGCAGAAGTTTCAAATCCAAAATGAATATGATAAGGAAACAGTAGTGCCAAAAGTATCACAAGAATATGCAAAATTGAATAATCGACAAAAAGATTGCTACGAAGTCAAGGTATGTAAGAGGTTTCAATTGCAATATGTTTACCAACTTTTTTAATGTCTGAAATCGAGGTTCAATTATTTCTAGGCTATAAATTTAAATTTGCCCAACTATAAATTATAAGTTATATTACCAATACTCATACAGATTTAAGAACGTTCTTTTATTTGTACATAAGTATTTCGGTCTTTGTTTATAAAAAAATTCCATTTTAAAATCATGCATACATATGTAGAAAAAAATATATGTACGTACATATTTAAATGTGTGTACATGTTTTATTTTTCGAGTTCATCTCTTCGATACCCTCTCGACTGTTCCTATAATTAGAACTGAGGAGAAAGAGAGCCCGACAACATTACTCACTGACAAATAATACACATGCATACATATAAACAAATGCATGTGAATATCATTTTATTTGTACCAACGGAACTAGTAGCATAAAAAAGTAGAGTTAATGACTAGTGTTTGCGAGCCAAAATTGTTTGTTCAACATGCAAAAAGGCATAACAACATGCCATATTAAGGGACTACCCCAATCAATGTGTACTTCTCGTGATGAGGAAAGGTCACAAGCTCCAACAAAAAATTGTTTGATTGAAAGAAAACGTGGTTTTCGACCTAGCGATCGTTACGATGAAAGCAAAAAGAAAATTTTAATCGAACTAAGCACAAAACTGTGGCAGAGAAAAAATGTACGTACCATTTTGCCAAAAGGTACAAACATACATATAGTAATCGAATATATGTATGTATGTATTTGCATGATGATCTCTCAACATAGTAGTATATACAGAAGAAAAAATATTCCGTTTCGAATTAACAGAAGCTTAGAAAATATGAATGAATATTTAATTAAAATAGGAATCTTCAAACGTTTCGAGGACAGTTGATTTGCGTAAAATATTTACTCCAGCTACCGATGCACCCCAAATTTTGCCTAAAAACCGTAAGTAAAACAATTCAAATGAATTCAAAAAGGTGATACGTAAAAAAAAAACAGCTAAGAAACCTTGAAACCCTTTTTATATTGTTACGGTTACCCAATATAAATGCCTTCTACATTCGTATGATGTTGTTAACAAAAAAAAAATAAAATAAACAAGCATTTTATATTCATATTCATCCCCATAACCCAAAACTTTTACACATACGAAATCTGTTTATATATATTATAATAATATATATACATATTAATTTTTGCCGATTCGCTTGTGCATTTTTGCTTTAGTACGCAACCTACCTCTTGCATTACGTATCGCCTTTTCAAAAAAAAAAAAAAAAACAACACAAAACTGACCCTTAAATTTGTTTAAAATAGGAAAGCTATATGCCTCATCCGCATTTTATTCTTCAACACTGCATCCTACTGTGGAGGACCAGGTTGAGCTTGCTCGCCGAATATCGCATTCATTGAGTGACATAAGCAATCAAAAATCTAAGGGCCAATCAATGTATGTGAATCGAAAAAAACGATCTGTTAAATGGGTCCACGAAGCTAGTGGCCAAGGTAATAGAATTGTCAAATATATGCTTAAGGATCTATCAAATAACATTTACACAAGATCTTCACTTTACGAATTTTTATACAACATTAATGTAGCCGGAAATATTCACAGTAGTTTCCTTTAAGGTCGAAAGCGAGCAGTTAAAGGTCATTTATTGAAAATTCTATTCTCAATCTAGGAAAATTTTGAAATTCATCCAATTAGGCCCAATCTTTTTTATTTTAAATTACGTTATTTAACATTGACCAGAAACAGCATACCATTTCACAAAAAAAAAAAAAAAAAATCCCTAACTAAGTAAAAAACGGATGGAAAAGTTGTTTGGCAAAACAATTTTTAATAAGCTAAGCTTTTTTCACGAAAAATCTTTTTTGATTTTCCCGTAAATTTTGTGTAAATATGGATTAACAGTTTAACTTTAACTTTCTTCAATTTGAAATCCATAAATACATCAATTGCACCAATAGAAGAGGATGATATTATTGAAACTGAATCATTAAATAAAGAAAATGCAGAAGCAAATTTGAAAACGGATCAAACCAAGCCGGAAAAAATGCCATTAAAGCTTGTTATGAATCCAAGAGGACAAATTCGCGACTACAATTCACAAAAAGAATCAATTAATGTTGAATCAGGTCTTCTATCACCTGACAATTGCGCTGAGCTAATAACTGCACTGCAACTGCATAAAGGCCGAGGTAATAAAAATAACATATCATTTAAAAAACATTAAAATTAATGATTTTGTGAAACTCATTTTGAATACACTTGTCATAGTCGAATTATAATTTAGCTGCCATTCTTTTCAAGTGTATATAATTTTCGGCTTACCGAAAATAGCATCACTACTTGTTAGTTTAAATATAGTTATTTTATGCTTTATTACTAAGCTATGGTTAGCAAGTGAAAGGGGCACAGAAGAATACGAAGAAGACTAAAACGAATACGAAAAATAAATTAACGGTATAAGAACCTTTTAGAATAAAGCTTTTATTTAAGTTTCCTTAAAAAAAGAATTTACATTAATCTAAGAATCTATCGATTTTCAAAAGAATCGTTGAAAAGTTTCGAGTTGTAAAAAGTTGCGTTCATAAAGACCGACAGAAGGATAGACAGACAGACACCATAACAGACATTGCACAAAACCAATATACTCGTTTTCTACGGAATCGGGTATAAAAATTAATCTGCAGCTGTTAGTAGAGATGTAAGTTTAATCTAATTAGTTAATTGTTATTATATATTTAAGCTCATCTAGTTTTGAATACATTTGACAAGCTATTAATAAATATATATATATAAATTTTTTTTAACCTGTACATCACACAAAATCTGCTTTATATGCCTTCGCCTTCGCCTTCGCCACCGCCACCGCCACCGCCATCTCCGCCTTCGCCGCCGCCACCTCCCCCTCGGTCTGCTTACCTGCGCTTCTAAAAAAAAAAACAACAAAAATGCACACAAATATGAATTTACTTAATAAAACGCCATTAAGGAGCCGAGCTCTTTGCCAAGCGTCGTAGAAAGGCGGAAAATTGGGTAGTCGATGAGACAAATGCCGGCATTTACAGTCCATCTGGTATTCCAGATTACCAACAATATCAGGCAAGACCCGTTAGCTCACCAAACATTTTACCAGCATATTCGGATGCTGGCAAGCATCGCGTGCAACTAAATATCCATCAGGATCAATTGATTGAAAAATATTCAAAGCCCGATGTACAGGTGGTACAATCACCTTGGGAAGCTGCTCTACAAACTGGATCGGCAAGCACTGCATTTTTGGACGGATCAAAATATCAACGAAGCCAAACGCCGAGTGCGTCTCTAGCATCATCATCGCCTGTGAATTTTAATCAAGACGTACGGGATTTCAATCTATCAGTATCCGAGTTGCCTTCCCGACTACCGACGCATTGCACCTCTTCGAATAGCAACCAGGATTCTTACAAAACTGTAAGTTTTTATAAGTATTTTTTATTGTTATTTGTAATATGTTTCGTTTTTAGGCACATAATACACCGATTCAACCATGCAATCCTCAAAGAGAATTGGCATACAAGCCAACTGTGGCACAAGGCTGGGGTGGTCGGAATGTTGAATTACCTAAAGGTAAAGCCAACTAACCCAATTTAATTTTTTTATACCCTTAACCCATAAAATGGGTAAAAAGTATGTAACAGGCAGAAGGAAGCATCTCCGACCCCATAAAATATATATATTCTTGATCAGCATCATCAGCCGAGACGATATAGCTATGTCCGTCTGTCCGTCCGTCTGTCCGTCTGCCAAATACCAAGTTATCGATAACTATTCTGGTTTCCGATATACACATGGAATGAGGGTTGAAATAGTGGGTAACGATAGAACTTTTCTGAAAATTTCGTCCAAATCGGTTAAGAAACACCGGAAATATCGAATTTAATCGATTGAAGTTAAGTCAGTATACCAAAGTCTTATATAAATTTAATATATTTATTGCAACTGGGTTCAGGATATCTTCTAGTCGGGCTCTCCCGAATAGAGCCTTCTTACTTATTTAAGTTTTAAGTTATAAAAAAGGCACTATGAAGTCAGTTTTATATTTTCATTCGGACTTTTGACTTGGATTCAGCATAACAAAATTGAAGAAAGAATATAAAACAAAATCATATTTAATGAGTGTTGATTATTTTAAAATATTTCAAGCCCACAGAAATTGACTATGCGTCTATAAAGCATAATTTTAAAATTAATACATCGATTATGTTATTCGTTTAATGGTAAATTACATATTTCAGAACATTATTTTCAAACCAATCAAGAATACTATAAAAATTATAATGTTGATGATATTAATCAATGCTATTGTGAATTGAATGAACAAATTCAAATGCAGCCGAATGTTTATCACACCCAAAATCTAAATTCAAACAATTGTTTCAACACCAACGAGCAAATTCAGCATAGGCTACAACAACTTGAACAATTTCAGCTAAGCTTCATGCAACAGCAAAAGCTTGCACTTAAGAACGAAAACAACAAAAAATTCGTGTCTGTAATCTGTGGTCAACATCATTTACATGTGAATCACTGTAACAAAAATACTAATTCGAATACTAGTACTAAACCTTGTCAGCATATCAGGCCCGCAATGAGCTATTCGACATTATCAGATTGTGACGAAGAAGGAGATACAACTGTAAGGCAAGCCGCTGATGTTATTGAGCCGGTTAATGTACGTGAATTGATTTTCTCATTTGAGCAACAGTCACTAAAAGATCAAGAGGAGTCTCAAATAAACCGTTGGCAAAATGCAACTGACAAAAAGATGCTGCCTAAAGATGAACCCAAATATGAAAACGAACAAAACAAAATACAAACCACATCTATAATTGAAGGCATGAATGCAATACCTTAAATTTTTGTTGTTAATGTCAGTTAGTCCGACCCGATATTTGTATTTTGTTTCCGTTCGCCTAAGTGTTAAAAATGTTCTGTACCAAAAAAAAAAAAAAGTTTTAATCGATTCAAACCCAGCTTAATATCGGCTATTTAAAATATAAATATTTTAAATGTATAGAATATTAGTAACTAATTAAATCTTTAGTATATGTACGTGCAGTTTTTACCTAACTAAAATTCCGTTTTTACTCGGCCTTTGATGTTAATGTTCGCATGTTGAGAACAATTGTAAATTTTTTTTATTTATTTATTTGTTTTCCTATAGGATTATATGTGCCAAAGGAAATTTCACTATCAAGCTACGCACCACCGCCAACACAGTCAAGAGATTACCCAGGATCAGCAAAGGTAGATTTTTCTAGAGGATATCATAATTCTCTGACTGGTGATGTACGCCCTGAGTTTCCAATATCGAACGCTACTACGAGTGGCTTGTATTCATCCGTGCCACCCAAACAACTGCATCATGGTCCAGTTAGTTATGACAAGGTGCAATCTGTACCACAGGTCAACTTTAATCCATCGCCCTTGTCGTTTGATAAGTTATCGAAATTTCAAGAAACTGGCAATACTGTACAAAATCAACGATATCTTAATGTGAATAAACCACATGCAAATAGCAGCGTGCGTAATGCCTCACCCACTCCGTTCGGTTCTGGAAGGACTGACAATCGCACAAATTTTAATAACATTAACCAACAATTATCGTATTCATCGACACCACCAACAAAACATATCCCACAGCAGCAATTTGGTGGCTATGAACAAAACGCACAGCAAATGCGATCTTCCCCTGGTCAATGCTTTAATAACAGCGCTCGTGGTTGGCGCACAACATCGAATACTTCTACTCAACGAAATGTCTTTTATTCAAAGATACCAGTGGTGGCTACAGAGTCTCTTCCCTACTCGGACTTTTAAAACGGAGACTATCAGTGTCAACAGAGAGTGGAGTTGAAAGAATCAGTTATATTAAACAATTTTACTTGTTATCCGATTTCCGATTTTCGACATGCTTATTGATATAACATAACGTATTCATGTTAATATGTATGGTATACACATATACTCGCGTGTAATATATAAAATATTATTTTTCTTTAATTCATTGCGGTTGTTCGTTTGCGTATTATGCAAAAAAAATTATATTTATATTTATTATATAGTTATGAAAAATTTTTATTAAATCATCATCATATATTAAAAACAAATATTTCTGGCCTTTGCAATACTAAATAGGAAAAAGTTGCCTAGCGTGCTGCAAAGCAGAACATTAGCGAATTTTCACCTGTATGGCTAAAAACTTTATAACTTTTGGGCATTTTACATCTATACTAATATGTATTATAAAGAGGAAAGATTTGATTTTTTGTTTGTTTGGAATGAAAAGGCTCCGAAACTACTGGACCGATTTAAAAAGTTCTTTCACCGTTGGCAAGCTATACTATTCCCGAGTGAAATAAGCTATGTTTAATTTTCCAAAATATTAGGGATGCTCACTAAAACTTGAATAATCTAACCCAAGGTGTAAAAAAATAAAAAAAAAATTTCCTTGAATCGCGTGCGCTGCAAAAACAATTAATGACTATCTATAAAAAATGTCGCTACAGCATGTCTCTATCTTTTATAGTTACGCCACAATAAGCGTCCTTTTATAAAAAAAAAAAATTGTTTTTTAAATTACTAAGCCCATACAAAAAGTGTGCGAGAGTCCAGTCTTGAGCGTTCACAGCGCCTAGCTGAACAAAATGTGAGAACCTTTCAGTTCGCTCGCGAGTGTACAAGACACCTCATTAGTTATGTGGGACGAATGCACGATGAGCCATAGAGCATATATAGAGGCCGTGAACAGAACCTAAAAAGACCTCAGGAACTCCTCAGCAGTCATTGGCGGGATTACTTTTGTATTTGCTGGAGATTTCCGATAACCTCTCCCCGTTATTAACGAAGGTACGCGAGCAGATATCATCAAAGCAATTGAAATCGTCTCCCTTATGGACTTCGATTGAAACATTAAAATTAAGAACGAATATGAGAGCTCATCTTCATGGAAGTGACAGTGGTTTCCCACAACAACTGCTAAAACTTGGGGAAGGAATTTTCCCTGCTCCAATATAGTGACATTATTCTGGATGAGTCTCTAGGCCAAATACTCCATAGTTTGAAAAATTTAATAGATGCAGTATACCCTGATATCGAGAATTTGCAAGAAATGAACTTTCATTGGTTGTGCTCTAGGGCAATAGTATCACCAAAGAATGATACTGTCAACGTAATAAACAATCTTATCGTTCAAAAAGTCAGCGGTCAGATAAAAAAATACAAGTCAATAGACACTGTAACTAATATTGAAGAAACAGTTCATTATCCACAGGAATTTTTGAATTCCTTGAACCCTTCTGAGTTACCACCACTCGAATTGACGTTAAAAATTGGAATTCCAATCATGCTTTTGAGAAATTTAAGCCCTCGAAGCATGTGCAATGGGACGAGGTTGCTTATTAAGGATTTAAAAGAAAATTTAATTGTAGCGACTATTATGACCGGTCCAACAAATGGTTAACTAGCTCATATAATGAGGATACCGATGATCCCAACTGATTTGCTTATCCCATTTAAACGGCTTCAATTTCCGGTAAAAAAATCTTTCGCATTAGCAATTGACAAGTCTCAAGGTCAAACCTTCGAATTAGTTGGGATTGATCTGCGAAAGAAATGTTTTACTCATGGTCAATTATACGTTGCCCTATCGAGGGTTGGAGCCCCTGAAAATCAATTTATTTTGCTGCCACAAAATAAAACCACATCAAATATTGTTTACAGGGAGGCTCTTACTCAATGAATTAAATGGCTTTTGAATGTAATTTTTTTAGAAACTCACTGTAAAACATTGTGTATTTTCTATTATTATATTATTAAGCCCGTGCGAAGCCGGGTGGGCTGCTAGTATACAAATAAAGCTTTTGCATTATTAAAGCTTTTCCAAAAAGCTTACTCGTTTTGTACACAACACGAGAATTCGGTGGTTGGAACAAAGCTGAGTTGCGCAGTAACCACAGGAAAATGAATCGTGAATACAAAATCCACGATTTAATACATTGAGTTAGTTTTTCTACGTTAAATGAAATTAATTTGTGCTTGCACATTGAGACCAGATGCAAATTTTATTAAAATAAATTTGTGTTAACGAACGTTCCTTGCAACTATTAAAGCTTGTGAATAATCAATTTAAACACGCTATCATCATATTTCATGCCTCTCATACCAGGATGGATATGGTTTCAAGTAACTAAAAAGTGAGTTAATTTGTTTGCAATTTCTTTTCGATGGCTTTTTTAGAATATTATGAGCATCAATAAACTTTTATTTTTTTTTTAATTTAAAATTATATTAGTGATAAAGGCCATATGAATTATCTCCCAAAAAAATTATATATACCATATAACATGTACATATATGTTACATTGTTACGTTTAGCCGAGGGAAAAATAAGTAATACGGCTCAAGGAAAAAATGCTTTACTAAGGCATTCCCTAGAGCTACCTACATAAATGTTTGTGGCTGGCTATATTAAGATTATTTCATTAGTATTGAAAAACATTTTTTTCTTTAACAGGTTTGAAATAAATAAACAATATAATATCAGGGCTATCATTCGAAAAAGTAACTCAAGTGAACAAAAATATGGTGGCTACAAATGGAAAAAAAAAGCGCACGGAATATATCAATAAACTAAAACCGATTATTCTATTTATTTTGCATTTTAATAGTAGTATTCAGCATATCAGAGCATCTTCGTTTTCAAATATACATGGTAATGTGAGCAATCTATTGTTTTATCTACTAACCTCTTAATAAAAGTTTCTTCAAAAATTTCTAGACTTGGTCAACATGGATCAACCTTACTTTGACGACATAAGTCCAAGAAATATTTCAGCTGTTGTAGATGAAACCGCAGTTTTAAGATGCCGGGTTAAAAATAAAGGCAATCGAACTGTAAGTACTAGCAAAGATAAAGAACACATAGATATTGATTTCATGATAAAAAAATAATTAATTTAATATATGTAATTGTTTTTGTATATGTATCTTACAAAATATATCCTAGTCTTGAGTCTCTTTTATTACTTAACAGGTATTTATTATTTTTTTTTATAATATCCAGGTTTCGTGGATGCGCAAACGGGATCTTCATATTCTAACAACAAACATCTACACGTACACCGGTGATCAACGGTTTTCTGTTATTCATCCGCCAAGCAGTGACGATTGGGACTTGAAGATTGATTATGCGCAAACAAGGGACAGTGGCATTTATGAGTGTCAAGTTAACACGGAGCCTAAAATCAACTTGGCAGTAACTTTAGAAATCTCAGGTAAATAATTAATTTCAATTTCATAAACATATACATATGTATTATCAATTTTCCACTAATTATTTTATTATTTTTTCCCCCGTTTTGTTGTTGTACAATTGCAGCTGAAAGTGATTTGAAAGATAGAAATTCGGAGAAACTATATTATGACGCAAAAGGTAAGATTTCAACTAATATTTGCATTATTATGTTTTTGTCTTTTTTGTCTGAGCACTAACTAAGTAATTATTGAAATTTTAAGCCGCTCGAGCCAAAATTTTGGGATCTACGGAAATACACGTGAAGAGAGATAGTACTATTGCTTTAGCTTGCTCAGTAAATATACACGCCTCATCGGTATTATGGTTAGTTTTGTATATCAAATTTTGTTAAAGCAGTAATTTTAGTGTTTGTTTGCTGTAAAAAGGTATCATGGATCGGCCATCGTAGATTTTGATTCCCTTAGAGGCGGCATTAGTTTGGAAACTGAAAAAACCGAAGTTGGAACAACTAGCCGCCTAATGCTAACACGTGCATCCTTTCGAGACTCTGGAAACTATACATGCGTACCCAATGCAGCCATACCAGCCTCTGTCCGAGTTCACGTCTTAACTGGTACGTATGTATACGCTTGATTCCACATACTAAAATATTTTTGTGAAAATGTGTGGAAGCAAAGAGTATAGAATCTAAATAGTGAGCAATTGGTTAGAGCCTTTATAAGAGCTTTTTCGTCTCAGGCTCGCAAGTAGGAACCTACTTTGCAATAAGTGTGAGCGAGCGCGATAGCAAATAGCATGCGCAGATGGTTTCGTTTCAGTTGTCCTTCCGCTCAGCGGCACTTCTATTGTAAGACAAGCGGCGGGCCAGCGGCAACCAAGAACGGTAAAAATTTGTTAGCATAGGTATGCATGTGCGTTTGTTTCATTAGATTCTATACTTTTTTTTGGAAGCGTCACAAACAATCTTTATTAATGTCTCATGTGTTTGTAGGTGAGCAGCCGGCTGCAATGCAAACGAGCATTGCAAGCGTTCTTAATGCTTCAACTAAAATCATAATTACGTGTTTAATCATATCACAAGGAATGTTGTTTAAAAATTTAAGCTTAGCCCAATACATACCAGTTATTGTATTGGTACATCGAAGTTCAAGATGACTATCTTAGAAAATTTAGCCATTGCAACGAAAATGTTCGTTTTATAAAGGTAAATATTTGAATAAAGATATAAATTATATACGTACATACGCATTTATTTGTATTTTATTTTACATATTACAAGCATATTCCAATGGAACGATTGTATAAAACAAAAAAAGTTTCACGAAGAAAAACTTAATATACATAGATACTACTTTAAATATAAGTCCTATAGTCTAATGTAATAAAACTTACAATAATAATTAATACTTATATTCGTATACAGAAAAAAAAACATTTATTTATTAACATATATGTAGTTTACTTGAAACTTATTAATTTACAGAAATATACACATGGTTTTGGGGACAGTGGTCGGCAACGTCCCGCTAGAGAGCAATCGGCTCGGTGACAAACACTGTAATATTTTAAATTCAGTCTTCGGCTTTGCGCATTCGGTTATTTTTTTTTTTTGGGTCAATTTATCTTTGTGAGTGTTTTTATATGAAATGCAAACCGTGTTTGTGCTTTTTCACACTACTGTACCTAGAAAAACATTAATCTTGGTTTGACAAGTTGGATCTATTTTCACAAAATCAAAAAAATAAAGTAAGTAGATGATTTAATATTTTATTTACCAACTTCTCTTAGGAAAAAGTTATGAGAATATCGTTTGAAAATGGGTGGTTACACAATTGTGTAACCCCTTAAAGATATTTTTTGATGTGTTAACATCTATACGCGCAGTAGCGTGACTATTAAAAGTCACACACTATCAAACTTCTCTGCTGTAACTCACATGCATACCTCGCTGCGTTATTTCGTCGCTGTAACTCGCTGCTGTAACTCGCTGCTGTAACTCACACAGATAGGCAGTCAAAAATTGAAATAGTTTGGGGCTGTTGTACAACAATTGTCTCTGCTCGCAAACGAATATGATGGTATTGGTGTTGCGGCAGAGAAAAGTGGTCGTAAAGGACGAAGTCTCGCTCGTGAATTACCGAACGCTGTCTGTTGCTTTGAATTCGCTATGTTTTGTTTGTGCTTAGAGTCAGAGATGCAGCCCACTGAGACAGTCGAGTCACGCGGTTCACAAAAGCAAATACTATTACGTACAATCTTATTTATTTGTAGGAGCAGGGTTTCTGGGTTGGCAATTATTAATATATTTAGTTATAATAGAGAATAACGTGTTGGCAATAATTAAATTTAGCTACATATAATAAAAAGTGTGAGTTTGTGTGCATTCACAAAAGAAGCAAAACAGAAATGCACTAGACGAATGATGAATGTTGGATAACCTAATAAAATATAAGTGCTATTGTGGATATGTAGTTACAGAATATAATTGCAATAATTGCATATTTTTATTAGCAAACGTTGGCGTTAGCACACAATTGAGAAATAACTAAAAACAGTTTAATAACATATCATCTTCCAACATTATAAGAGTATCCAATATTTATCATTCGTCTAGTGCAATTCTGTATTGCTTCATTTGTGAACACACACACACACACACACACACTTACAGACGAACATATCGGACTATTTTAATGAGAGAATGAACTGACGAATGATGAACCCAAATTCCAAAAGACGAATGATGAACCCAAATTCAATAAAATTTTAGTTTTTTTCAAGAAAACGTGCTCATAGCAATAATACAGGACCTGTATTACAGGTACAAACACACCAACAAACATGTGTTAATACATCGCCAGTGAGTTCCAACACTCATTGATTTTTTTTTTTTTTAAATTATATGATTATACGCCATTTCTTGATTAAATATGCGTTCCATCGAAGTAGAGCGTAATGCCAAACAGCGCTAAACGAAGCTATCTAGCGCTGCGAACAATTTCGTGGAACCGCCGCATTGCTGTGAGCAATTTCGGGGATTTCCCAGGTTGATAAAAAAAAGAGCGCTAAACCGAAACAGCGTTAAGCGGGGTCTAACTGTATTTTAAGAACATTGTGAGGATTGGCAAATTATTTTTACTCATTTTAATTAAGTGAAATTAGGTGAAAGTATTTTATTGGAAGCCGAATCGAGACCTTTTTTTTGTTGTTAATTTTGTCGCCTTGCGCTAGGTATTATTTGCTGCCGTTTATACAATGGTTTCGCTTTAACTTTTGAGACTTGTGTTTCATCATAATTGCAATTTTTCATCGTTTTTTCAAATCCAGCAGTCTTTGCTTGTAATGTTGCTCCTCCAATATTCGATATACTTGCGGGAAGCTTGGGCTCCGAAGAAGTAATATGTTTTTTACTATCTACAACAAATTATTAAACACAATTTAACCGTATTTTACATTCAGGCCCATATTGCATTTAATATTCTTATTACCTTGAGAAACACCTGATTCAGCTGGTTGTACAGAGGCTTCCTCCGGCACAGATATCTGTAGACGGGCTGCGAACACGTTCACATGATCAAGCAAAACAGGCGTTGATTGACGCCTTTCTTCAGGCAAGGAAGGTGAATAATAATTAGCTCCTTTTAAGTGTACTTTTTGGCACTTGTTTGGTGTGCTGCTCACATTTTGGGTACGATGTATAAGGCAAATTACATATATTATAGTATGGTAAACAATTTAAGTAAATAAGGTAATTTTTGTTTAATGTGTAGTACCTTAACGATTGATCCATTTTATTCGTAATTAGATCGTGTAGTTTTTCTGGACAAGTATCTAACATATGAGAGTATAGAACGTCAATAATTTCAACAGGCACTTTGAAAATTTCTTCATAGTGATCAATCATTATTCTGAACAAAAACAAAAAAAGAAAACATAAATAATAATATTTCGTTAATGAACATTAAAAAATGGAATAAATAAATAAACAATTATTCAGTACGTCATATTACCTGATCACATTAATTGCGTCCCCCATATTTCTCTGCTCTTTGTATTCAGCAGTTTTTGGCGTAGCTTCACGTAAAATATTTGGAGCAAATACCGTGGATAAATTAATGCTGTCCATTTTGTTTCCAGTTAATTGAACGGTTCCATCTCTGGAGCAAACATCATCACAATGTGCAGCAACATTTCCGAGAAACTTCAGTAAAACAAACAATGTATCACGATGCACAATTGGTAGCAATTTTATAAGATGCGATATGGCTTCGAGCTGTAAACGCCGATTTCGTATCCCTTGAAATTTAAATTTGATCAACTTCTAATAGCTTATTATAACAATTTTGGCTTACGTTGAGTTTCCAAAAAGGCTGTATATAATTTCCGGCACAATAAGGGTTCTGGTAGGTCACGTAAAAATTCTTTAAGCAAAGTCGCTACGTCATGTGGACATATATTATCAGGAATACACATTCTTTTGGCCTTATCAAACTCTTCACGTAGCTGGAATAATAAATAGCAATAAATTGAAATATAAACAAATTAAAAAAAGTATCTTTTACTTACTTGTTGAACACGTTTCTTAGATGTACTAACTCGGAAGAGGCCTACTTTCTGTAGTCCATGTTCTTCCAGATATTCTATACACATCATTACAAATATTGGTACATTTAAAACACAATCATTCTTTGAATCTTTGAAAAATATTCTGTCGAGATCGACTTCAAAATATCTCATATCGAACTGACTGCATGACATTTGGTTCGATAGCGATAAAGATTTTTTACGACTCATAAAGTATTCAGTTGGTGGCGTGTGCTCTAAGGGACTACAACGTCCATAACCCAAGGATTTAGTTGGTAAACTTTCATAGGAACGTATCTAAAAAGAGAGTTTGAGTTTAATAAATTAATTTGACTCTGACTTATAGCTTGACACTATAGCTCGTCGTATAAATTTCATTATTTGTATCGTTCGATTTGTAATCACGTTTCAATTTCAAACCATAATCGCTATAAAAACAAGTATGAAGTCACAAAAGCTCGTTTAGAAGATGAGCCCTGAACCCTCGACATTACGCGTACAGTCATTTCTTGTATGTATACAAAAAGTGCAACAGTGCACGCAGTACTGCGCTACTGAACGCTTGGCATAGCTTTAATCTTCGATATACCTGGTGTTTTCCTACAGATTATAACTATTATGTTGATAGTTGTTGGATGAAGTTTAAAAATTTTGAAAATATCAAATTTTTTTGTTATTTTGGAAACCGGAAGAGATAAATTATCCTTTATTTAATACAAACTTGACATACTTGTGGTATACACGATCTTAAAATCCAAATCTCAAGTCTCTAGCTCCCATAGTCTTCGAGACTGACGCACTCATGCAGACGGACAGGCGGTCAGATGGGCATACACTTTTATGGCCCAACGATACCAAAGTACCCACGCACAATGCGACCTACCTCCCGCCCGACCGACCGAGGAGCGCACCGCTTACCGTGCGGTTACGAAGATAGCGAACATGTAGGCAGATGACACAAGACTAATGTTTTAAGCAAGCAAGTAGGAGTGGCACAATGTATTAAGTGGAAAAGATCTTTATAGACTGATCACAAGATCCGAAAATGTTTATGAAGAGTTTGAAGGAGCGCAAGGGCCACAAAGGCAACAATGACAGCAGTATTATTTGGCCATGAAGGCAACAACGATATGACTGTTATTATTATTATTATTGCCACGAAGGCGTTGTAAAACCGCAGAGGCTGGAATAAAGAACTTATTATTTATGTTAAGTTTGACGTTACAAAGTATTTTTAAACTATAAGCGTTAAAGACAAGCAAGTGGTAAGAGTAGGAACAGGCCAAGACATTCTTATATAAAGACTGTGCAATTGGTAAGAAAAGATTTCTCTCAGGGATCCGCTTCAGAAGCCTATTTGAATGGTATAGAGAATAACAAAAACAGTAAGCATTAAGTGTGAGCGAGCGCGATAGTGGATAGCATGTGCGGATGGTTCTGTTTCAGTTGCCCTAGCACTCAGCGGTCCGTCAATTGTACGACACGCGACGGGCCAGCGGCAACCCAGAACGGGAAAAATTTGTTAGTATTTGTGTGCATGTGCGTTTTTTACATTTCTGGTGGGTTGCTTGTCGTGATTTTTGATATTTTTTCTTTTTCTGAATACATTTTCGGAATTTTCGGAATTTGTTCTCACCGCTGCATAGCTGTATGGTTTTGGCGATGTCAAAATTGTTGGCTAGTGTCATAGAATTCAAAAAAATTAAAGAGTATGAATGATCAGCGATTGCCAAATGGAAATTAGACTGTGTGGGTACATCTCCCCGTTTGGGGGCGGGGGTAGAATACCCCTACAGTATGCCACTGCTTGTCGTAAAAGGCGACTAAAAGGGCAATGTTGAATGCGGATCGAAGCAGCGCACTTTGTGCAAAATGGTAGCCAAATGATCGTCATTATTAGTGACGTGAGAAGTTGAAAAGTAGAGGGGAACGTGGATGTGCGCAAGTCGGCAGGTAGCCAAATACTTCGTCATAGGCAAGGTGACGAAGTAATTTTACTACGAGATTGTGCAAGAAGAGTCAGATGGTGAAGTAGCAAATCAAAGTTTCACCCGTGTGGTTGACGGGAAAAGACTATCAACCATAGTATGACACTGCTTGTCGTAAAAGACGACTAAAAGGGCAAGGCCCACCAAGCCTAAAACTGATTGTGAGTCTAAATTGGAAGTATCTTACATGCACACAAGGTACGAGACCTGACCGGAGGTTAAAAAATTCGGTACCACGGGCAATCAGGAGCCCGCGGAACTCGTCCAGTCCTGGCTCTTGGTTGCGGCCCCTCGGGGAGTTTCGTAGTGGCTGTGGTTAAACCCAAAATTCAGGTAGAGTGTTGTTCTCGGGAGTTCGTGGAGTTGCGTTATGAAACAACCGGGTGCTGATGCCCAAATATCGGAAGTCCTTTTAGATAATCGGCGCTCCATACCAAGGAGGAAATTAACGACCAAATAGAAGTAGCTTCAATTTGGAACCTTCACGTAAGAGGCGTTAGCTTGGCGCTTAAGCCAGTCTCGCTGTGTCATATCCTCGGATATAAGGGCACCGTGGTTTTAATCCTAGTTGAAAAATACCACGTAAAACAAAACTTATAGGGATATGGTACGATTGTGTGAAAAACTTTTCCATACAAGGATTCAAGTGCCAAAACTCCCCCTAGATAATAATAATTAAATGAATTTTTTACGAATTTCTGCAACTTGTTCATAAATGATTCATGATTTCCGCTATCGCGCTCGCTCACACTTATTGCACTATAGGTTTCTAATAGCGGAGCCCTGAGACGAAAAAACTCTAAAAGCTCTTCTTACCAATTACACAGTCTTTATATTTCAATGTCTTTGGTAAAGTGCTGTAAAAAGGTCAAATGAGTCTGGGTCGGGAGTCGGAGTCGAGCTAAGTCTGGGTCGGGCCGGGAAGGCGAAGAAGTGCAGAAGTGCGTGAGCAAGGCTAAAGAAAAGAAAAACCGGCGCGAAAACCCCATGCGGTGCTGACAAAAGAACAAAGAAAGCAAGGCTTCGAGACACAATTTCAAAAAGGGAAGTACGACGGACACAGACTGGGACGAAAAACACAGTTACGGCGGAAGAAATGGAGCGTGAGGTGAAAGTTTTTGTTAAACCCTTAGGAGGCAAAAATAAAGTCTAAATTAATAAAAATATTTGAAAATTATACATCACAGCATGTTTGGTGGTATCCGGCCTTGGACTGGACTGGGTTTCTACCGCAGCCCCAGATAGCTTCTTTCCAAAGGCATAGTTAGAACTACAAGTTTGTAGAGAAATTTCTACGAAATTTCTACTATTTCTGATCGGAATTGCAAAGCTAGTTTGGTTCATTAATTCAGATGAATCAATTTCACCATTGAAAAGTTTGTGAAAGAAGGTTACTACTAAAATTGTTCTACGATTATAAAGAGAAGGAAGATTTATAAGTAAAAGTCTATTATGGTAAGAAGGTAGGTTAATGCTAATTTCCCAGCTAAGACTCATTAGTGCAAAGAGCAGAAATTGTTTTTGCACCGATTCTAGATTCTATTCTATTACAAAAAACTATTACACTCTTTTTCCATGGGTTCAGAGTTCGAAAATAAAAACGTCAATACGTACGTACATTATCATTTGACTTTCCAACTCGGCTACAATTG
Source organism: Scaptomyza montana (assembly GCA_018904305.1). Lineage (NCBI taxonomy): Eukaryota > Metazoa > Arthropoda > Insecta > Diptera > Drosophilidae > Scaptomyza > Scaptomyza montana. The sequence continues at coordinate 429,694 of JAEIGR010000054.1, forward strand.
TCATCATTTCTACGAAAGTCTGTTGGCAACGAATGCTTCGATTCGACGGTGTCCATATCTCCAGCTCTTTTTCGGTCTCTTGATAAGCAATGTTCCAACGGGGTACCAAATAAAAAATCTCGTCCATCTAATTAAATTAAAGAAAAGTAAAAGAGAAAACTTTACAAAATTAACAATAAGCACAAATATTAACAGTAAAAAAAAAAAAAAAATATTGTTTACTTACTGTTTTCATCCTTTTTCGCGATATCGAAAAAACTTGTTGTGAGAGCTCTTTTCTTTGATATGACCCGTTTTCTCTGTGCTTTGACTTTTGGTTGCACTTCTAAATGCGAATATTAACAAATATGAAATTTATTGATGTTTACTTATACAATTGGCAAATATTTTATCATCTTACCAATACTCAAGCCAATATTAAGTTCCTTAATTTTTTCAAGAGCAATATGCACAAGCAACTCGGCTTCAATATTCGACAGCTTTTCTAGGGATGTATCCGTTAACTGTAGAATCTGGCCATCCGTCGATATCCATGCGCAGTTCTCCTAAACAAAAATTAAATAACGGGGGTAGAAAAAAAAAATTCTTTCTTACCAATGGAGTCCATTTTTGACGATGCGGAAGATATTCCTCAGGTTGATCATGTCTGTTTTGACATTTTGACCGACCTCCCCAAAATTTTCTCGAAACAAATTGTCCTACATTTGATAGGGATTTTGATTTTTGCATATTTGTATTTTCATTTTTCGTACCTGAAAGAAAAATAAAATGTTTTTTAATTATAACAAACAAAGGCTTCAAACATTTCAACAAACAGTATTAGAGTATTAATTAGTTTTCTACGTACTACGTATACTACTTACTTGTGTATGTTTCATTTAAACTATTTCCATTTTTAATGCTTTGTGTACTGCTGAAGGGATCAGTTAAGCTTGTGTTCCACAAATTGGATAGAAATTGTGAGCTCGAAGTGAGTAATGCGCTTGGACCTCTTCCGGTTTTTTTATCGATGGCACTATGAAAAGATCTTGTTGGTGAAGTTGGAGCCGAAATACAAGCAGTTTGATGTGTGTGATTTTTGTTGGAGTGAGAATCGTTCACATTGTTTTGCGACCGGGAAAGTGTATCCCACTCCTTCTTTTTACGCATTCGTTCATCTAGATCCTTTTGCCAAGAGATATGAGCGTGTTGCAAGTTTTTCGAATTCTCGATGCCTCGTATAAAGTCCAGTGCGATAAGAGCCCAAGCATCTAATGTTTGCACTGCTTTGGTATTTTCCTCATCCATTCCCGGAGGATTTATTTCACCTTTTGCTTTAATATTTCGCAAATTTCGATCATAATTTACGGACTTGAAACGATTTGCATCGCCATCATGTACACTTTTCTTGCGAGCCATTCGTAAATACCGTTTTATTGTATCGCTTACAGATTGCGAGACGTCCTCGTTATCAATAGAGCTTTTCCTACGGTTTGAATTACCTAAACATAAACTTTTGTCTGCCTCTTCCACCAATGACGTCTCCGCGTTATCTTCAATCATTAATTCATATTGGTTTGCCAGTAATTTTAATTCACTGAGTGGAATAAAATTAGTTTGAGTTCCACACGAACTCAGACACTTCTCACGCCTATGGATCGTATCGCTATGAGACTTCTTAGAATAAAGGGTAGTTGCTTGCAAACTTTTTGTACTTTGGCCTAGTTGAAGTACTTCAGGACGTTTTAATTTTTCACTATTCTGGCATTCTGCAATTGGCTTTTGCGTTTTAGTGGTGTTAAATGTACTATTTGCTGTAGGTTTGTCGTAACTAAATAGTTCTGTATGTGGTGGGGCATTTTGATATCCAGTACTTGTAAAATTGATTAAACTCGTTAATGAAGATGCTCTGTTAAAGCTTGACTTTGTCGGCTCGCAGGAATGTAAAATGCGATGAAGCTGCTGCTTTTTTAATAAATTATATATTTTTTTCAAAAGTCCCTTATCCTTAAGAATGTCCGGTGTTATATTATCAATTTGTATATCGCTAAGTGAAGTAGTCTTTAGAAATTTTAAGCGATCCAAAAGGACACGTTCACAGCACTCATCGGAATTATGCTCAATTGAAAATGGTAAGTTGTTGTGAGGATTTAATGATTTGCTGCTATATATGGGACGTCGAGAACTGGGTGAAGATGTTTGATCAGGCCGAATTGTTTTGGTTCCAAGCAGTGCTGTCGTTTTGTACGAGTCACGTAATTTAAGATAGGATTGCAAGAGATCAATTGTTTGATCAACACTGTCATTAATCTCGTTTTCTCCTCCCAGCTTAGCATGTGACATAGCATAGCTGCTTCGATGCCGCGAAAGTAGCATTAGTTGCTTTTTAGATTTTTTTGATGTGCCAGGAAACGAGGCTTTTCGACGCCATAATATAAATCGGGGCTCAGAAGCACACACACGCTGAAATTGCTGTTCAATATGGGGTATACTGCTGTCGACGCCGTGATGAATGCCATCTGGCAACAATTTACGACCAGCATCGGTCATGTATCTCCATGTTTTTCGAGTTAACAGCCAACGCTCTCGTTTTTTATTATCTTTTTCTTTGAGATGGCAACGGCGACGTCCAGTTGGCGTCGGTGATATTTTATCTGAAAGCTTGGTGCAAGTACTAGTCAAAATTTCTCTCTCGGAATTAGAATTCGAAACGTTAGGGCTCGTCGTTGTTGCGTTCTCAGTTCGATTTAGCTCATCAATTATGGAATCTAAGGGACGTGATCTTTTTTTAATTACAGTAACAGGTTGACGTAAGGTATTGACCACTTGGTCCGTGGAACCAAGCATTTGATTATTTGTGAATAATGATGTCATCTGAAACAAAAACACAATCCTAAATAATATTACCCAGGATGGAATTTAGTTGGCACCCAGTTAAATAGTGAGATGTAGAGTACAAATAAAACTTCATACTACACATATGCTTATTAATAAATACATACATATAGACACATGTACAGACATTCTTCAAAATACTTATGTATATACATAAAGTGAGTTGACTTCGAGTATGTGCACACAAATAAATGCAACAAAATTTTTGGTAATACTCACACTAATAACTGGTTATTTTGTACTCGAATAAATTTGGTACATATTTTATGTTTAAATTATTAAGGCGTTGCGACTTTGAGCATTCATCTAAAGTTTTTTATGCAACACATTAATTGTTAGAATGCGATTGTTTATAAAAAAAAAATGTATATATATATTATATATATATATATATTTATATATATATATATATATATATATATGTAAGTATATATCAATATATATGTATATTATTTTACAAATCTTAAAAACTCAACGATATTTAGACTGTTCAACAAACTCGTGTCTCAGGAATAAAGAAAAAATATTTTTGAAAGCACGCATAAAAAGATAGAATACATAAAAAAATGAGTTTATTCTTGAGAAGAAAATATGGCTCTTTGTATACATACACATATGTTTTTAAAAATATATGCATACATGCATATGTACATACATTCATGTGTTGCCACAAGATATACGCTCTCACAGCCTGCTACAGATTTAAAAACATGTATGTGTGTGTGTGTGTTCATAAAGTCCATATATCTGTGTTTAAAATACAATATTCGATTTGATGATGCATGTATGTATGTATATATAAAGTGCTAAATACTAATTTTGATTGTAGTATATATGTTCATTTACAGGTATTTGTGAGAAATTATTTGAAATGATTCTTTAGATCTGTAGCTTATACTAAATACTATTGAACAGAAATTCACATTACCTTTGCTGCATTACAATTGTTGAATGTCTATATTCTTTTCCGCCCTAAGCCCGCCAAAAAAGTGTAAAAAGGGCGTTTTGAATTTGCATAAAAAGAAGGTGTGAATCTGATACAAGTAAAGTATTATAAGACCCACATACGCTATTAAAAAAAAAAAAACAAGTGGAAACGTTGCAGTCGGACGCAACCGACTGCGGTATACTCGTTACCAGAATTAAAACCAGTAAAAAGAGCCCTGATTGCAAAGGGGTACGGATGCGGCAGGTGTGTACGCTGCCTTAAAGATTCTCCGATGCAGATGGGGATGCCACCAGCTAACTTCCTTTCAAATTTGGTGACTCTAGCTCAAATTTTGTAAAAGGTGGGGAAAAGGGGGCTGGGGTGGATTGGGTGGGTGTGGCATCCAAATCTTTGTGGAATGTCAATTGCTATCTTCATACCAAATTTGGTGACTCTAGCTCAAAGTTTGTAAAAGGTGGGGAAAGGAGGGGCTCGGGTGGTGTGGGTGGGTGTGGCATTCAAAGTTTTGGTGCAGATCTATGTGGGATGTCAATTGCTATCTTCATACAAAATTTGGTGACTCTAGCTCAAAGTTTGTAGAAGGTGGGGAAAGGGGGGCTCGAGTGGTGTGGGTGGGTGTGGCATTTAAAGTTTTGGTGCAGATCTATGTGGGATGTCAATTGCTATCTTCATACAAAATTTGGTGTTTCTAGCTCAAAGTTTGTAAATTATGAGGTAAGGGGGCGGAATGGGTGGGCGTGGCTCCAAAAATTTTGATGCAGTTTTTTGGGGGTTGCTAGTAACTATCTTCTTACCAAATTTGGTAGTTCTAGCTGTAAGGATGTGCGAAATATGTGGATTTATCGGTTTTGAGTTATCGAATTTATCGATTTGCTAACCCCCAGTTATCGTAGAACCCCCATCTTGACACTTTAATTTACTATCCCATAGATAACGAGAATTGGAAAGTTTCAAGTCTCTAGCTTGAAGGGTGTGGAAAAAACTTGCAACCATACGGACGGACAGACGGACAGACACCATGACGGACATTGCACAAACCCAATATACTCTTGACCTTCGGTAACGAGTATTAACACAGTGAATTGGGAGACATACTAGTATAAAATAAGGGCAAACGTAGCGAAGCACTTCAGGCAGCTAAGTAAATAATATTTTTTAGTCGTAAGCCAAGTCCAGTTTATTTTGATTTGATGTTTGCTTTTATTTTTGTGTTATAATCTTGCAATATATATAATTAATTATAGTATATATAGAAATAGTATGGCTGGTTTGGTATATTAATAAAGTAACTTATGCACTCGACTGTTCATGATTTAAATAATAATATATATAATAATAAGAATACATAAACGACTTATATTGGATGTTGTACAGGTTAAAAAATAACGCCTACATAATTATATTTTACTAACCAGCAATTGATTATTTTCACAGCCAATTTGTCAACGTACAATAAATGGTTTAAAATTTCTTGCACATGCCATTTATGCCCACTTTCTTACGACTATTATTGTACTAGGTAATCTTTTTTTTTATCTAATTATTTGAATAAATTGCATTGTTGCATATTCATGTATATGTATATCGCTACATGCGATACTAATATTATGTTAATGTTTTACAGAAAGCGAATGTTTATACAAAAAAATGGATTTTACAGACACGAGAAATTTTTAATTATTTCATTGACTGTCCAATTAAAAATTTGATTCTTGTAATATTATTCTATTGACATTATATTTGGGCTTCATTTTTAAGGCTGCGGTTATGCATATGACATATGTATTTATATGCATGTACCTCTATGCACAATCTACCTACATACTAAAATTACTTACAAAGTGCGTTTTTTTTTTTTAAACAATCTCACAGTTAGCATCACATATACATACATATGTATTCTTGCACAAATGTACTTATGTATGTATATGTTATATTTGTCACAATTGTTACTATGTCTACATATTGTCGCATTAAATTTAAATTGTTACATATAGTATTTTATTTATACATACATTAAATTATGTTTTATATCCGCACAAGTAAATATGTATGTTTATATATTAGAGTGTACATATAAACATATCGAGCTTAGCTTGCGTTAAGGGCTCGATATGTATGTATGTATACATATATATTTATGCGTTTATACAGAAGTCGAGCGGGTTACGTTCTTAGTCTTGATATTACAACATAAATTCCCTTCTTTAAATATTACTAAATTACAATAATTTCTCACATGGTTTTTATGTTTGTTAATGAATTATCAATATTTTAAAGAAACTTATGGTGAATCCTAGTTTAGGTAGTCATTTAATAAAGCATTACGTAGTACATACCTATTGCTATGAGTATAATTACATTTATATAATTAAGTTCAGGTATGCATAAAAACGTACGTTTATGCATATCGGGCCCTAATTGCGATCATCATTGACTTTGAAATTAATTCTTTGATGCATATTTTCTATGCACATACTACTCTGTAAAAATATTTTAACTGAAATCCCTTTATAAAGGTATGTCAAAAATTAAAATCTTATTTTAGTTCTTCCGTAAAACGTAGAAAATCGCATTTTTAAACAGTTTGCTTGCATTTTGCTATAGTTATTTTCGCGATTAGGACTTTATCGTTATTTTCGCGATTAGGGCTTTGTGTAACTTTAAAAAAGCAAGTCAAATTACTTTAACTATTAACAAAAAACTTATTAAAGTACAAACGTTGTATACAAATTAGTATACATATATGTGTGTTTTTCAAATTTTCGTTTGCCCAAAGCCCGAAGCTTTTCAAGAGTTTTTTAATAAATCACGATACGTAGTCCCGATTCGGATTTGTGGAGTATTCATCAGTGAATCGGCCCGTTGCTGTAAGTAAACAAAATTGCAAAGTAAGCGTATTAATATAAACGTACTCTTCCGTTTAGCTGTCCTTTGCGACATACATATCATAAATGATGATCATAATACTTACAATCTTCCATTAATATAACCTGCGTATTTTCGATGTTTGTACTTGTTACAGATTGCGGGATTAAGTTGAATTCGTCTTCTGTGAGTGTTCCGTTCCATCTGGACCGAGCACTTGAACGATGTGCAGATGTGACAGTCATTGTTGGTGTTGAATATAGGCTTAGGTTTGTAGGACTTATAACACCAGACATTGTGGATATAGATCCAGCATAGCCAAGTAACTGCAAACATTAACAAAACCATTTCTAAATATTGCGAACAATATATGAATTTTTCTATCACTTAGAGTTAGAGATAATAAAATTCAGATTTGTAAAAACGAAAAAAATCTAATTTCTGCCATAAAAGCATTGAATTAGATATTTTTAATTGAGATCAAAATTGTTCTCTGAGAATAAAATATATTTATTCAATTCGGAGTTTTACTTACCGATGTGGATTGATTATGGAAGTGATTAAAGTAGTCTCGCCCATTAGCTGGAGGATACATGGGCGGTGCTATTCGTGTAAGAACATTTGAGCCTATTGACGGTATTTTACATCGACCAGTTTCGGATGAAGAAACATTTGTACTTGTTGGTGGTGGGTGAGGTTGTGGTGAGGTTCTTGTATCAAGTGTGGTGCAATCATCAGTATTAGTTGTAGTATGTGGATCCGCATCTGAGGTAATTGGGCTTTGCGTGCTGTCCATATTTTCGTTTCTACTCTCATCGTCGACCAATCTGACCTTTGGTACGCAAGGGCTGTTCGTAGCTGCTGTAGATGATGGCGAAGGTGATTGAACCATTGCCAAGTCTCCACTAGATCGTATTATGGCTACTGGTCGTGCCATCGGAGGTAGCATTGGTGGTAACATTGTGCTATGGTAATGTGTCGACGGGGCCACACTTAATTTCGAACTTCTCAATTGTGAATGAATGTGGTAATGCGGAGAAGTGAGGGGAGAGTGAGTGTGCGTAGCCAATTGATGTGAGTGTGTATGCTGAAACTGTGATGGAATTTCTATAGAACCCGATCCACCAGAATGACCAGTATCTTGGCAAACATATGTAACAAAATCCGAAATATCATGACTGTCGGCGTGTTGTTGTTGTTGGGCATGTTGTTGATGCTGATGATGTTCATGATGCTCTTGTTCTAATGTCGCTGCTGTTGTACTATGCGGTTGAAGTCGTGGACTGCTATGCTGGGAAGGATAATAAAGTGTGTTGACTGGACTGACCGAGGTTGCTAGCAACGTAGAGCAGTTATGGTGCAAAATTGCTACAAAAAAAGAGATAAATAAATGTTTTGTGAACAAATTAATATTTAATTTATTACCATCTGCTGAACGAATTTGTGGCATTGTGGCTGCAAGTGGCGGCCTGCTATTCAATGATGTGTATCGATGTAAGGCAATTGGAGAATCAATCGAAACACTTGATGAATCGCCATTGGAATTATTAGTGCTATCCGTGGATCGAAGTATTACAGAGAAACTGCCTGTTGAACAGATCTCGTTTGCTGTAGTTGTACGCGATGAAATAATTGGTGGCGAAGAGCTGTGATGATCTATTTTGCAACCCTCGGTGGAACTGCTATTTGTTGCATCAGTGCGCAACAGTGGTGACTGCGATAAATGAACATTTCGATGGTTCTGGTCAACAAAATCAACTGAAATGAAATCCAATTTGTGCAATGATATAGAAGTTATAAGGATAAGGATCTTGCTACTCACTGCTATAACCACCTGGAATCGGATTGGCAACGATAGCACCCGCTTGTGCTTGGATTTGTGAGCTGGTGGGTAATAGCGACTCTGGGGTAATTTGATATGTATTGCAATCGTAGGCAGCTCCTGTATTCTCTCTCTTGATAATGTTGGTATGCAAATTGTTGTCATTCACTTCATCTAGTATTGAATCTAAAAAGTGTTTACAATACTTATCTTTATATACATATATGTACTTTTTTTAATTTTTGTAGTTATTAATACTGTTTTACCTTTAGATAGTGCCCAGAGCTCCTGCGATGAAAATACTCCAGTCGCTAAAATAATATCGTTGCACACAACTCCATTATAAGGATTGTGTCTTAGACCTTTAGTCTTTGCTTCAGTATCAACAGCATTGTCTTCTTTTCTCTCAACTGTTAAATTATTATTGTTACGATTGAGACTAAATAGAACATGTTGGGGTGATCTACATGCAGCTACATCCGCAGTTGTTATTCGGTTCGTTGAATTATGATGAGTATTTATAAAATTTGCCAAATACAAATCCAACTCTCTGACAGAAACATTTATGTGATATGGGTTAACACATAGGCCCGGATGTAGGCATTCTGGATTTTTTTCTAAGCGTTCACCATCCGTACTTTCCAATGGTATGGCCTTAAACAAGATGACCATAACGAGGTCTAGTCGCCAGACTTTATCAGCTTGTCTTAAGCAATCTATTCGCCTCATTTTGCCTTTTTGATCAGGATTTGAGAGCACACAAATGGATTTACGTTTGCCAATAATTGATTGAACAAAATCTTCTCGGCTCTCTTGCGTTATATCCTTTCGTAATTTGCCCAAAAGGCGAGACGCCCATTTTTGTTTTACTTCTGTTTTCTCATTCTATCGTAATGGAGTTATTATTATTTATTTATTAACATTTATGCATGTATGTACAGTCAGACTTCCATTTTAAGAATTTATTTCCAGAACACTGCAATTTGGTTCAACGAATTTTCTTTATAACGAAGTTATTTTTTGTCTCACTGAGAATTGTTATATGGAAGTTCGACTGTAGTATGTGAATTTTTACTATACCTGTAGCTCGTCCTTACAATGCCTTTCCTCTTCCAATGACATACGCTTTTCGTGTTTTTTGTAATATTTTCTTTTAGCGGCTTGCAAATTAAACCAAGAGTAAGAGAAAGATTTGACGTATGGTAATAATGCCTCAATGAAGGGGTGAAATTCATCCTACGTAAAAAAAGAATAGAACACAAATAGAGTTGCATATTGAGTAAATTATTTATATAATTTGGACTTATATTTTACAGCTTTCTAAAGTTGCCACATTATCACTCTTATCAAAATTTATTATTGGATGTAAAATAACTTGGTTTCACTTTCAATTGATAATTCATATATTAATGAAAAGTGAAAAAAGGAAAAAGTTTTAATAGTATCAAATAATTTAAGACACTAAAACATTTAGTACAAATATAATAATTATTTTAAGCATTATTTTGTAGAGCATCCAAAATACACATACTAAAAATTAAAAAAAAAATTAGATAAATAAAAATTTGTGTTACATATACATACATATAAATACAAATTGTTTTAAAACATTTTAATTAGGCAAAGATTTAGCTGTCGAATTTTTTAAGTTCCTAAGGCCTGTTTTATATTATATAAAGAGGGTAAAACATACATTTTAAGTAAATATAACACTGAATAACAATCTTGCACAATGAGAAATAAAATGTGTATGTAGAAAAGGTGACAAGATGCAGTCAACATACTCATATGTGAAATATATATATTTTTTGTTTTTTAATTGTACACATATACATATATTAACACAGAGACACCAAGAATTTTATGAAAGCCCAAAGTATGAAAAAATTTTTAATTACATTTGAAATATTATTGATTCATTGTTGAAATATGGTATTGGAATTTTCTTTCCTAAACATCCAGAGCAATTTTTATACCTAACAATAGAATTGGTTAATTTCGATTAGTTTGCTTGTTATCACACTGATGAGAAGTAATATATATACTGTTAGATTTCCACGGCGATTAAATGACTGGTTTGGAAAAAGAAATATATCTTTTGATCCAAAATAATAATTTTTTTTTTATTGTTTACTATAGGAATTAGTTTATCATTACAGACCTTTTAAGCACTATTATTAATGTCCTTTTGAAAATGATTAATTTATATTTTTTTGAATGTCTAATTCCTTACCTGTCCAGTTGACGAAGTTTGTAAATAGGAAGATACGTCCGTCTCGATCATACAGCTTCTCAGTGTATCTGGTATAAACATACCTTGTGCAGTTTATTTACCATTGAATTTTTTATAAGCGGGATTGTATTGACAAGTTTCTATAATAATAGTAATAATAATAATAATAATAATAATAACAATAATAATAATAATTAGATAGAAATTTACTATAGATTTGTGTTTTATTCATTTACCTGCATATTTTGTACATTTCTCGCATGGCTCTGTTTTATTTGTGATATAACTTAATAACTGTGACAATTTTTGGATGACGTACTCTTTTCTTTATTTTGTTGACAAATTGAAAGTTTCATTGGAGCCGAGCCGGATGTGCTGAAGTTACAAAGAACTAAAAACATGACACAAATAATTTTAAATGGAGTTAGTTTCAATACGCATGTCGAGTTCATGTGAGAGGCACAATTAAATTTTGGTCTTCGATTGAAATGGAACAAAACGCTATTCGCCTGTCGTGCTTCCAAAAGTTTGTTAATGTTGGTAAAATGAAGTTTAAAATTGCAAATTTAGTATTTGCAGCTGGACTTTTGTTCGAAACAGCAATATTTCAAGTATAATTTTTATATCATTACACAATTATTACACAATGTACACATGTTCTTGACAACTTAGTAGTCCGTATTAATAATCACTTTGCATACACATGCATTAATGTTTTGATAAAAAAAGCAAGCATGAAAATAGCTTAGAACAAGAGTATCGAATAAATGCAGTAGGGCAGGCTATACTATTAAAAACATACCTACATTGAGACAAACAAATATATAAATACATACATTATTTTTATGCACTCACTCACACATACTCACAAATAGTGCCTAGACTAGGTGTGTTGTGCAAAACGGATACCTTTCGACTAAATTTAAAATAAGACAATTCTGTTGGAGTAGCCGCACATGTTATATATGCATATAAATATGTATATATATTCTTTCTCTTTGTTTGTCAAGGTATCTCTTTGGTTTTGCGAGACGGAATTTATTTGTAGAAAAAATCGTTCGTTTAGTTGGGCCAAAAGAAATGTGCTAAAGAAGTCAAGTTAAAACGTTCTAAAATGAAAATCTCTCCAATAATCGTGGAAGAGGAACGTCAGACAGTCGGCAATTGAGCCCGATATATGCGCACACATTGAAATTCCTAATGCGCATGCGAAAAATTGTTGAGAGGGAGAAATAAGTTAGAGCTCTTTTCCCTCTCTTTTTTTTTTTTTGTGAACATAGAAAACTATTTTACAAGTTCTTGTGACTTTATCGTGCGTAGCGAGCATTTTAAGTTTTGAGTAGTCGATATATGTATTTAAATAGCAATCATGGCGCTAACATTGCAAATTCGGAATATTTTGAATATGTGCGCGCGAAAGGAAGTAAAAACTAGAAGAGTATTTTTAAGGTCGACTTGATTTTGGTCTTTATGATTCGGCATGCGCAGTACGCCTTCAAGGAAGCTTTTAAGCAGAGTGCTCACGCTCTGTTAAAACTTACATTAAAGAATAAATATATAATTTAATTTGTTTTTCATAATCGCAGAGCCATATTTTTTTTGCCCGAATGTGCTGATAAGTAGTTTAATCTTCGGTTTTTAAAATTTTCGAGTGTTACACTATTCTAGAACATATTTATAAAATGTTTAAAACAGCGGCTTATTCATCTAACTACTATGATTGCCATGCGTATGCGATATACATACAACTATGTATGCGCGGGAATGTATGCTTCCAATAGCAACTCTGGCTCTCTCTTTCTTCCATAGATTATGAGCTTTCAGTTTTTGGGTTTGTTCTTTACAGTTCTGTTACTGGGTATAGTCATTTCCATCTGTTTAGTTACATTTACTTATAAATCTATAAGTCACCAAAGTAAAGTGCTTTATAAAAAACAAGAAACAAGAAACAAGACGAAAAAAAATAAAACATTATTTAAAATATATACAGCATTAAAATCTTATGTTGCCCATATTTGTGCCTAAGAAATAGTTATAATCCATGAGCTAATGCGTATTTGTGTAACAATTGTAAATCCTGATTCGTTAAAACGTTTATATATTCACATATGCACACAATAAGAAGGTAAAAAAAGTTGATATACATAAAAGTTACACCCAAAAGGAACATCATGGATTCATAACGTAAAATAACATCGAGTATACTGTATTATGTTTTTAAGTATATGCATAAATATGTGTATATATATATATATATATATATATATATATGTATGTATATGTATGTTATATGTATATGTATATGTATATGTATATGTATGTGTATGTGTATATGTATATGCATAAGTATGTTATGTTAATGTATATGTATATGTATGTGTAGATGCATATGAATATGTAAATTTTATGTATATGTATATGTATATGTATATGTATGTGTATATGTATATGTATATGTATATGTATATGTATATGTATATGTATATGTTATGTAAATGTATATGTATATGTTTATGTATATGTTTATGTATATGTATAAATATAAATATATATATATATATATATGTATATACATAAGTATATATAAATATGTTTTAGTACATAAATGGTTGTTAATATAAATGCATATGTTTAAGTACATAAATATGGAATTAGATATATGTTTGTGTGTGTGTCGTTAATGTGCTTACCAACTTACAAAATTTTCAGATATGGCGAGCATAATATTAATAGCTTGCCTAGCTATATTAGGTCTAATTATCGCTATAGCGCTTTTTTTGGCCGGTGGATACCTATGGTGGCGACATAAAAGGTCACAATTACAGTTTATTGAACCAAACGAGGACGAGGAATCGAGTAGTTATAGTTTAAGGTTGGTTTATAAAACTAATACGCATTTATGTTTGAGTTATAAAAATGCTATCTATATATGTAAATAAAATACTCATGTCACGGCTGGACCGATTTTAATGAAATTTTCTGTGCTTATCGGGTAGGTCTGAGAATCGGCCAACATCTACTTTTTGAACGCTTAAATGTTAAGGGTGGTCAACCAAAAAATTTTTTTTTTTTTTTGACAATAGTGGCAATCGAATGTAATTATAGTAGTATACTATAGTTTCATGTATAGTTTTCTGTATTTCTATCAACCAATCAGTTATCCTTGCCAGGTATCTCCTGTTGCCACTGCTTAAATTGATTAAGATAAATATATGGCAGTAGGCAATTTAAACTAGAAGATACCCTGAACCCAGTTGCAAAAATATATCGAGAAAGCTAAATGTATTTAGAAATTCTAACATTCAGTCTAGCCAGTTCATTTTGAGTGGAACTAAAATAAATTTCAAAAATTTTCGAAAACAGATTTTTTTTAAACATCAATTTTAAAGTTAAAATCCAACTAAAATAAATTTCAAAAATGGTTGAAAACAGATTTTTTAACCGTCAATATTAAAACTTAAATCCGTGTGTGAAAAGTTTATTCAATTGGATTACGAGAATACAACTCTCGCATTAAAATTACGTCTTTGGTGGAACGAATATTCTAAGGAATATTCAATGTTCAAAACTCTAAATACATGTGTGTTTTTGGGTGCAGCAACGCGCACCGAGTTGGCTCGTAATGTAATTAAAAAAACTCCCCTGTTATTGTAATATTTAGAAAACAACAAATAATCAGAATACTAATCAAATTTCATATCATGAATCCATATTATGTAATATTCAAATATAACAATATTTTACTGCAGAGCTACGCAGGACATTGTGGAGTCTGGAAACCCGCCCAGTAAGCCACAAGTGCCAGTCCCAGTGCCAGTTGCCCAAACATTAACAACTCCTCTACAAAATAATATTAATCGAAAATTGAATGGCTTTTTAAGTCTTAGGACTCCTCTTATTGGGTACGGCAAATTCTATATACTTATATTAAAATTTTTAAATATTATCTTTTCTTTATATAAACTTTAAGATATTTGAATTCTTTTTTAATAATTAATGTTATCATTTTATAGGAGCGGTTCATCATCAACACCAGCAAAACCATCCAATGCTACGGGTACAAGTGCGAATGATGGTACATCAAAGGATTCGGCTGTGAGTATTATAATTACATATTACATTTTGATTTGAAAGGAAAAAAAAACATTAATTTCCCTCCGAACAAATGTTTTTATCGTAACTTACAATTTTTAATTAACTGCTAATTTGCACATATTTCAGAATAAAAGTATCTCGATGACCGACATGTATCTCGATAGTACGGATCCGAGTGAAAATGTCGGACAAATTCATTTTTCTTTGGAATATGATTTTCAAAATACAACCCTTATTTTAAAAGTTCTACAAGGAAAAGAACTACCGGCAAAAGATTTAAGTGGCACCTCCGATCCCTATGTTCGAGTTACCTTATTGCCAGATAAAAAACACCGCTTAGAGACTAAAATAAAACGAAGAACTTTAAATCCACGATGGAATGAAACATTTTATTTTGAAGGCTTTCCAATTCAAAAGCTTCAGTCACGTGTAAGCAAAAGATACATTAGTTTTTGTTTCCATATTTATTATTATTGTTCTCTCTATATATGTTAAGGTTCTCCATTTGCATGTCTTTGATTACGATCGTTTTTCAAGAGACGATTCTATTGGAGAAGTATTTTTGCCGCTATGTCAGGTAATAATCATTTACTAGTACAGTCGAACTTCCATATAAAGGATCTGAAGGGGACAAGAAAAAACTTCGTTATATAGAAATTTCGTTATATAGAAATGTTTGAAAATTTGTGTGATTTAAGTAGTTTTATTTAAAATAATCAGTAATTTTAGTTTGTGTATGGTTTTTCCACTTCTCTTCCTCGATAAATACTTCAAGCACGTTTAGTGAAGCAAATATGTACATGTTCATTTACGTCATTTTTTCTCTCCACAAAATTGCGAAGTACTTTAACAGCTGAAGATGTTTGCTGCATTGTTGATGTGTCCGTAACGATTGCATTAGGATCGTCGAAGATCATATCAAAACATAACACGAAAACAAAACGGTAAATGAAAAAATGTGTTGTTGTTTTGTTTTCGCATTCTCAACGTAATTCGTACATAAAATGAAACAATAACGAAAAAGTTCGTTAAAGGGAATAGAAAAAACATGAGCGTACGAGCTACGTCCTAAAAATAAATTCGTAATTAAGAAATATTCGCTATAGGGAAATTTGCTATATGGAGGACAAAACACACTGAAAGTTGAACCAAAAAGCAGTGTTCGCGAAATTAATTTGTTATATGGAAAACTTTGTTATATGGGAGTTCGTTATATGAAGTTCGACTGTATATTGCATTTCTTTCCAACATGTTTTTTTGAGTGTCGACCTCACACATTCTTATATAATTTAAGGTGGATTTCGCTGGAAAGCAGTCATTTTGGAAAGCGCTGAAGCCGCCGGCTAAGGATAAATGCGGAGAACTTTTGTCTTCGTTATGCTATCATCCTTCAAACTCAATTTTAACGTTGACATTGATTAAAGCAAGAAACCTTAAAGCAAAGGATATTAATGGAAAATCGGGTATGTTGCAACTTTAATGAATATATGGAAATAAACAAAGCTATTACTTTTTATTACATAAAAAACGCAAACCAAATTTACTGATTATAAAAAATATAAACAATAATACATTTTGTTACAGATCCTTATGTAAAGGTTTGGCTACAATTCGGAGATAAGCGTGTAGAAAAAAGAAAAACGCCTATATTTACGTGCACCTTAAATCCCGTTTTCAATGAATCATTTAGTTTTAATGTACCCTGGGAAAAAATTCGTGAATGTTCTTTGGATGTCATGGTTATGGATTTTGATAATATTGGACGAAACGAGCTGATTGGCAGAATATTGTTAGCCGGTAGAGTAAATTATTTTAAATAATCATTTACTCATTTCGTTTTAATTTGACTTAATTATATGCATAAACATTAATACATATATGAAAATACATTTGCAGGTAAAAACGGTTCAGGTGCCTCCGAGACAAAACATTGGCAGGATATGATATCGAAACCCAAACAAACTGTAGTACAGTGGCATCGTCTAAAACCAGAATAGAATTATATAAGTGTCACCATATTCATACATGCATAGTACGTGCTTACAGTGAATGATTGTACCAATTGAAACAACTGTTTAGCGGTAACTAAATAAGCTGCAAACAGCCTAAGACATGGCACACCATGAGTACGGTATATTCATAAATAGTTTAAAAACCATTTAAAAATTATAAATTAAAATTGATTAAAGGCACAGCTATAGATTAGCATATTGCTTTCATTTGTGCATATAAAATACGATAATAATAAGATACAAGTGAGGTCTCTACATCTGCATTGTGTGCCTCTTTAATACAGTTTGATGCTGAAGTGGAAATAAAGAATATGGACACCAATGGAGACAAAAAAAATATACTTATACAAAATCTTATTAGTGATTTGGCCTAAAAAGTCTTTGTGTAGCCTTTAGCCCCTATATTATTTTACAACTTTTTTTCACGGGGTTCGAGTATGAAACACCTGGCTTACTATGGATTGTCAGTTGATTTTTGCAACTGCTAATTTCAAAAGTGTCTTAAAAATGTTCACGTTAAAATATTTTGCCTGGATATTACATATGAACGTATGTACGCAAGTGTCATATGTATATTTAAGGTTTGATCACCAGCTTTAAAAAAAAAAAAATCCAATAACAAGCAGCATTGCACAAAACCAGTGTACTATATAATGTACAATTATAGTATTTCTATGTTAAAATGTATTTGCATATAAAAATCCATAATTTATTAGCTTTATTAATATTCAAAGTTTAAGAATACAAAAAACAAAACATACGTTTATGAGGAAACATAAGCATTTTACATAAGCAAAAAAAGATTATTCACATACTTAATATGTATATATAAAAAAGAGTTAATTGTTATTATTAGATTCTAACTCTTAAACCGACATTGTTAAAAGTTATTTAAATTGCGAATTGTTGTTTCTTTTATAATAAAAGAAAATAAAAGTGTGAAACTTTGTTTAAACCACAAATTATTTAGAAACATAGGAAGTGTAGCTTATAAAATATTTTTATTAGAAAAGGCAATTAGAAAATATATATTAATATATTTAATAGTAACTGAAGAGAAATTAGCCAACCATTGCCGGAACAAGCGTCTATTGAGAGATGAAGTGCAAAACATAATAAATGAGTTATAAATACTATAAGAGTTAAACAATAAAATAAAAGTTACAATTGATAAAGTGAAACTGAGTTTAAAAAACGAAAAATCGAAAATTCAACCCACCTTGAAATTACATATTTGTTATATACCTGTTATAATATTATTAAAAATCAATTTATAATAATTAAATAGCTGCAAATAAAGCATTTTTAACTTAGACGGTAATAAAAATATTTTCTGCATATTTATTCTTTAAACAATATTTGTTGGACTTAAATAATATTGTATAGTTTGCATAAAGCAACTCTTATCCAGGGATATACGACGCTAGCTAGTTCGTTTATAGATTAGAACCGAAACTTTCTGTTATAGCTTATTACATGCTTTTATTTTTACATGCTTTTATTTAACTTGACTTGTCTGTCTGTCTGTTTGTACCGGAATCTTGTAATCAAATTTTCACCAAGCTCCCGACTACCTAGAGCTCTGAAATTTTCACCAAAGATGTGTTTCAGATGACAATACATGTTTTTAAGTTTTTGGCGCGATAAAATATGTAATATCATGTAAAACCAATTTTCCTTTTGTTAGTTACTATTCTGTCAAATATGCGCTTTGTGGCATGAAGAAGCCTGACGCTTCGGTCGAAGATCGTGGGTTGAGTCCGATCGAGACATACTTTTTCTTGTATTATTTAAACTTTTTATCTTTTTTAAATAGCAAAACATGTTTAATATTTATGCATTGCTGGATGTATAAAATCTCGATTAAATGTTTGCAAGAAAGCGTATAAAGCATGTCTTCAAAATTTTTTTGATTTACTGTTAACTTATTTAACTTGCTTGTCTGTTGTTTGTTTGTACCGGATCTTGTATTAAATTTTTACCAAGTTCCCGACTAGCTAGACCTCTGAAATTTTCACCAAAGATGTGTTTCAGATGACAATACATGTTTTTAAAGTTTTTGGCACGATAAAATATATAATATCATGTAAAAACCAGTTTTCCTTTTTGACTGGTGGCATAGAGAGAAAACAGCCGCTTCACAGGCCCAAGGTCGTGGGTTCGATCTCCGATCGAGACGAGACATATTTTTTTAATTTTTTTTATTATTCAAACTTTTTATGCTCATTACCGAAGGTGCAATGTCCGTCATGGTGTCTGTCGGTCCGTATGTGTGCAAGTTTTTTCCACACCCTTCAAGCTAGAGACTTGAAACTTTCCAATTCTCTTTATCTATGGGATAGTAAATTAAAGTGTCAAGATTGGGGTTCTACGATAACTGGGGGCTGGCAAATCGATAAATTCGATAACTCAAAACCGAGAAATCCACATATTTCGCACATCCTTACAGCTAGAACTACCAAATTTGGTAAGAAGATAGCTACTAGCAACCCCCAAAAAACTGCATCAAACATTTTGGAGCCACGCCCAACCACTCCGCCCCCAGCCCCCCCCCCGTATTTTGAAATCAGAAAAGCCAATATCTCAAGTTTGGATGCCACGCCCACCAATACTGCCCTAGCCGCCTCCATCCGCCCCAACGCTTCGTCAAAAACGGAAATGCGTGTATCTTCCAGAGCTGTGGAGCTAGAGTCACCAAATTTGGTAGGAAGATATCTGGCAACGACCTTCATGCATCAAAGTTTTGGAGCCACACCCACCCATACCGCCCCCAGCCCCCCTTTCCCCACCTTTTACAAACTTTGAGCTAAAGTCACCAAATTTGGAAGGAAGATAGCTGGTGGCATCCCCATCTGCATCGGAGAATCTTTAAGGCAGCGTACATCCCTGCCGCATCCGTACCCCCTTGCAATCAGGCCTCTTTTTATCGGTTTTAATACTGGTAAAGAGTATACCGCAGTCGGTTGCGTCCGACTGCAACGTTTCCACTTGTTTTAACTATCGATTACATATGTTTGCAAGAAAGCGTAAAAAAGCATGTTCTCAAAATTTTTTTTGATTTACTTGTTTTTCGTTATTTAAAATGCATACTCCAACAAACTACGTTATCATTGTCGGGCTGCGGGAAGGATGCTCTTAAAAAATACGCTTTTTGCAAGGACGGGAGCTTGGAGGTTTATCGAGTGGTCAATATCGCTTTTTTGAACTACAAGTTTCAACTACATACATTCAAATACGGCGCAAAGCGTTTGGCGGTTTACAAATCAAAATTAAATATTTTTTACTTTTTGTTTTGAAACCATATTTATGAAATACTAGCAATACCCTGCGCGCGTTGCTACGCGACCCACTAAACTTAATTTGAAGTAAAGACATTACACATTATTGAGTTATTTAATTGATTTTGTTCAATTGTGACTTTGCAGCGTTTCGTTTCAATTCGATATTTATTGAAGTGCTGTGGGATACACAATATTTCTTATTTTTCAATCTGTTTCGTAAACGAATAAATCAGAATGTTTTTCGACGCGTGAGCAGGCCACATAGAACTGCCCATGTGAGAAGCATGAATTCTCCAAATTTATTCGATCATTTTGCAGCCTTCTTTCTCGGTGTTTAGTTGTCTCAGACGAACGGGCCTGAGTAGTACGTATTCGATCAGTTTCTAACCCCACTTCTCGTTGTTCAGATGATTCAGACGAACGGGACTCTGAGCCACGTACTCGAAGATTTTCGTTGTAATGCTTTGGAGGCATAATTGAACGGGAACGACGTGGTAAAAAAAAATAAAATTCGGCTTTTGAGAACCCACTCACGAGTAACTGGCAAGACTGAATGTGAGAACTTCTATCTACACTTCCGTACACTTTTTGTATACAAAAAACTATTCGAGTAACGCTCCAAAATATATATATAAAAAAAACACAGATGGAAAGCTTGAAGTGAACAAATCAGCATTCGAGAATTTTTGAAATCTAATTCACATTCTCCTGAGTAGCCGGCTAGACTGAATGTAAGAATTTCTAGCTTCACTTTCCATAGCATGTAGACTTTTTGAATTGCCTACTGCCATATTGGAAAATAATTTAATTCATAATGCAATGCATAAATGCAACTGCAACAAGTGGTAACGTTGCAGTCGGACGCAACCGACTGCGGTATACTCGTTACCAGTATTAAAACCGGTAAAAAGAGGCCTGTTTGCAAAGGGGTACGGATGCGGCAGGGGTGTTCGCTGCCTTAAAGAATCTCCGATGCAGAGGGGGATGCCACCAGATGTCTTCCTTCCAAATTTGGTGACTCTAGCTCAAAGTTTGTAAAAGGTGGAGAAAGGGGGGGCTGGTGGCGGTATGGGTGGGTGTGGCATCCAAATTTTTGATGCAGATCTTTGTGGAATGTCAATTGCTATCTTCATACCAAATTCGGTGACTCTAGCTCAAAGTTGGGAAAGGGGGGCTGGGGGCGGCATGGTTGGGCGTGGCATTCAAATTTTTGGTGCATATCTATGTAGGATGTCAATTGCTATCTTCATACCAAATTTGGTGACTCTAGCTCAAAGTTTGTAAATGGTGTGGTAAGGAGGGCGAAATGGGTGGGCGTGGCTCCAAAACTTTGATGTAGGTTTTTTGGGGTCGTTGCCAGCTATCTTCCTACCAAATTTGGTGGCTTTAGCTCCACAACTCTGGAAGATACACGCATTCCCGTTTTTGACGAAGCGTTGGGGCGGATGGGGGCGGCTAGGGCAGTATTAGTGGGCGTGGCATCCAAACTTTTGATGCAGTTTTTGGGGGGTCATCATCACTTATCTTGGCACCAAAATTGGTGGCTATAGCTCCAAAGCTGTGGGAGATATTGGCTTTTCTGATTTCAAAATGCGGGGGACTGGCTCTTCCTGCCTCTAACACACCGTATTTAGTAAATACTATTTACAACCAAAACAAGCGCAGTATACAAAGTTTGGTTGGATGGTCTGATGCATAAGATCAAAACAATGCTCCCAAACAACACACATAAGCTGCTTAAGTCGTTCCTCTACGACAGGAAGTTCGCAGTAATATGTAACACTGCAATGTCTGACGAACACAGTATTGAAGCTGGTGTTCCACAGGGCAGCGTACTTGGACCAACACTGTACATACGTGCTATTCACAGCAGACATCCCAATAAGTAGCCGATTGACAACATCTACCTTTGCTGATGATACAGCTATTCCCAGCCGCTTCAGATGCTTAATACAAGCAACAGCGCAACTAGCCCTTCATCTGGTCAATGGTTATCAGATTGGCGAATTAAGGTAAACGAACAAAAAAGTAAGCAAGTAACTTTCACCCTTAGCAGGCAAGATTGTCCACCGCTCACGTTAAACAACACCACACTTCCAAAAGCAAACGATGTAACGTATCTGGGCGTACACTTAGACAGAAGACTTACATGGCGGCGACACATTGAAGCTAAAAGAACACATCTCAAACTGAAAGCCAATAGCCTCCATTGGCTCATCAATGCTCGCTCTTCCTTTAGTTTGGACTACAAGGTCGTGCTTTACAACTCTGTTCTAAAACCAATCTGGACCTATGGTTCCCAGTTATGGGGGAACGCTTGCAACAGCAGCATTGACATTGTCCAGAGAGCCCAGTCAAAAATCTTGAGAACCATCACCGTGGTATGTTCGGAACTTAAACATTCATAAAGACTTAAATAACTTAACAGTCAAGGAGGAAATAGCGGAACAAAAAGTAAAATATTTTAGCAAGCTCTCATCGCACACAAATCATCTCGCGAGAGGTCTCACAAGGCTGCGCAGCCGATCCCGTCTTCGTCGTAACGACTTACCAACCCAGCGATGATTTTTAGGGACGCGCTCTTAGAATACAGTCAAAAAAGAAAATGTACTGTTAGCTAAGATTTATTAATAAGATTTGTATACTTATTGCTAGTTTTCTAATTCACTAGAAAAGATTCAAAAAATAAGCCCAGATATTTAAAAAAAACAAGTAAGAAGGCTCTAGTCGGCTCTATATAAGACTTTGGTATACTGACTTAACTTCAATCGATTAAATTCGATATCTCCGGTGTTTCTTAACCGATTTGGACGAAATTTTCAGAAAAGATCTATCGTTACCCATTCTTTCAACGCTCATTTTTACATTTTCCAAATTCGATATTTTTTTGTTATCGATTCCATGTGTATATCGGAAACCAGAATAGTTATCGATAATTTGAAGCAAACTTGCTCTGCTCATGGTATAGGAGAACTTATATCCCAAATCCGAAGTCTCTAGCTCTTGTAGTCTCTGAGATCCACGCGTTCATACAGACAGACAGACAGACAGACGGACATGGCTAAATCGACTCGGCTATTGATGCTGATCAAGAATATATATACTTTATAGGGTCGGAGATGCTTCCTTCTGCCTGTTACATACTTTTGCACAAAACCATTATACCCTTATTTACCCATTTTATGGGTTAAGGGTATAAAAATGTGGGGGGCTGATGCAGTTTTTTGGAAATCGTCAGCTATCTTCCTACCAAATTTGGTGGCTCTAGCTCCACAACTCTGGAAGATACACGCATTCCCGTTTTTGACGAAGCGTTGGGGCATCTGGGGGCGGCTAAGGTAGTATTGGTGGCATCCAAACTTTTGATGCAGTTTTTGGGGGGTCATCATCACCTATCTTGGCACCAAATTTGGTGGCTATAGCTCAAAAACTGTGGGAGATATAAGCGTTTTTGACTTAAGAATGCGGGGGGCTGGGGCGGAATGGGTGGGCGTGGCTCCAAAATTTTTGTTGTTTTTTGTGGGTTGCTAGTAGCTCTCTGCTCACCAAATTTGGTAGTTCTAGCTGTAAGGATGTGCGAAATATGTGGATTTCTCGGTTTTGAGTTATCGAATTTATCGATTTGCCAGCCCCCCAGTTATCGTAGAACCCCCATCTTGACACTTTAATTTACTATCCCATAGATAAAGAGAATTGGAAAGTTTCAAGTCTCTAGCTTGAAGGGTGTGGAAAAAAGCTGCGAACATACAAACGGACAGACGGACGGACGGACACCATTACGGACATTGCACAAACCCAATATACTCTTGACCTTCGGCAACGAGTATAAAAATTGGTCGTACCAACTCAGAAACCTTAGAGGGCTCATGCTTAACAACTTTTCTAAAGAACTTCATATGATCAAATGCATAGTTTACGGTTCTATAACGGATATAAAAACAGACATTCATTTATATATATGTATATAACCTACGTGAAAACTTAGATGGGAATGAGAACATGGAAATTGAATTAAAAAAATTTAAAGAAAACGAGTTTAAACGTTGCAGTCGGACGCAACCGACTGCGGTGTACTCGATACCAGTTTAAAAAGGGGTCTGATTGCAAAGGGGTTCGGATGCGGCAGGGGTGTGCGCTGCATTTATAGACGTGCTGATGCAGATCTTACGGGTATGTCATCAGTTATATACGTAGAATCCAAATTTTTGCTACAAATCTTTATGGAATGTCACCAGATATCTACCTACCAAATTGGGTGACTCTACACTGATAGAAAAAAGCCGTGCTAAAACTAAGTACGAATGTACTTGAAATGAGTATTCGCGATTCTAGAATTTCATTCTTGATTTAAGTATGGAATACTTGAAATGAGTACAAAAATACTTAAATCAAGAATGAAATACATACTTGAAATTAGTTTAAAAATACTTAAATCAAGTACAAAGGTTCTTAAAATAAGAATAAGAGAGCTTGAATCAAATGTAATCTAAGGAATACTGAAATCGAGTACGAAATTCTTGATCCAGTTCAAATCCCGGCGGACTTTTAAATTTTTTTTTTGCTTTTAAAAACGGGTTATATGTGAATAGTTTACTTTTGTTCTTATTTTTTTTAAAGTCATTAATAAGCATTAAGAAACCAAATAAGCTGAGCTAAATCAAGTTTACTTAAAATAAACAGTAGAAATTCTAGGTAAAGTACCAGGCGAGCAGAAGTCAGCAGCAGGTCGCGCGTGGTGCGCCATTTTTGTTTCCTCATATTTTCGACATTCTGCGCGTCACACTTATATATATGCACTCCTTTGCATTGATGCGTTTGTCCTTATCAAGCGCATGTATTATGTATATATCAGTGTGACTCGTAGAATGTAGAAAATACAATGGGCGTAAAGTCCCGTTACAGGCTATGCGCTTAAAAAATGCATGCGCTAGGCAAGTCCAAAAACATAAATATATGCAAAAGAGTGCATATATATAAGTTTGACGCGCAGAATGTAGAAAATACCAGGATACAAAAATGGCGCACCAGGTGTCAGCTGCTGCTGACTTCTTTTAGCCCGGTACTTTACATAGAATTTCAACTGAATTTTACCATTTTATCACGCCCGGATATACAAACATACAAACACACAAAAAAAAAAAAAATACAGGATAATCTTATAAGAACGTGTTAAAATATTGATCAAAGCTCAGGTTGCCCTTGAGCGCACACAGCGAGTAATGCCTTTGCCTGTGGCTTAGGAGGATATTTGAGATTGTCAGTATTTAGCAAAACTGTGAAAATACCAGGTGAACAGAAATCAATTTGAAACAGTGGTTTCTGGTGTCAATATGTACAAATAACTGTAACAATTTGGTAACTGAAATTAAAAGTTATTAGCTTCGTCTCATTTGTGTATAGGGTGATTTTGAAATCAGCAGTATATTGAAAAGGGATTTATTTCTTCTTTCTAATTACAAATAAATTGATAATATCTAAGAGATACGAACCTAAACGATTAGGCATTTAAGTCTATGAAATTTCATAAAATTAGTTAAATTTTGATTAACATCTTTTCCACTGAAATAAAATTTGAACTTGCATTCTTTTTTGTTGTGAAATAAATAGGGTTTTAGCTGCGCCATCCACCGTATTCTTAGTAATAAGATTGACAGCAACCATTTTAAACTTAAAATTTTCTTCAGGTTTGCTTTATTTTCATAGTACATACAATGCATACACAGTTGTTTATATACTAACTTATTATTGCATATACTCGTACCATAAGTCGCGCAAATTAGCTTATATGCATACATATATTGTAGTAGAATATATTTTCTCTGGTTCGAAACCCCGATCTTGACACTTCTCTGTTATAACATATGAAAGTATATTTATGTTGCTCCAAAGTGTATGCAGAATTTTTTATTAAACTTTTTTCATCATTCTCCCTTGCACTCACTTATTCTGACAGCTCTACGGTTGATGTATTAGTTGGCTTCATCACTGAATAATGAGTTAAAGAAGGGATTTAGACCCTTTACAGCCACTCCTGCATTTAAAAAATTTATAATAGTAATTCATTAATTAAAAAAAAAAATTAGTTATAAAAAATTCATTATTTACCTTTGCCAGCTGATTGGTCCTTTGAATCGCGCCATTTATAGAGTGCCTCTTTCTGAATTACACAGCCGTCATATAGCTCACCGAAAAGTTCACTCAACAATCCTAAAGAAATTTTATTTTGATTATTTATTTAAGAGGGTCCTATGTATTTTGCTTAAAAAGCACATACCTCTAGGATGTTCCAAGCTATGGACGAGTAGTTGAACTCCATACAAACACTCAAGCTGAAGATCTTCATTGATATCAATAAATCGCTGAAAAACTGGTATGCAAAACTTTTGAAAAACTTCAGGTTCGAGCTTATAGCTATTATCCTTGTAAACAATTGCGAAATTGCATAAAGTTGTTGTCAACCCTTTTATAAACAGCTTATCAGCCATCACAATATTACCCTGGAAATTACGAAAAATTTAATGTCAGATAAATTGTATAAACTTGAGAAATAAAATGTATTTAATTAAAAACTTGCATTGCAATAATCAATAATGCAATCTGCGGTTGCGCCTTCCTTAAGCAAGTGCTCAATATGATCTATCACATTTTCTACATGCTTTTCGGGGGACTCGCGTTCTTCAATTACTGGCGTCTTCGACTCGTTTTCCACGTATTCTAATCTCTATATAAGACAAAGTATTTAAGGAGTTACAAAATTTACAAAAAAATTTACTTACATTCGATTCAATAAAATCGTGAATTTTGCTTTCGGGCATAAAATCGGACCAACGCATATTAAATGTCTTCCACATGGTCCGGGTGAAATTCGGTCCTACTTCCCTTGTGCAATATGTCAAGTATGCTTTAAGGAACATTTCACCCATTTCGTTGTCCCTCAGATTATTGTTCCACAGATCTGACACAGTCAAGACATTCTTGACTATCAATGGACCTACATTTAAAAAAAATAATTTGTAGGTATCTACGACAGATATGTACAAGATTAAATATGTACCAGCAAATTGTAGAATATACAGCCACAGCTCTGGTACATCAAAAACTATATCGTGTGCACTCTTACTAAACTCCTCGTATGCAAGTTTAAAGTGATCCACAGACATGTGGTTTTGCTGTATAAGATAGGCAATTGAGATTGCCAAATATCTTCTGTACTGTTTGCCCACTTCGCGTAAATGCAAATAGTTGGTTAATATATAAAAAAAGAAGCCGCAGCGTTGGGCGTCTGGTATCCGGCTTATACATTCGACAACCATTGGCGTAACCGATTTTGAGGCCACTGCAAGGTCAATAATATCCGTTACGACTGTCTTAAAAAGCTTAATA
Source organism: Scaptomyza montana (assembly GCA_018904305.1). Classification (NCBI taxonomy): domain Eukaryota; kingdom Metazoa; phylum Arthropoda; class Insecta; order Diptera; family Drosophilidae; genus Scaptomyza; species Scaptomyza montana. The sequence continues at coordinate 457,211 of JAEIGR010000054.1, forward strand.
TCGCTATCTGTTGGCTCAATAAACATTGCTGGCGGCGGAGGCTGGCTTTTGACCGGCTGTGTGGCAGAGATAGAAGAAGTTGAGGCACTTGATAAAGGCTGCTGCTGATCGCCACCCCTGTATATTCCGCCCATATTAGCGGCCGAAGAACCCACACCCTGTAAGTGATGAGTAAATATAAAATTTAATTAAAGTTAACGATTTTTTTTTTTAGTACCCACCTTGTTTGATAGTCGGCTTGGCTGCGATTGTTGTGTGTACTTGGAGTGACTAGCAGATTTTTGTAGTGAAGAGTTCATCATGCCACCACGGCTTTGTTGATTTTGTCCAATGCGCGAAGAGGAATTCTCTCGCGAGCCTTGCGACGATCCAGTTCGCGAATGCATGCCTATTGTTAAATTCAATTTAAATACGTTTAACATATTTAACAGGTATGACTCACCACGGTCACCATAACGATCTCGCTCCATGGAGCCCTTGTTAAATGAGCTCTTGTTTCTGGGACCACTGCGATCACGATCACGATCTCGATCGGTATTGTTTTTATCCATTAATGATGACAGTACTGCAAATGAGTTGGATGGTGTTGTTGTTGGCGTCGATGATTGTCTATTGGCATTATTATTCCAAATAAATTGATTCAAACCACCCATTTTTTTCGTATCAAAGTTTTGATTGAGCTGCAATGTCTAATTCAAAAATTAATTTAATTAAAAATGTTTAGTTAAAATATGGGATTGATTTCGATTTGTGATCAACTTACCAAGCCCTCTAGTTTATTACTGTCAACAGCCTGGGAGCGGCTACCTTTGCTGGTCTGTACGTGCCAGGTATTATCATCATTGTGACCATTTGAGTTGCCACCACTGGTGCCTCCAGAATTACCACTGCTACTGACACCACTGTTTGGCTGCTGATGACGCATATTGCCACCAACATCGCCGCCGCGTTGGCTATGACTACCACCGTATCCAGATCGAGAATCACCATAACGGGCGCTACTGCGTTCATCACGCTTACCAGATCCGGATTGCGGCCCATTGGGGCTTGATGTAGACAGAGAGCCACTATAGTTCATGTATTGCGCGGATAATTGCTCATTTTTTGTCTCCTTTTCAATTTGTCCCATTGTTTTGGGTGCCTCATTTCGTGCGGACTGCCATTTGTTTTTGCGTAAATCGATTACGTCTTGCAGCATAAAACGAACTCGCGAACTTATTTTGGCACCGTCTTTGTCGGTTTTCGAAGCGATTGACTGCATTTTGGTGATTGATTTTTCAAGTGAATAACAACGACCCGGCTCTTTAGCAATAACGGGTGTTTGCTCAAACTTTGCTCCCACTGTTGTTAACAACTTGCATAGGCATTCCAACATGTCTTCTGAATTTGGGTTTAGCAGTGTATCGATGCAAGAATATATTATTTTGCCCGTCAACATGGAGATTTTAAAAAGTTCACCAATAAATCGCACTGTACCGCCGGAACGACGTCGAATCTTGCGCTCTTCTTCTTCCAAGAGGGCTTCTAGCTCAGCTTTTTCGTTGGGATCAGTGCATTTTTTGATCTTTTCTATAATGGGTTGTAGCTTTTTATCCTTAGCAGCGCCTTGCGAAACATTCTGCGTAAACTCTTTCTCCGTTTTGTCAAGCAGAGCGTTGCGAAAGTGTTGCAAATTCGATTTCGTGCCACTTTCCATGCGTTCATCTCTCGCTTTCACCTCACTTATTAGACGATGACACAGTCGCGCGTACGAAACGGAAAAGTTTGGTTCATCGATGGCCTTTTCGAAAACAAGAACAATCACTTCATCCATTTTATCAGGTGTATCAATCTTAAGTTTTACTATCTCCTCGACGAGAGTATCAAACCTCTCTGGAGTAAGCTTGTTTAGAATTCCACGCACCCGGCGCACAAGCTCATCTTTTTCTTCCGTTGATTTACCATCGGAGGCGACTTCAGATTCGACTGTTTTCACTACAAGTCGTGGTCGCCAGGCATTTTCCGTCTCGTTTAGCTTAACATCTTGGTTCAGTGATAAATTGACATGGATCATACCCTTCATGCTGCTCCTTGCACCTTGAACGCCGGACATTGAGACTTGTTTGCCAGCAAAATTGCTACCAGAAGAATCATTGTTTCGATTGCCTCCAATCATACCAACCATCGATTGAACACGTTTATTGTTATTGTTGTTGTTGTTGTTGTTACGCATAAACGTTGGCATTAGGTTTGGATGTGGCAATATTGATACATTCTTAACTTCAGGCTGTACACGTGACGCTTTTGCTTCGCGCAATTGTAATAATTGCTCTCGATCGTATTGCTTTTTACCGCTCGGATTACTCGGTGACCATTGGCCATCGTTGTAAGTGATAAGAGATAAGATTTCGGACTCTGCGGTATTTGCTTTTTCTGTTTCCTTTTCTGTTTCCTCACTTAGAATTTCACGATCTAATTCCTGCTCCTCGGACTCTTGGATGTTAGTAGCTGGTATGCTGTCTATATCAATTGAATCTGAAGCCCCGCCAATCTCAACATTATCACTTGCTTTAATATTTTCTTCAATTGAATTGCAAGTCTCATTCATCATCAGTGGAATTTGCACTTGATCAGTCTCATCGGGATTGATTTCTTGTAGTATGTTCGGTGAAGGCTCTACAACTTGTTCGTCTAAAACCGGCGTTGTACCAACGCTCTGCGGAATACTTTGCCCAGCTATTTGCATGGTAGCATGGACGCTATCGGCTAACTCAGATACCTTGGGGACGACATCGTTGTTAGGTAGATATTGCAATTGCGATTCCAACTGAGTGATTTCTGTAATTGGCGAGGCAATAGCCTCGGGCACCACAGGTACTGCTGGGTTAACAGTTGAACTTGGCTTTTCAAGTGGTTCGGTCTGCAACAACTCACTTTTCAATACCAAGTGTTTACCATCTGCAGTAAAAATGTATTCTTCCTTTGCTTCTTCGGCTGGTTTCTGCGGCTGGTACCTTGCCTTTATAGCTTCCAACCTCGTAAAAATCGGGTTTTTTGAACCATCCGCTTCAACTATAAATTGTGACGGGCAAACAAATTATTTTATGTACATATTTTTTAAAATTTTTTAAACAACTTATGTATATTTGATCAGTCATCAAGTTTTGATAGTTCAACAAACTTTTTATACCCTTAACCCATAAAATGGGTAAAAAAGGGTATAATGGTTTTGTGCAAAAGTATGTAACAGGCAGAAGGAAGCATCTCCGACCCCATAAAGTATATATATTCTTGATCAGCATTAACAGCCGAGTCGATATAGCCATGTCCGTCTGTCCGTCTGACCGTCTGTATGAACGCGTGGATCTCAGAGACTACAAGAGCTAGAGACTTTAGATTTTGCATATAAGTTCTCCTATAACATGAGCAGAACAAGTTTTCTTCAAATTATCGATAACTATTCTGGTTTCCGATATACACATGGAATCGATAACAAAAAAATATCGAATTTGGAAAATGTAAAAATGAGGTTTGAAATAATTAGTAACGATAGATCTTTTCTGAAAATTTCGTCCAAATCGGTTAAGAAACACCGGAGATATCGAATTTAATCGATTGAAGTTAAGTCAGTATACCAAAGTCTTATATAAATTTAATTTATTTATTGCAACGGGGTTCAGGGTATCTTCTAGTCGGGCTCTCCCGACTAGAAACTAAAGAGTATAAAAAAAAAAAGATATTTTGGGGACGTTAGCAGCTGTTCTCCCACCAAATTACGTAATTCTAGCTGTTGAATTGTGGGAAAAACGAGTTTTTTTTCAATTTGCACCTCGATGTGTATTGACTTGCTATCAATTTCCCGGTCCCCCAGTGGTCGTAGAGCTCCTATATTAACACTGTACTACGCAGACATGGACCAAGATATTGGCAAAGTTCCAAGCCTTTAGTTCCACGAAACGCGTGCATATTCGGACAGACAGTATGACGGACATTGTACAAAAAGATATATTCTTTACCTTCGGTATAAGCAGCATTTTCGATTCAAAAAGGCAGGGGTGTTCCGACACAAAATTTGTTGATGTGAAAAATATAGAGCATAATAAAACAAGCTGTTTCCCAATAATTTTAGTTCTGCGATCAGTCTCCATTATAAAGGCAAGCTTTAATGCTTTCTTACTACTAGGGTTATGTACTTTACGTTAACGGAAAAATAGTTCTTGTTTTTTGCTACAAAAATTACTATAATTCCATATATCGAATGTCAAGGGGACGTGAAAAAACTTAGTTATATAGAACGGGTTTTTCATTGAACCAAATTGCATTGTTTTGGAAATGAATTCTTTATAACTTCCATATAACGAACTTCAAGAGGGCAAGAAAAAACTTCGTCATATAGACACATTTGTTCTGTTTTATGTGCTGACTTAAAAACAGCCCAAGAACAAATTTCACTGACGCCGGCTGTCGCAACTACAATTTATATAGCGAAGATCAAAAAATAAGCAAAGAACATGAAAACAAAAGGGTAATTGAAAAAAAAAATGTATCGTCTTGTTTTCTGTTTTGAATGCTTTTGTGCATTATAAGAAACAATAATCAAGCCGAAAATTCGTTAGAGGGAGATCTAAATAGCATGAGCGTTCGAGCTACGGCCTAAAAAAAGGTCGATACAGGGATATTCTTTGCAGCGAGAGCAAAACACACTGAAAATCTAACCAAAATGTTCGTTATATGGATTTTCGTTATATGGAAGTTCAACTGTATATATGGGCATTTCCAGAAAAAGGTCCACCGCGACGAAAAAATTAAAGGTTGATAATTTTTACGACGATTTGTTCTGAAAAGTTTTGGCCGCCACAGCTCGTTGTAAAGGAGTATGTGAATAGGCGCAATGATAATTATAATAATAATGGTATTAAGATTACTAGTGCACAGCCTGTTAGCCACCCTGTGGCCTCCACGTCGTCGGCAAAAAACTAACAAATGTAATTAGCTTGGCCTACCAAAATATTAGAAGCCTTAACACTAAACTTGCCAAATTATATGTTAACAGCCTATCTTTTGATTCACAAATACTGAAACCTGGTTAAAACCCGATATTTTTTATTATTCCGTTTTTCCTTCTAAATACAATTTATATAGATGCGATCGCACTTCCCGCAAGGGGGGTGGTGTTCTCATTGCTGTTGACTCCTGTATTTCCTCTGAACAGATTCTTTCTCAGAATCTTCCGGACATAGAGTTTTTATGTGTTAAAATATTACTAAATGGCCGTTCACTTTATGTTTCTTGCTCTTATATTCCTCCTCATTCTGATATTAACATTTACTCATCCCATCTTAGTGCCCTGCAACTTGTTTCGTCATTTTTGACAGATATGGATAATCTGATAGTGGTTGGTGATTTTAATCTGCCACATGTTGTATGGTCTGTGATTGACACATCTTCGGCGGTATTACCAGTCACTTCTGATGATTTTATAGAGTTAGGCCTATCGCAAGTTAGCAGGGTGCATAACTGTAGTGGTAGAATGTTGGACTTAAGTTTTGTTTCTGACTCAGATTGCAGTAATGCTAGTAGAATACCCTCTCTAGTGCTTCCGGAAGATACCTACCATCCAACCTTAGAACTATCCATCGAAATTCTTAACCCTAGTTCAATATCTAATAATACTTTAAAAACCCGTTGCTTTCGTAAAACTAACTTTACTAAATTAAATTATCTTCTTCAACATACTAATTGGTCTCGCCTTTATTCTTGTAGTGATATAGAAACTGCCATTGCCATATTTTATAGGACCATGAATTCGCTTTTGGATATTTGTGTTCCCCTCACTTGTTCTTCAAGTGATAATAAACCACCTTGGTTTACGAAGGAACTATCGAAATTGAAAAACGCGAAGACAAGATCATATAAAAAATTTAAAAAATGGGGAACAACTTTAGGTTTATCTTCGTATTTAGTAGCAAAATCTAGTTTTCTTTCTGTTAACACATCTTGTTATAATAATTATCTTAATCGTTGTAGACTAAACTTTTCACGTGACCCTAAACAGTTTTATAAATTTGTTAACTTTAAACGTAAGTCTTCTTGCTTGCCATCCTCAGTATACCTTGATTATACAAAAGCAAGTTCTGATCAGGCAGTGGCCGATCTATTTGCTGAGTATTTTCAATCAGTATACTCAACGAGTTTATATAGTTGCAGTAATTCCTATCCTTTTCAAATTCAAACATCAAATTGCATATATGTATGTCCCAGTAATTACTGAGTCCACCCTCCTGAGTGAATTTAACTCTATCAAACCTGGCTACTTGCCTGGTCCTGATGGAGTGCCAGGTTGTATTCTTAGATACTGCGCGGATTCTCTTTGTAAGCCCTTAAATAAATTATTTAACTTGTCTGTTGACTCAACTGTGTTTCCTGATATATGGAAGGAATCCTTTATAATTCCACTCCATAAAAATTCTTCAAAATCAAACGTTAAAAATTATAGGGGTATATTCAAGTTGTCTGCCATACCAAAAGTCTTTGAAAAAATTGTATGTTCTCAACTGCAACACGGATGTAGTTCAATTATATAGCCTAATCAATACGGTTTTGTTAGGCGAAGATCAACTACCACTAACCTTCTTGAATTCACATCGCTTGTTATCAAAGGGTTTCAGGAAAAAATGCAAACTGACATTGTTTACATCGGTCGGTATCTAAACCTATTTTAGTTACCTCTGGTGTTCCCCAGGGTAGTCACCTTGGACCTTTGCTATTTAATTTGTTTATTAACGATCTTCCAGCTGTTATTACTAACTCTTTTGCTTATATGTTTGCTGATGATGTAAAACTATGTTTCACCTACAATGATGCTTCTCTGTGTAACTTACTACAGTCGGATTTGTGTGCCCTGTCGGCCTGGTGTCATTTCAACTTACTCAACTTAAATTGTTCAAAATGTAAAGTCATGACTTTTTGTAGAAGTACGCCTCATACTGCTCACTACTTGCTTGATGCTTCACCACTTGACCGCGTGTTTGAAATTAAAGATTTAGGCATTATTCTTGACCCTAAATTAAAGTTTGACTCTCATATTTCGTCTATGGTCAATAAGGCCATTAATGTCCTTGGCTTCATCAAGCGGTGGTCGAGAGAGTTTAACGATCCCTAATCCACTAAAACGCTTTATACATCCCTAGTTCGTCCTATCCTGGAGTATGGATCTTGTGTGTGGTCTCCACAATACTCAATTCACCAGGATAGAATTGAATCTGTGCAGAAGAAATTTCTTCTATTTGCCCTTAGAAGTTTTAACTGGGTTCCTGGAGTTGACTTACCCCCGTATTCAAGTAGACTCCCTATGATTAATCTACCCTCCCTGTTAAACCGTAGAACTATGCATGGAGTATTATTTATTACTAACCTACTTAATGGTGAAATCGACTCATCAGTTCTTTTGAGTCAAATTAAATTTAATGTCCCAATTAGATCTTCACGTAACTTTTTACCCCTTAGCCTTGATCGTTGCTTGAGCAACTATTTAATTCATGAACCATTTCGGGTTATATGTTCTGACTATAACAAACTTTATTCTCTTGTCTCCTTGGAGGCCTCAACTCAAGTACTAAAATTATCGATCCTTTTTGCTTTATCTAATCTTAACCACTAACCACTAGATACTTATCTAACGTTGGTCTGATTGGGTTTTTCTGGGTTTTTCCCAATCCACGCAACAAATGTTGGACCACTAATTTTATTGTTGAATTTCCCAGAGCTTTAACGTTAACTTTATAAATTTTTACCTTAAATTACTTTCAGATTTATATATAATTTAATTTTACATAATTTTAATTTCAACTATTAATTTTATTTTAATTTTAATTAATTTGGATTTTATGTCAGCTGATCATAGTTGACAATAAACAAACAAATAAAAAAAAAAAAAAATAAACAGCATACTCAAAAAATATAATATTTCTTAATATTTTACCGCTAATTAAACATGTATTCCTTATTATTATTATCTTTAACATATTTCTAAGTTGTGAAGTTATATTTTTTGTTTTCCTAAATAAAATTTGATGAAAAGATACAGTCACAAACTAAGTGGAAATCTTGACACGTTCGCGATGTCAGGTTACAAATTACTAATCAAACATGTAAAATAAATACAGTCGAACTTCCATACAATGAAGTTTTTTCTTGTGCCCTTGAGATTCGTTATATGGAAGTTTGACTGTAAAATGATAGTAACATACCAAAGTGAAATGGAAAACTACATTAATTAAATACGGTTTAAAAGTATTTTCTTCCAAATTACTTGCCACATTTCGCAAACTTTTGCATTTGCCAACATGAACTCGAACATGATTTCCATTTTTTGTCACGTTCGGAATGCACTGTTTTCTATAAATAATTCGAAAACGGCAAGTCTTCAAATCTTGTCTTTCACCATAAAACTAGTGTTGATAAAACGCATTAAACACGTGAGAAAATATTTTTGAATATGTCAACTATTGCCATTTTTTTTTTCATTTAAAGTCGTACAAATGTCACGTTCGCGATCCTGGAAATGCCCATATATAAATAAGTTTTTGGTAGAGAACATAAAAAAATGTTGTGGCGGTTAGTTGAATCTATTTTTGAGACTGAACATATAAAGGTAACGCATAAGTTGTATTAGAATTAATTGCAAACGTTTGTCAAAAATACTTAAGTAAACATGCGCATATCATGTTAGATTTGGTTCGTTTTACTCATCAAGTGATTGCCTGTGTCCAAACAACTATCGCGTTGTTGCCTAGCGCTATAGATAGACACACACGCAGACGATATTAAATCGCGCAACCACTAACACACTAAAATGATCTTCATCGAAAGCCAGCTAGCGACCGGCCATGGATTGAGCATCGAACAGCGACCACTACTAAAATCGCTGCACAAACGAGGCAAACAGAAATATGTGCAAACTACTAGCGCCAACAATAAGCCAAAAGCGGCAAACAAGTCAGGAGTAAAAGCAAAAGTTAAAGTGTTGGCACACCTACCTAAAATCGCTCTCTCGCTTCATCTTCTCTGACGCATGCACACATGATTATAATATTCATATACACAGATACACAAGTTAAGCCAAACACGTGTTCGCATGCGGGAGAGGGTAAATTTAAATGCGTCGAAAAAGCAACAACGCAATGTGATGTGATTATCTACAATACATATATATAAATAGAGAGAGAGAGAGAGAGAGAGAAAGAGTAACGATCATATGAGAATGATTTTATTGAGAACCAGAAATAAAGTAAATGAGTAAAATATTCGTCGTCGCTAACACACACACATGTGGATTGAGTAGAAAAAAATATTTGTGTACGCATTTTAATTACCACGCATAAAAACTTAATCATAGATAACGCCGCAATAGAATAAAGGCTTTACGCAACATGCACATATGGCATCCTTTTAACATTACAGTCAATACTTAAAGTATAAGATTTTTAAATTTGTCGGCTTCATCTGTGCTAGTTTATACATCTTCTGGCACAAAAAATAATCTATTTATTGTTGTAACCTGACGGTAAACGGACAAAAAAAAAAACATTTGAATCGGGAACATCTTCCACACGCATAAATAACTGTTGATAAAATTAAGTTTTTTACTAAAAAATCAACAAAAACTACTAAGCATTATTAAACAAGTAAATCAAAAAAAGTTGAAGACATGCTTTTATACGCTCTTTTGCATACATTTGTAATCGATTTTTTATACCTAAAATCAAACATGGTTTTGTAATTTAAAAAAAAAAAAAAATTTAAATAATAAAATAAAATAAAGCATGTCTCGGTCGGAGTTCGAACCCACTACCTTCGGCCTGTGAAGCGGCAGTCTTTTCTCTATGCCACCAGAGCTTGTTGGTTTTGATAGTCAAATTAGTAAGTTAAGCAAAAAGGAAAACTGTTTTTCGTGGTTTTTACATGATATTATATATTTTATCGTGCCAAAAACTTTAAAAACATGTATTGTCATCTGAAACACATCTTTGGTGAAAATTTCAGAGCTCTAGCTAGTCGGGAACTTGGTGAAAATTTGATTACAAGAATCCGGTACAAACAAAAAAAAAAACAAGTGGAAACTTTGCAGTCGGACGCTACCGACTGCGGTATACTCTTTACCAGTATTAAAACCGGTAAAAAGAGACCTGAATGCAAAGGGGTACGGATGCGGCAGGGGTGAACGCTGCCTTAAAGATTCTCCGATGCAGATGGGGATGCCACCAGATGTCTTCCTTCCAAATTTGGTGACTTTAGCTCGAAGTTTGTAAAAGGTGGGGAAAGAGGGGCTGGAGGCAGATCTTTGTGTGTTTGAATGTCACTGGCTAGCTTCATACAAAATTTGGTGCCTCTAGCTCAAAGTTTGTAAAAGGTGGGGAAAGGGGGGCGAAATGGGTGCGCGTGACTCCAAAACTTTGATGCAGATTTTTTGGGGTCGTTGCCAACTATCTTCCTACCAAATTTGGTGGCTCTAGCTTCTCAACTCTGGAAGATACACGCATTCCCGTTTTTGACGAAGCGTTGGGGCGGATGGGGGCGGCTAGGGCAGTATTGGTGGGCGTGGCATCCAAACTTTTAAAGCAGTTTTTGGGGGGTCATTATCACCTATATTGGCACCAAATTTGGTGGCTTTAGCTCGAAAACTGTGGGAGATATAGGCTTTTCCGATTTCAAAATGCGAGGGGGCTGGGGGCGGAATGGGGGCGTGGCTCCAAAATTTTTGATGCAGTTTTTTGGGGTTGTTAGTAGCTATCTTCTTACCAAATTTGGTAGTTAAGGCTGTAATGATGTGCGAAATATGTGGATTTATCGGTTTTGAGTTATCGAATTTATCGATTTGCCAGCCCCCCAGTTATCGTAGAACCCCCATCTTGACACTTTAATTTACTATCCCATAGATAAAGAGAATTGGAAAGTTTCAAGTCTCTAGCTTGAAGGGTGTGGAAAAAAGTTGCGAACATACAGACAGACGGACCGACGGACTGACACCATGACGGACATTGCACAAACCCAATATACTCTTTACCTTTGGTAACGAGTATAAAAAGCAAAACAAACAAACAGACAAGTCAAGTTAAATAAAAGCATGTAAAAACAAGTAAGAAGGCTCTAGTCGGGACAGCCCGACTAGAAGATACCCTGAACCCAGTTGCAATAAATAAATTAAATTTATATAAGACTTTGGTATACTGACTTAACTTCAATCGATTAAATTCGATATCTCCGGTGTTTCTTAACCGATTTGGACGAAAGTTTCAGAAAAGATCTATCCATTCTTTCAACCCTCATTTTTACATTTTCCAAATTCGATATTTTTTTGTTATCGATTCCATGTGTATATCGGAAACCAGAATAGTTATCGATAATTTGAAGCAAACTTGTTCTGCTCATGGTATTAGGAGAACTTATATCCCAAATCTGAAGTCTCTAGCTCTTGTAGTCTCTGAGATCCACGCGTTCATACAGACGGACAGACGGACGGACGGACATGGCTAAATCGACTCGGCTATTGATGCTGATCAAGAATATATATACTTTATAGAGTCGGATATGCTTCCTTCTGCCTGTTAAATACTTTTGCACAAAACCATTATGCCCTTATTTACCCATTTTATGGGTCAAGGGTATAAAAAAGCTTCAAAGCGTTTTCTCACAAACCAAAAAACAAACCTCTTGTTTTTAAATTTTTTCAAGTGAGTATTTTTATACCCTTAACCCATAAAATGGGTAAATAAGGGTATAATGGTTTTGTGCAAAAGTATGTAACAGGCAGAAGGAAGCATCTCCGACCCCATAAAGTATATATATTCTTGATCAGCATCAACAGCCGAGACGATATAGCCATGTCCGTCTGTGTTTCTGTTGTCTGTCTGTCTGTCTGTATGAACGCGTGGATCTCAGAGACTACAAGAGCTAGAGACTTCAGATTTTGTATATAAGTTCTCCTATACCATGAGCAGAACAAGTTTGCTTCAAATTATCGATAACTTTTCTGGTTTCCGATATACACATAATATCGATAACAAAAAATATCGAATTTGGAAAATCTAAAAATGAGGTTTGAAGTAATGGGTAACGATAGAACTTTTCTGAAAATTTCGTCCAAATCGGTTAAGAAACACCGGAGATATCGAGCTTAATCGATTGAAGCTAAGTCAGTATACCAAAGTTTTATATAAATTTAATTTATTTATTGCAACTGGGTTCAGGGTATCTTCTAGTCGGGCTCTCCCGACTGGAGCCTTCCTACTTGTTTTTATATTGCCTGCTTGCAAATGACGAGTAGGGGTTAGGTTACAGGGTTAGGCGATGTGTTCAACGATAGTCTTAAGCACATTTTGGGGGATATCTTTACCTCAGGTATCAGAGTATAAGCAGTTCGCAAACATCTCAGAGAAAAACAAGTGGAAACGTTGCAGTCGGATGCAACCGATACTCGTTACCAGTTTTAAAACCGGTAAAAAGAGGCCTGATTGCAAAGGGGTACGGATGCGGCAGGTATGTACGCTGCCTTAAAGATTCTCCGATGAAGATGGGGATGCCACCAGCTATCTTCCTTCCAAATTTGGTGACTCTAGCTCAAAGTTTGTAAAAGGTGGGGAAAGGGGGACTGGGGCAGTATGGGTGGGCGTGTCATCCAAATTTTTGATGCAGATCTTTGTGGAATGTCAATTGCTATCTTCATACCATATTTGGTGACTCTAGCTCAAAGTTAGTAAAAAGTGGGGAAAGAGGGGCGCTATGGGTGGGCGTGGCATCCAAATTTTTGGTGCATATCTTTGTGGAATGTCTATTGCTATCTTCATACCAAATTTGGTGACTCTAGCTCAAAGTTTGTAAAAAGTGGGGAAAGAGGGGCGCTATGGGTGGGCGTGGCATCCAAATTTTTGGTGCATATCTTTGTGGAATGTCTATTGCTATCTTCATACCAAATTTGGTGACTCTAGCTCAAAGTTTGTAAAAGGTGGAGAAAGGGGGGCTGGGGGCAGTATGGATGGGCGTGGCATCCAAATTTTTGCTTCAGATCTTTGTGGGATGTCAATTGCTATCTTCCTACCAAGTTTGGTGGCTCTAGCTCCACAACGCTGGAAGATACACGCATTTGCGTGTGCGGGGAGGCTGGGGGCGGAATGGGTGAGCGTGGCTCCAAAATTTTTGATGCAGTTTTTTGGGGGTTTCTTGTAGCTATCTGCTCACCAAATTTGCCATTTGATTTATCGTTGAACCCCAATCTTGACACTTTAATTTACTATCCCATAAATAAAGAGAATTGGAAAAAAGTTGCGAACATAAAGACAGGCAGACGGACGGACACCATGACGGACATTGCACAAGCCCAATATACTCTATACCTTATGAGTATAAAAATTTAAAAGCTGGGAGCCTTTGGAGAAGCCAACTTTTAAAATTCTACACGTTAAAATCAATAAGTAACAATCGCAAGAAGTTAAAAAAAAACTGTCAACTGTACCACTATTCATGTTATTATAGCTTTTTGTTAATTATTTTCTACAATGATCTAGGTCGATATTACACTTACCAGATGAAAAACCTGTAGATGACGCAGACTCATCTTTTGGGGAGACGATAGGAATTCTGCAATCGAGAAGAGAGTTTCAGTTAGTCATTACGATGTTGTTTTTTTAGTTTTTGTATAATTACATACTTTTTACTCTTGGTCTTCTGGGGTGTCGGTAATATTTCTACAGATGGAGCGTCCGACATTGCCGAAACCACTGGGGTAGTAAATATTCCCCTATCTAGGCTTGAGTTTATTTTATCTACATATGAATATATGGAGGTGATCAGCGGATTTCAAATCATTTTCTTGAGAATTACCTACCTAAACCTAATTTGTGCAGAACAAATGCCCCTGAATCATTTAAAATAATCGTTACTCCTCCTTGCTCTTGGGGTCCGTCGTTTTCCACGTTCGAATTACTCTATACAAAAAAAAATTAATTGATTTAATATACAATCTAATACTAATATAATTTATAGGATTCCACATTACCTTATCAAGATCATCAAGAATATTCTTCTTTGTTGCTGGATCTATGATTTGCAATCGATGCTGATGTCGACGCCTACTTGACGGCTGCATTTGAACCGGCTGGGTTGCCACATTTGGTGGCATCACACCGACCATTGGCGGTACACTAACTTGCCCGCTACCGTTACCACCAACACCAATCACCGTACTTGCGGCTGGTTGAACAGCGCCCGTAAGCAGCTGCAGTTGGGAGGACGAGGTCCCAGGACCAGCCAGCGGTCCATTTGGGCCCCCCGGCTGCACCGGCATCGTGTTGCCAATGTTAACGCTAGTGTTAACAGCAACGCCACTGCGTGAATGCGGTGGCTGTTGTTGCAGTGAGGGAAGATATTGGTAGGGATAGTACGGAATGGGTGTGTGTGCATATTGAATATGTGGCGTTTGGAAAGTGGGTTGTCGTTGACCAAATTGCGAGTACGGCTGTATAACTAAATTCGGGTACATTGCTGGCATGTGTAAGTGGCGGGGTCCTCCTGCTCCACCAGAGCCACGGGGAGCATTCGATGATGGTGACGGTCCGCGAAAGATTCCACTTTGTTGATTTGATCGGGTGTTGCCAGAACTGTTGTTTCCCGATGATACATACTGGAAAATTTAGAATCGTATTTTTGGTTTTAGTTTTACAGCTTTTTTGGATCGCGCAATTACTGTGAATAGCCCGACCCCTACCAATGTTTAACCTAGTTCTTGATTTTGTATACTCTTGCAGAGTATGTTAGTTCTGTTGCAAATATTAAGTTAATAAATCTTTTGTTTTGTATATTAAAAAAAATCAACTTCGATTTGAGCAGTTGAACTTCTTGTGCAAGGGTATATATAGTATTCGGCATATGCATAAGATAACCGCTAGCTATCAAGTCATCAAGTCGTTCAACCCGAATAATCTAAATGTGTACATTTCGCTTTATCACATATCCTTTAAGAGATTTAAATCTAAATTTTTTAAAAATTTATTTTAGACTATTAAATTAAACATACATATTACGTTATTTTTTTGGCACGTAAGAATACAGTCGAACTTCCCTATAGCGAATCTCAGGGGAATAAGAAAAAAATTCGTTATAGAGAAATTCGATATGCATAGTATGTGTTTTTTATTGAACCAAATTGCAGTGTTCTAGAAATGATATCGAAATATTCAAAACTTCGTTATATGAACACTATATGACTGTATAACACTTAAAAACAGTATGGTAAGTACTTCATTAATATATATTTATGAGTAAGGCAGCAAGACCGATTTTACGTAAGTCATTTCCGATATAAGAAAGCGATGGGCTGAGGGAGCGGCAGGGGTGGATGAGGTATCGAAATTTATATGCAAATCTTAGATGATCTTTACCTGCCATATTGCCTTCTATTTTGTTAAGTCTAATAACTGAAATTACTGTAATAAATCGTGGAATCGACATGCTATCGATTTCCTCCTGTGTTTTGTCAACAAACAAGTATATGAGAAAGATAAATATTTTTAAGTGGAAGTCCGCTTGAAAACACTGGTGCTAAGCTAGCATCCTTCAAAGAAAACACGTGTGTAATATTTTGCCATCGGACTGTAATGGATTTGGGAAACACCAAATACCAAGTCGGTCTGAAATCATCATCAATGTAACTCTTGACAGATATGCAAAAATAATCTATCTTGAGTGTGTAGGGAGAGCTACCAATGTGTTTATTTTAATTTTTTTTTTTTTTTTGCCTACCTCTTGGGCTTGTTGGAAGCTACTGTGTTGTGGCAGCAGATTATTATTTTTATAATCGTATTTCCGGCTATCGACACAACTGACGCCTAAAAGGCTCTTGTCGTGAATAAAAGACGTACTGCTGGACGAGCCCAAGGTGATGCCAAGTGTACTGCCAATTTGCGTATTTGACAGCGATATGAGGCTTTGATTGCTTCCGTTAACACTGCTGGCATTGCTATTGCTGCCGCTGGCATTGGCATTTGATACTGTAACATTTCCAGCGCTTCCCCCTTTCGACATCTCTGATACCACCGCTGGTATGCTGCCTATAAAGCGACAATTGGTGTCGACGGTTCCTCCACTGCTTCCACCACCAGGCAAGTGTGACCTGTGCTGCCCAGTTAGATTAAAGATCGCAGCTGAGTTTAGTTCGGCTGTATTCAGTTGACAGCTGCTATTTACTGTCATTATGTTACCGCCGCTACAAATGACTGTGGACTGCTGCTGCTGGGATCCAGCTGAGATTCCCGGCGCTATCGTTGGTCTGTTCACAACGTTCGCATAGCTCTGTGCCTGATGTGGCGACTGTGTTTGGTGTGCCACCATGTGATTTGTCGTCGTCGTCTGCTGCTGCTGAGCACTTGTCGTTGACGTTTTAAGTATAGAGACTACGTTGTAAGCCTTGTTAATCTGAAACTGCGGCTGGGTCGTACTGTGTTGTTGTGAAAGGGTCGGCTTGATAATAGGCGCCGCTTGCGAAGCATACTTTTTTGCCTTTTTATTTGAAGGCAATATCTACAAACAGATTGCAAAACAGTTTGATATTTTTGGGGCTATATTAATTATAGCACTGATTTTTAACATAGCCTTGGGGCCAGTAGTTTATTAAATTGTGAAAACAATAAAAGGGCCAACGAAATAGGCAACTAAATCAAATAACAAATATATCTAACACTATTAACCCGATATAAATTATTTAAATCATAAGACACTAATTTACAAAATCTGGACAAGACACATCAAATCAAAATATATTAACATCTGCAGTTCGTTTGCGCACATCTAACAAGTTTTAAGAAGTCCAATCTAAATTTTTGTTTTGTAAGGATCAAGGATATACCTACAAAAGTATATGCATTGCTAAGTAGCTCACATTATTAAAATGGTTGAATAAAAAAAAGCAGCAACCTAATGTTAATGGCAAAGATGAGTGGCCAAACGGCGTCAAAGCAAATCTCTGTTTTACTGGTTGTTTAGCTGCCACAATTTAGAGTGACTTTTCAGTATAAGCCGACAAATAACCATATTTAATCGCAATGTTATTAATTAATCGATAAAAAGCTTATAACGTAATTGTAAAAATGATTTTTTTTACTCATACAGATCGTTTGGGGACATATGTATATAGATAAACCGCAAGTGGAGAGACAGCATAACTGAGAAATTTTGTTTTTCAAGAAAAAAAAATTGGCAGTATGGCAAACCACCTTTCAATACCACACAGCTCTCATTATAAAAAATGTGTGTGTGAAATATATAGCTGATCAATGATATATCGAACTTTTAGCTTTAACTTAAATTTAAAACAGAAACAAAGGAATATCTTAAAGGAACTTGTGCTGAAGCATCTTATAACAATTTTAACAAGTAAAGAAATGAAAATAAAACAATAATACATAAAATTAATTATTTTGACTTTTGAAAATGCGGTATTTGTAAAGAAATTTTACCTTTTTATAGTGTATATGAAATTAAAATAAAAAAAAATAAAATATTTACATATTCGATTCATGTTATCTTCGCTTTTAGCTGTTTCAAGTATCTTACGCACGTAGGGGGTTTATAATAGGATAAAAGGTCACGTACCAAATTTTGAGGCTGCATGATTGTTGTAGCGATGTCAGCTTGTGTTGATAGTGGTGAAGCAGCTGGTTGCATTACGAAAAGTCCAGTCCGTTTGATAAGCGTTAGGCGTCAAACGGATATGCGTTTCCCGTTTGATTGACCGATATCCAGGGCGATTTTTTAACCGCTTTCAATTCGTCACACAACCATCTGTGTTTTTTCTTCTGTAAATCACAAGATAGTTGCAAATGTCGCCTGTTTTTTAAGATTTTAGAGTTTTTGCTTACCTGCAAATATATAATTTTATTGTTTACAAAATATTTATGCGTAGCAATTCTTTAAATTTGTGAACAAACAAGATCGATCTAAAAGGGAAACAAATATTGGTTATAAGACAACTAATTTTTTGTAAAGTTTATATTTTAAAAATAATAATTACATTTATTAAGCATTTATTTATCATAACTATTTTATAATATATTAACAATATATAATATATTTACTTTTAATTATTTTAAATATATTTACAGGTGTAAGACACAATAAATTAAAGTTGATCTTTTTATAATCATGCTTCCTTCACCCGTTTGCCATTTGCCGACGTTGCGACGTTGACGTCGTACATGCGAGCGAGTGAGAGAAGCACAGGAGGGGGTCGAGAAATTCACCGAACGACTCTTTCACAAAGAAAAATGTTAATTTTAATCTGCCTGAATTTATATTAACGTGGACGTGCACAAAGCTTTCGATTGTCAATTGACAGTATTGTAAATGAAAGGTGAACGAATATTTATACGATTTATACGCAATGAAAAGCAACGTCAACGAGTAGTTGCATTGTAGTAGAAAATGTCATCATGTAATTTTCTTTAGCTCCGTTCTCATTCTCAAAACTATTTTACCTGGACCGTTCGTCACCAATATATCAAGCACTTATATACAATAACAAAAACAGTTTCGGCACTGTAGTAAAATAAGTTATACTTGACTTTGTGTTTATTTCCAAAAACAAATTTTCTATTAATTTCATTCCACATGCAATGTGCTGCTCAGGAATGGTAATCGATATAGATCGATATATTATTTAAGAAACCATTTAATCACATTGTTGATGCTTTGTTTGATCGATTTGTCTTGCGACATATATTGTCGATTGACAGAGTAGAGTAATTTTGTAATATTCTTTTGACAATATAAATAAAAATAAACTACAATATAAGGATATAACTACACGGAGTAAAGATCATATTTATAAATGCTTTATTATGTAGTAAAAAAAATTTAAAACGGCGCCATCTACTGGCTTCTTGACTTGTAAATGAGAGTAAGGATATTTGCGCAGCGTGAAGTTGGCTGGCTACCCTGCACACGCGAGCTTTTGTCATTGAGCAATATTGTTCATGTTTATAACATTATCGCCATAGACTCACAGACGAATAGTGTAATTTGTTAATTTGTCGATGGCTGGGCCAAGTCGGCCAACGTTGTTTAGCTTTTTTTTTGTGACCGCAAAGCGAAGCGTATGCCGCACTTCATTTCTCTTGCTGTTGTCACAAAATTTGATATATGTATGTTAGTTGGTCAATGTCATTGTCCTTAGCCTAGGACTAATAAACCTATAAATATTTATTCGTCGATTATCCTTAGCGCAATGGCGTAGCTACCGCCGTATCTGCCGTCTCAATTATACGAGGCCCCCGCGCCACGGGGGCCCCAACGTGCGTAAGCAAAAATCTTTACCCTTCCTAAGAGCCCCAAGAGATGACAACTGATAGCAGTTGCGTTAAAGTGAAGACGGTCACACTCAACTTTATAAAAAACTTTAAGCGCAATTTAATAAATCTTTCTTTCTATAGCTAAGCCACTCTTAAAGTTAGTGACTGATAAATTTACGTTTTATACCTTTTTTTTTAACAAAATCTGTTTTTAGATTACTCTAAAACAAGTCGGTTGTCTCTGCATTCAATTTCGTTCTGCATCGCCCCTTGTGCTGTACCGTGTTAACCAATCAGTTAGTCAGGCTTAATAGTTTTGTGTATATAGATACTAATATGTGCACCTAACTGTAAAGTTTCTCTTAAACCAATGCTATAGGAAAAACAAGGCCCATTGCGTCTCTTGCAAAAATCGGGAGAGCTAAAGCTTAAAGACGAGCTTTTTCATCTCTTATGAATGCTTCAGAACAAACCTACTGTAGGAGGCATGGTGTGTTTGGTAAGAGTTGTGTACAGGGAATATTCTTTTATTGGTACGTGTGTTTTTTTAGGTGCTTGTTTTATGTTGCCATTTTCTCTTTCGAATCCATTGCGGCTGCTGCAGTGGTGTTGGTCCTGCCGAAATGGCCATTCAAGGAGAGATGGCCATTTAGATGGCTGCTGTGAGTGTTGTTGTTGCTGCTTTTACTGTTGTTCTTCCTATGGTGCCATTGCTCATCGGCTTGATGTTGTTGTAATGCTGCCGTGGTCGCTGCTGCTACAAGAACTGCTTGGGCTTATCATGTGTAAATCAGTTTATCTACAGTTAATACTATGGACAGATGTGCGCGTTACTCGCTCTCGTCGCAATCATAATTTTTAATTAAAAATAATAACGTGAATACTTGCAAATGATTATTAAAAGCATATATTGACATATTTATTTATTAACATGAATGAAAACCCAAAAGAGAGCTAAACTATGGTATGTATACACTAACTTATTTGTTATCCTTAAATTAACAAACTACACAGCATGTACTTACATAAATACATGCATATGTATTTATGTACATAGGTTTGTATGTGCAACGTTACTTGATGTGGTTGGACTTGTGAAAGATGTTTATTTGTTTACGAATTTAAACTTCTGCAGAGTACAATTGAAATAAAAAAGTTAGAGTATGAATGCCACAGTGTTTGTACGTATTAAAATGTACTTAAACACTTACTTTTAAAGTTAAACCGAGTTGCAAAGCATTTATCTATAAGTACTATAAAATTCTAGTCATATCGAATTTCACATATTGAACAAGTCTTTTGTACCTACTCTTATACTCGTTAATGTATACCACATACGTGTGTATGTATATGATAAATATTTATATTTGGTGTATGTTGTAAGAGCAAGTGTTCATTGTAAGTACGTATGCTGGTGCTAATTTTGCTCCTGTGCGCATTGCCATCATCAACGGTACCATTCTTGTTGGTACTTCTGGTAATGTTCTTGCATGGAAGCTTTTTCTGGGTCGCCATTGTAACTTTCCACACACACACTCATACAAAAACATTAGTGTATAAAAAGGACGTGCATTGCATGAAGACAAAGCTTCGGAAACATGTTCTGTTTTTTTTTTTTTTTCTTGTGTAAAAAGCATCCCCAACTGTGATTCTCTTTTGAGTGCTTGAAATTGTCTTTCCTCAATTTCTCTCTTTCTCTTAACACAAGTGATTCCAAAGGTGAGCGCAAGCATACTTTCCAACTTAAGACATTTTTAACCATCCTAAGATACATATGTATGTGGCATAGATAATTTAAATGGGTAGTCAAAATGAACTGGATAACAAAGAAAAATTAAATAAAATAAAGTAAAATATAGCTTTAATAAAATTAAAATCAGTTAAGTTAATTAAATTTAAACAAAAATAATTCATAAGTTTTATTTCACTGTGCACTAAAGAATAATGACAAACTAACCTAAATTTCCTGTAGCTCTTATTTATTTCTAACGTTTAAAATCATATACAGATTTCTAACTATTTCTATAATTATTATCTCGGCTACTTTTCTGATAGGTAATCAAATATAGTGGATATTTTTTACATAAATGAATGAATGTATGTGAGTACATTACTTGCATAGGGATACTTATGTATATTCCATAAATCAAACAGATGGTAAATGCGCTTTTAACGAATTGACAAACATGTCGGAAACATTAAAAATCAACTGCGGTGCAAACAATATTCAAGTTAGCATGATGGCCATAGTGCTGACTTGCTGCTTACCACTTCTACCACTACCACATCTGGCAGGTGCTGGATCATCGCAGGCTCATGACACAGTGTCTGTGTCCTTGCCAGGTGATATAATACTTGGCGGCTTGTTTCCCGTTCATGAGAAAGGCGAGGGAGCACCGCCATGCGGTCCCAAGGTCTACAATCGTGGAGTTCAGCGTTTGGAGGCCATGCTTTATGCCATCGATCGTGTAAACAATGACACAAACCTCCTACCGGGAATAACGATAGGCGTACACATATTGGATACATGTTCTCGCGATACGTATGCTTTGAATCAGTCCCTGCAGTTTGTACGTGCCTCGCTTAACAACTTGGATACATCGGTGTTCGAATGCTTAGACACATCGACACCACAGATACGAAAGAATGCAACGTCGGGTCCTGTGTTTGGTGTTATTGGTGGATCGTATAGTTCAGTATCGTTACAAGTGGCAAATCTATTAAGGCTCTTTCACATACCGCAAATATCACCAGCATCGACGGCAAAAACGCTTTCGGATAAGTCACGATTTGATTTGTTTGCACGTACCGTTCCACCAGATACATTTCAATCCGTCGCATTAGTAGACATTATCAAGAACTTAAACTGGTCCTACGTATCCACAATTCATTCGGAAGGCTCCTACGGTGAGTACGGAATTGAGGCCTTTCATAAAGAGGCAACGGAGCGACATGTCTGCATAGCCGCCGCTGAAAAAGTGCCAAGTGCAGCGGATGACAAAATTTTCGATTCAATCATAAGCAAACTATTAAAAAAGCCAAACGCACGCGGTGTCATTCTGTTTACGCGCGC
Source organism: Scaptomyza montana (assembly GCA_018904305.1). Taxonomy (NCBI): domain Eukaryota; kingdom Metazoa; phylum Arthropoda; class Insecta; order Diptera; family Drosophilidae; genus Scaptomyza; species Scaptomyza montana. The sequence goes on from JAEIGR010000054.1 coordinate 479,600, forward strand.
CGAAGATGCCCGTCGCATACTGCTAGCAGCAAAGCGTGCAAATCTTTCTCAACCATTTCATTGGGTGGCCAGCGATGGGTGGGGCAAGCAACAAAAACTTCTTGAGGGCTTAGAGGATATTGCTGAAGGTGCTATTACCGTTGAGCTGCAATCGGAAATTATTGAAGATTTTGATCGATACATGATGCAACTAACGCCACGCTCCAATCAGCGTAACCCATGGTTTGCCGAATACTGGGAGGCTACTTTTAATTGTGTATTATCTGGTGTATTTAATGATGCTAAGTTTGTAAATGATGACCATACACGCAACGAAAAGGAAAAGAGCATTTGCGATGATCGTTTAAGACTCTCCGAGAAAGTTGGGTTCGTGTTTTTTTATAAATACAGTCGAACTACCATACAACGAACTTCCGTGCAATGAAGTTTTCTATATCATGAATTTATTTGCAGAACCCTGCCGTTCACTTCAATCAAGAACCCATTCTATTTCACGAATTTTCTCTATAACGAAGTTTTTTCTTGGCCCCTTGAGATTCGTTTTATGGAAGTTCGACTGTACTATATTATTATAACTTTATAATATATATAATTATACATTTATTTTAAATGTATTTAGATATGAGCAAGAATCAAAAACGCAATTCGTTGTGGACGCTGTGTACGCCTTTGCACATGCACTACATAATTTGCACAACGATTTGTGCACACAAAACGATCAGAATATGGGGCAGCAAAAGCATCATCAGCAGCACAGCGAATCTGTATGGTATCGAAAGCCCGTTGATAGCCATTCACAGGCATGTCCCGACATGGCCAGCTATGATGGCAAGGACTTTTACAACAACTACTTGTTAAACGTGTCATTTGTAGGTACAGTACAAAACTTATAACATTTTATTTTGTGGTTTTTCTTTTTTTAATTTTTAAAGTATATGTTTTTGTTTTATCTTTAACGTAAATATCACAAGAAGCTGAGCTTAACATTTTCGTTCATTCAATTAAATTATTTTAGATTTAGCTGGCAGTGAGGTGAAGTTTGATCGACAAGGTGATGGCTTGGCCAGATATGATATTTTGAACTATCAACGTCTAGACAACTCCTCTGGATACCAGTACAAGGTACATATTATATTATATTACATATATTTATATATATGTAATTTAAATACAAAATCATAAGCATTTAAACATAAACCGCATACGAATTACGATTTTAGGTCATCGGAAAATGGTTTAATTACCTCGAACTTAATTTGGAAACTGTTGTGTGGAACAAGGAACAAGAAATGCCGACATCTGCATGCTCACTACCATGCGAGGCAGGGATGATAAAAAAACAACAGGTAATATTTTAATTATTATTTTTATTTCTGCATTATCAAATATCAGTGTTATTGACTCAATAATAAATATTTATAGGGGGACACTTGTTGCTGGATCTGTGACAGTTGCGAGTCTTATGAATATGTCTATGACGAATTTACTTGTAGGGATTGTGGTCCGGGACTTTGGCCATATCCAGATAAGCTCTCCTGCTTTGCACTTAATGTACAGTACATGCGCTGGAATTCGCTTTTCGCTCTTGTGCCTCTGGCGATTGCAATATTTGGAATCACAATGACTATCGGAGTTATTGTGCTGTTTGCCAAAAACCATGATACGCCTCTGGTCCGCGCATCCGGTCGAGAACTAAGCTATACTCTCCTATTTGGTATTTTGGTTTGTTACTGCAACACATTTGCCCTTATTGCAAAACCAACGATCGGTTCCTGTGTCCTGCAAAGGTTCGGCATCGGCGTTGGCTTCTCTATTATTTACAGCGCGCTTCTTACAAAAACAAATCGAATATCAAGAATATTTCACTCGGCATCCAAATCGGCACAACGTCTCAAGTACATCAGTCCGCAGTCTCAGGTTGTGATAACAACGTCCCTTATCGGTACGTAATATATTCATGTAGACCTTAATATAACAATATAAACAAACTAAGTATGTTTATACATGTTTATCTCTTAGCTATACAAGTTTTAATTACAATGATTTGGATGATTGTGGAGCCACCAGGTACCCGATTTTATTACCCGGATCGCACCGAAGTAATTTTAAAATGCAAGATACAGGACATGTCATTTCTCTTCTCACAGTTGTACAACATGATACTTATTACAATTTGTACAGTTTACGCTATAAAAACACGCAAAATTCCCGAAAATTTTAACGAGTCCAAGTTTATTGGATTTACGATGTACACAACATGTATTATATGGCTAGCATTTGTGCCAATTTACTTTGGTACAGGAAACTCATATGAGGTAAGTGCTGATCCGAATTTTTACCAATATGTTATTTTTTTTGGGCCAATATAAAATTTTCCCCCCAGAAGCCAGATTTACTTTTATTTTCATTTGTTTTTATACTCGATACCGATGGTAAAGAGTTAATTGCGTTTGTGCAATGTCCGTCATGCTGTCTGCCCGTCGGTCCGTCTGTATGAACGCGTGTTTCTTGTACACCTTTAAAGCTTGTGTAGTAGGATAAATACACACATTATACATATGTATACAAGATACACCTAATTTTGTTTTTACACGGTAGATTGGTTCCAGAAAAAACCGTGTAAAAAAAGACATTGATCGTATGCAAAAATAGGTAATTGATTCCTTATCTTTAAAACCTATTAGAATTAATGAAAAACAAGTGGAAACGTTGCAGTCGGCCGCAACCGACTGCGGTATACTCGTTACCAGTATTAAAACCGGTAAAAACAGGCCTGTTTGCATAGCGGTACGGATGCGGCAATTAAAGATTCTCCGATGCAGAATGGGTGGGTGTGGCATCAAAATTTTTGATGCAGATAATTTTGGCATGTCAATTGCTATCTTCATACCAAATTCGGTGACTCTAGCTCAAAGTTTGTAAAAGGTGGGGAAAGCGGGGCTTGGGGCGGAATTGGTGGGCGGGGCTCCAACATCTTTTATGCAGTTTTTTGGGGGTTGCTAGTAGCTATCTTCTTACCAAATTTGGTAGTTCTAGCTGTAAGGATGTGAGAAATATGTGGATTTATCGGTTTTGAGTTATCGAATTTATCGATTTGCCAGCCCCCCAGTTATCGTAGAACCCCCATCTTGACACTTTAATTTACTATCCCATAGATAAAGAGAATTGGAAAGTTTTAAGTCTCTAGCTTGAAGGGTGCGGAAAAAAGTTGCGAACATACAGACGGACGGACGGACGGACGGACACCATGACGGACACTGCACAAACCCAATATACTCTTGACCTTCGGTAACGAGTATAACAAGGATTTTTAAGAACAAGTATTAATGTTTATTTTATAAATAAAAATATATGCACTCTGAGATCAAAAGTAATGTAAATTAAATGTATGAAGTTCAGGAACTAAAAACAATTCTATAAAACAGCTATGTTGTTAACAAAAAGAATAGGTTAGTCAATTTTAAAGGCAAGAAAAAATTTAAATGATAATCATTAATACAGGAACATAAATTAAATTGCTGTAATCATCAGTTACTCGCATCCGCTTGCTTCGAAAAAATCACTATCATCGCTAGAATAAGTTTGAACAATTTAAAATTGCTCGACCAGCAAGTTTGCTTTTATCCACAAAAGGGAATTCCTCTGAATTTGAACATATTTCGCAAAATTTAAATCTGACAAATAAAATTTAAGCCAAACAACTTTGAACCGTGTAAAAATTTAAAAAAATATATATATTTTCAAATCTTGTTATTTCAAAATCGTGTAAAAAAATACCGTGTAAAAACAGAATTAGGTGTATACATGGACTTTGGTAGTTGTCAACTACTAGTTTATAAAGTGATAAAGAGATATTGGCTGCTACACTTGGGACTTGAACTTTTCAAATATCTTTGTCTGGGAAATCAATAACAAAACGATATAGCTCGAGGTGCCAGCTGATATAACTTACAACTTACATCCCCCTCCGTTCTGCATCAAAATTCCAACCTCCAGTGGGAACCTGCAAGCGTGGCTACCATTCTCTCAGAGAACCATTTTTTTTTTGTTGCTCTATTTCTATAGATTCTTATTGCTTGGACCATTAATATTCTTACTGAATTTCGAAGAACGTTTATGTCAACGTTCAACTTTGTTTACCTTAATTTTAATTTTTTTTTTTATTTAAATATAATTTAATATTTACTATATTTTAATTTGAATTAATTTTGATTTTATGTTGGCTGTCCGTAGTTGACAGTAAATTAATAAATAAATATGTATGCGGTTTTATTTTTAATTCAGATTCAAATAACAACGTTGTGCATCTCCATTAGCTTAAGTGCTTCAGTGGCATTGGTTTGCCTTTACTCGCCCAAGATGTACATATTGGTCTTTCATCCTGATAAAAATGTTCGTAAGCTGACAATGAACAGCACAGTATATCGACGTTCTGCAACAACGGGAGCGGGAGCTCAGGGTGTGCCAACAAGCTCCGGATATAGCCGCACACCAGTTGGATTGAACGCACCGGACGCAAGCATAGGAGGGATTGGAGTCGCTGCTACTATAGGAACGCCATGCGATCAACCATCCCAAAACGAGAGCCAAAACAGTCCTAGCTCCGAGGTGGACCAAAATCAAACAGTTATTATTCATAAAAATGAAGAAAGCTTTAGAGGTGCTCCCACATAAGACAAATGCGATTGCGTGATGGTGGAAACTGTTAAGACAGCTTGCGTTGATGATTGATTGGATTGATTAGAACAATAAGAGGCAGGATAATATCAAAAAGTTAAGCTAAGGTTATAAAAACTACATGGTCTGAATGAGTATCCAAAAAGTATCCACAAAATAACGCATTTGTATATTTCGTCAAATTATCGAGCTGCGTGAACTGCGTGACAGGTAGTATTTAAATGATATGATATAAAAAACATAGGTATGTTCTTATAATATACATATGACTATACTAACATCTGAAGCTTTTCGCTTTTAAAACGTTAACAAACCATGATATATAACGACCTGTGTATTTAATTAGCTTAGATACCACATTGCTCAATATGCGCACCCAATCAAGTCATTTATGTTTGTGGAGTTATTAAATTGTTGAATTATTTTGAAACCTTTAATTATTGGGTATAGCAAAGATTTTAATAAGGACAGCCTATTAAATGTGTATGCAAACTATAACATTGCAAAAATTAACATAAACTTAAAACGCTGTCAGTGCTAAACGTGCACATAAACCTTATATAAACATGTGAACTAACAATGAAAGTTATAATAAAAGATATGCATCATTTCCTATAGGTAGTTAATACATACTTTAAAATCAGTTTTTATTTTTGAGCATTATGTTATGGCAATAAATAGTGGGAAATCTAATGTTTTTATTGACAGTCAAATTGTAAGCTCATTAATTTGGTTCATCTGGTAGCCTGTAGACTCATACATATGTGTTTGCGCAGCAGAAACCACAAGAGCGTACATACATACATGCTCGATGCTGTAAACAAAATAAGAGTACAAATTGCGGTCGTCAGTATTAAGGAAAATGTGAAAATACCAGAATTGACGCGCAGAATGTAGAAAATACCAAGAAACAAAATGGCGCACCAGGCGCCACCTGCTGCTGACTTCTGTTCGCCTGTTACTTTAGCTAAAATTGCTAATGGCTTTCACCCATTTCACCACGCTCGGACACACAGGCGCGCACACCCATGAGTGGGTCTGTTTGCTGCCAGATTGACCAGATTTTCCACTACAGTCAGCATGTCAAGACCCGAATTAATTAATAATTATTTTTCGTTATAATTGTTTTTAATTAACTTGTTTATGTACAGAAAAATTTTATGTTTTACATTAAAATCTACGGTTAATTGTTATTTTTAATGAGTTGTTTTTAATGTGATACGCAACTATCAGAGAATATAAGAATCGAAGCAAAATTCAAAATAAAAATATTAAAATATATAGGTCCGTGCATTAATTTTTTTTTTTAATAATTTAAAAATAAACTGCAGGATAGCTATTGTAAAATAATACACCATTCACTTCAACTTATTAATTGAATTAAAGTATCCTTTTTTTTAGTACATTCGTTCTTATTTTTTAATTGAGCACTGTGGCTGAGGAATGTTGCATGCTTCGTTCGAATTCTTCCAAGCTAAGCGCTTGGTTCATGTTTAAAAGAGGTAATTTACCAGCTGATGCTCTGGCAAGCAATTCTGGGGAGAACCATTGTGCCAATTGATTTGTTGTAGGCGATAAGCGTTCATCTCGGTTGCAGTTCATAGGACCGAGGTTATTGCTTTTATTAAAATTAGCCGACTCGGAAGCATCGGGTACACCTATTTGTTAAGAAACATTTAGCAATGGTAACTTTACTTTACTTATTAAAATGGCATCAAAATTAATTACCTGTCATATGTGCTGATGACTGCATCTGTAAATTTGTTTGTCGATGCATGTCACCATGCAAAATTCGATGTCTAGGCTGCGGCCGTTGTTGCTGCTGCATATAATGATGATGCATTTGAGCTACTCCGTCGGTATATGGAACATTTTGAATCGGGGGTGGGGGTCCACCGTGAAGGTTATCGTTATTAATTGTTTCTTTTGATTGTACGGATTTAAGTCTTTGCTGATGTATTTGGAGTAATTCATTATTTAAGGGTAATGCTACTGGAAGCATTTGTTGAGAGCCAGAGCTCAGAGTTCCTTTTAAAATTGGTCGACCTGTAAAATTTCAGAGATATTTATTGCAGTTATATAATTTTTATGAGCAGCAAATATTCTTAATACTTACCAAATGACTTGGCTCCGTGTGAGGATTGCATGTTTCCAGAAGGCCATTTGTTCTGCTGACTCCGCGGTTGAGACACCTGTGGCAGCTGTTTAGGTGACATTTGTGGGCTATTGGCAATTATTTGATGCTGCATAGCGTAGTTTCCACCTAAAATCATTCTTGGTTGCAGTTGGTTAACAGCAGGTATTACTAGTGGCTCATTCATAATATTGTGTACAACTGGTGGTTTCGGATACTGCGAGGATAATTGATATTGATGATATTGCTGATTGATGGAACTGTTATTCTGCGACGGTATTGCTTCTTTATCAGCAGTCATTTTTCTTAACACAGATGTTGGAGTAAAAGCCAAAGGTGTGGGAGAGTTACTGTGCCTAATATGTTGGTTTAAGCTTGGACTCTGAGTGTTTTGACTAAAAAACTCTGAAAGCAACGAAGAAAATTATTCAAATTCGATAAGGTTCTGATCAAGATATCAAAAAATGTCTTCTACGAAATATTTTAATATTTAAATAAATAAGATTAGGTTACGTACCTTCGGAAACATTTGAGACCATATTCTTGTTAAAGAATTGAGTATTTTTTACAGAATTATTTAAATCATTCGAATGCAATAGTTTTTGTTGCACAGTATTCCGACATTCATAAAGTACAGCTGAAATAATCTCCCTCGACTGAGCTGTTGTGTTAGGATTGTTTATTTCCTTTTCCAAAACTTCAAGAGATATATCACCTCGCAGAATGCCTAAAAATAATAAATTAAAAATAATTTTTACTGTCCGTCATGCTGTATATACCTCAGTGCAATAAGTTTACATATGTACATATGTGAAAATATGTTTTCGTTTCGCTCTTCCTTAATAGTAACGGTACATAAGTTCCGGGTATGCAAAAGTCTTTTGTTATTATCTATTTTAAGAATGCTTTTGCATAATTCTTTTTTAGTCATTATATTTAGTACCGTTGTCACACTTTTGTGAGGCGTGATTTGCTTTACTTAGGAAATAAGTATATGTGCAAAAACCAATTTGTGTGCATTTTTTGGTCGGTGTGAAACAAATTGCATGTGTTTTGATGAGGAAAGTTAGAAAATAAGAAGATAAGAGTAAATTAAGCATTTGTTGCAGAAACAACGCTTAAGAATTTAAATTTTTCCTTAAATGCCGCGTGGAGCACATTTATCAGCGGAGGAACGCGGACGAATCCAAGGATTGAATGAAGGTAAGGTTACAATCACAGAAATAGCTTCCAGAGTGTCCCGACACAGAAATACGATTACTAAGTTAAAAAAAAAATTCAAGTTCCTATGTTCAGATCACGCGCAGTGGCAGACCGAGCAACATCGACGATAGGTGCAAGCGCGAAATTAAGCGCCTCGTTGTAAACAAGCAAATGTCTTGTACCAGTATTAAACGTTATTTAAAGCTCAATGTCGGTAGGAGAGGCTCCATCAAATTTTAACTGAAAGTTTATAACCTTAAACATAGTTCCCGGGAAGCTGTACCGATGCTACTGCCACGCCACCTTAAGGCACGTTTAGCGTTTGCTGAATGGTACAAATTTTGGACCGAAGAACTCCGAAACGTTATATTTTCGGATAAAAAAAAGTTCAATTTAGATGGTCCTGACGGCTGTCATAAGTATTGGCGTGACTTAAGACAACCACGAGAAACTCGCCATAAGAGGAATCACGGTTTCGATCACTGATTATTTGGGTGAATTTCGAATATGCAGGAAGGTCTCGCCTATGTTGCTGTACAGTGAATTAATACATTTTGCAGGCGACCTTTACGAAGATAGATGGATTTTTTCAACAGGACAACGCTCCAATCCACACATCAAAGGCCACAAAGGCTTATTATACTCGATACCGAAGGTAAAGAGTATATTGAGTTTGTGCAATGTCCGTCATGGTGTCCGTCCGTCTGTCCGTCTGTATGTGTCCAATTTTTTTCCACACCCTTCAAGCAAGAGACTTGAAACTTTCCAATTCTCTTTATCTATGGGATAGTAAATTAAAGTGTCAAGATAGGGGTTCTACGATAACTGGGGGGCTGGCAAATCGATAAATTCGATAACTCAAAACCGATAAAACCACATATTTCGCACATCCTTACAGCTAGAACTACCAAATTTGGTAAGAAGATAGCTACTAGCAACCCCCAAAAAACTGCATCAACAATTTTGGAGCCACGCCCACCCATTCCCCCCCCCCCCCCCTTTTAAAATAAAAAAGCCCCCCAGCTTTTCCCCCTGTGCATTTAGAAATCATAAATGGCTATATCTCCCACAGTTTTTGAGCTAGAGCCACCAAATTTGGTGCCAAGATAGGTGATGATGACCCCCAAAAACTGCACCACCAAAGTTTGGATGCCACGCCCACAAATACCGCCCTAGCCGCCCCCATCCGCCCCAACGCTTCGTCAAAAACGGGAATGCGTGTATCTTCTAGAGTTGTGATGCTAGAGCCACCAAACTTGGTAGGAAGATAGCTGGCAACGACCCCCAAAAATCTGCATCAAAGTTTTGGAGCCACGCCCACCCATTCCGCCCCTTTCCCCACTTTTTACAAAATTTTAGCTAGAGTCACCAAATTTGGTATGAAGATAGCAATTGACATTTCACAAAGATCTGCATCAAAAATGTTGATGCCACAACTACCCATACCGCCCCCAGCCCCCCCCTTTCCCCACCTTTTACAAACTTTGAGCTAGAGTCACCAAATTTGTAAGGAAGATAGCTTGTCGCATCCCCATCTGCATCGGAAAATCTTTAAGGCAGCGTACACCCCTGCCGCATCCGTACCCCTCTGCAATCAGGCCTCTTTTTACCGGTTTTAATACTGGTATCGAGTATGCCGCAGTCGGTTGCGTCCGACTGCAACGTTTTCACTTGTTTTTCTTCAAGAAAAATACCCGTACTGCAGTGGCCGGCGATCTGTCCTGACTTGAACCCGATTGAGGACCTCTGGGGTATTTTCTCAGCAAGGATTTACAAAGGTAGAAGGCAGTTTTATTTAATTAAGCATTTAAAGTACGCTTTGCTTGCAGAATGGGAGCTAATAAGCAAATTTAAAAAATTCTTTCACCTTTGGCAAGCTACACTATTCCCGAGTGAAATAGACTATAGCAGCGCTTGAAGGAAGTTTTTTGCTTATTTTTTTACACCTTGGTTATTACGCGGTAGCGTAACTATTAAAAGTCACACACTATCAAACTTCTCTGCCGTAACTCACATGCATACATCGCTGCGTTAATTCGCTGCTGTAACTCGCTGCTGTAAGCTCACACAGATAGGCAGTCAAAAATTGAAATAGTATGTGGTTGTTGTACAATTGTCTCTGCTTGTAAACGAATATGATGGTATCGGTGTTGCGGCAGAGAAAAGTGGTCGTAAAAGACGAAGTCTCGCTCGTGAATTAACGAGCGCCATGTCTGTTGCTCTGCATTCCCTTTGTTTTGTTTGTGTTTAGTTGCAGAGAAGCAGCCGACTGAGACGGTCGAGTCACGCGGTTCTGCTGTTTATTTTATTCCCACAAACAACCACAAAATAAATCACTATTACGTACAAGCTTATTTATGTGTAGGTGCAGGGTTTCTCATAGCAATAATACAGGTACAAACACACCAACAAACAGGTGTTAACACATCGCCCGTGAGTTCCAACACCCATTGACTTTTTTTTTATTAAAGAATATTTGATCTGACATTGTTTTCTGTTCGGACGCAGTTTTGTAAGAGCTTAAAATTATTGGCCGGAATGTAAGCTAAATAATAATTTTGCAATTGAGAAAAGTATTAAATATATTTTTCTTTCAAGTACGAAATCTTTTATTTTTTCCTTATATACCTATACCTATAAAATGTTTTGTCCCGAATCATTGGCAATCAACATAGAGCCCAAACAATAAGAGATAACAAATTGAAACTTTTACGAAACTTTTCTTATGTGCTGAAAGTGAGCACTAAGAAAGGGTTTTGGAAAATTACAGCCCATAGGGAAAGCAATTTTAATACCGTCTTATCTGGTTTAAACTCAATTTGACAGTTAAGCAAGTAATTCGAAACCTTTTCACTTTGTTTCTTAGTTCTATGGAAAGCCAAACTAATTTTTGCGAAGCTGGACATTAACTTTTTTTGGATGGACTAATTTAATGGCGGCGTAGCAAAGCCCGCCGGGTACCATGCTAGTTATTAATATATAAAACACATCTTGAACATTATACAAGATTTTAATAAATTTAAAAAATGCACATATACTTATTTCCTAAGAATGAAATACATTTCTTAAATAATAAATTTTTTTTTTAATAAATGAAGTGCTGTAAGGCTTTTCTTATTTACTAGCTCTAGAGCTATAAGTAAAAAATATACTTGGCTTAAATCATCTGGTTTAAAACATGTTAATAAAAAAATGTGAATGCACATATACTTATTGCACTGAGGTACTCAGCGAAAAATCTTTATTTGGATTTAAATTTAACCTCAGTCGAAAATATATAATTTGTTAGTTTGAAAGACTCACCCTGAAGCAAATGTTGAATTTCCATTCGTGTTTGTGTTTGCAAAGATATGTTTAGATCATGGACTCCCGTCGTGAATGATGGATGCAAAGGATTTTGGGAGGCCACTTCGACATGCCCATGTTGGAAAGAGTCATCCTTTTTATTTCGCTGATGATAAAGTTGCAAATCATCTCTGATTTTGGAGTCCTGACTCCGAGCTACTTGTTGATGGCGGTCATGAGGATAAGGATTTTGATGATGTTCACCACGTACCGCTGGTACATTCGAAATTGATGGGTATGATTCAGTGGGTTGATGCGAATTACTTTGAGAACCCAGCTGTTGCAAAATTCTTTTAAAGTCTTCAGTATCTCTGGTAACAGATGTCTCCTCTCTTTGATCTGTTTTACTTGACTGGCGTACATTTTTTATTGTGTTTATTATTTCATATTCAGGTCGCAGATCTACTTTTTTCATTTGTGCTTCCAAATCCTTAACACTAGGAATTTCTAAAGGCAAACACAATTACTTGATTATAATTAATGAATTTTTGATGGTTTTGTACATAAAACGCCGAAATTAAAAATAAAAAGCACCACTTCAAAACAAACATCTTGAATAGTACCTTACCATTCGGCCAACATATTTGTGCGATTTGTAAAATAATATTTATTTAATGTTGGATTTTATAACTATTCTCAAGACATAATTTTTGCTACTATCAATATCGTAGCTGTAGATACATACATTTGTAAAACAGAACAGAACAGAATTTGTGGAACAGAACTTTTTAACAAACATATTCGAAGCTTACCTTGCTTTTCCAATGTAGAATTTTCATAAGATACTTGATCGTTACCACAAGTTGGCTCTTTAGATGCGAACCATCGGCTGAAACGCGAAGTTCCTTTGACCTCACCATGCACCTCGCTATCATTACCCTGGAAAAATTTGGTTTTTATTTAATTATATTTTAATTCACAAACAGACATGGGATTCAAATTAAGCGGACCAAAATACATGAGGAGCAATTCGCTTATTACTGCATCATTATCCCAAAAATCGCGTTTTACGTAAATGAAGAAGTTAAATTTTGTAAACTGCTTAAGGTGTTAAAATACTTACCATAGGATCCATGTTGAGAAATGCGTCAAAATTAAACTCAACTTCAGGTTTTGAAGTTTCACTAACGTTATTATTTCGATTACTAAGCAGACAGATTGATTTAGTTGTGCCAGAAGAGTCATTGTTATTACCATTTTTTTCGGATACGTTTAGACTTGCAATGCTACTACTTCTTGAAGTCGGTGTTTCCACTTTATTAGCATCCTTAACAATTTTTAAATCGGAAGAGCCTTCGTACTCAATGTCTTCAAAGCCATGCAAGTCAATAGTTTCATGTTGGGATGTTGGTCCAGCCCTGAACCATTCTGGTTCATGCCTGTCATGCGTTTGATATATATTCATGCGCTTGCCTCGACCTTGCATACAATTATCACCAAAATGAAATTTATCTTTATTGGATGCCCGACGTCCGCTTGGAATACTTTTTTTCACATCATTTATGTCGCGAAAATCGGCCGCCCTTCGATCATTAAGGCGGCGATCTCGATCACGATCACGATCTGGCAAATTATCGTTGGACCGTTCGGTTTGTTGCTTGTTCGAACATGTTCGCTGACGCTGCTGAACGGAGTTACTACCATTTTGGGGTTTGTCCTTTTCAGCATTTATTAATGAATCAGCATCCTTGTTTTTAAATTCCCAGTTGTCATTTCGTGGCAAGAGTCTTCCACTGCCAATACGTCTTTCCTGAATATTAATACTTGATCCCGGCTTTCCAGACAAAAGAGTTGGCGATAATGCAAGTGATGACTGTTCATCGTCTTGCTGAAGGTTTAAATGTTTTTCATTACGTTCCCATTCAGCAACTGATGCAGCGCTCCTGCGCATTGGAGAGCTCAACGAATTATTAGTGGGGAGTGCATGATTTTTAAGATCGACATTGCCTTGACAAGACATAGACGCGCTTTCTTTTGCATGCGACAGACCTTCTTCATAATTTGACTTTTCATTTTGGGATTCAGTAGGATCAATACTTTCTCCTAATGCTAGTACAAAGCGTCGCTTTGCAAATGCTGGCATTAAATGCGATGAGGAAATGCTCCGATGATCAATGTTTGGCGACTTATATGATACACTGCAGAGAGTACCAGTTGTTGAAGCTAAACTCGCCTGTGCGTCTTCGCCGATCTGATCGCCTGAAGAAAACCGTTGATAATAATTGTGAGCTCGTTCTCGATTTCTTAAGGCCCGCCTTGAACTAAGTAGCCCGTTAGAACTGGTAAGAGATACATTATCTCTTTCAGGAGATAGGCCAGATTTATTGCCGTAGCTGTTGTTGCAGCTAGTGGGGTTGCTTAGATTTAAAGGAAGTCCGTTTATTTTCCAAAAATTTAAAGTCTGCAACGCAATTCGGTTTGCACAACTAGGACGTAGTCGTGAACTATCTTCATACCGAAGCGCTAGCAAATCCGCGCGTGAGTACCTAAGGGTACAAACCAGTCGAGAATATACAACATTAATTTGTATGTGTTTTCTGTAAGCACACAAACATGCATTCATACACTTCTTTAGACGTAGATAATACTGGTGAAAGTTTGATCATAGTTATTTCATTTTCATAAGCAACAATAAGAAACAAATGCAAAAATGTATGAATGCTTTTCAATTTCTTAATACAAATAGACAAAGTAAACGGAAAAAAAATAGATTATACCTTGAGTTTTGTTCAGTCATGTCCATTTTGTAGTTTTTTGCTCTGTTGTCCTCGCTTTGTTTGCTAAACTTTTAAAAACAGATTTTGATCTATGTTTGTGTAAATTGGCACACACATTTACAGTTTTTATAATGCTGCAACGTTTGTGTGCACATATATATGAATTTAAATACATATATGTACATACATAAGCGTGTTTTTCTTATTATATTCACAAATGCTTGAACAATTGAATTATAAATTTTATGCTAACCAATCCAAGCTGATTAGATTAAAAAGTTTAAATATAGTACAAGTTGTATGTTTTTTAAAGCGTACTTTCGATGCTGTTGTGACACTCCAATATACCAACATACGTAAATATATGTACAAATATATGTGTGTAGGTAGTAGGGTATGTGTGTATCGAAAAATAACAAAATTTGTTCTGCTGACTTAAATTACTTATAGACTGCACCAAAATTTCTTAAATGTCTATTACTATCAAATAGATATATATTTTTTAATTATTAACTTTATATAGTAGCTTTAATAATCATTTTTATAAAATATTATCTTTAATGATGCATAAGTATTCACAATGAACTAGATCAACTAGATGAACTGATAAATGCAATAGGCATGCAAGCTATTATATATCGATGTATAAAAAATCGATAAACAAAAAAATGTGTTAGCTATACACTTTCATACCAAGGCATGGTTGAATATACCAATTCCGAATTGATAATGTCATTATACAGCAATTCATTAAGCATTTCTTTGTTACATAAAGTTTGGTCACACTTTTGTGTTCCTTGTTGTTAGTAGTCTTCTGTAGCTCCCGAGCGAGTGAACCAAAAAGAGTTGTTCAATAAAAGAACGAGTGAAGATGCAGAGTAGTTCAAATGCTTATATGCTCATTGTTCCCTGTTCATTTGTTTACTACGCACAATTATTAAAACGCTTTTGAACAATTTTTTATTCTAATTAAGTCATTTTATTTAGCCGTCGACTTTAGTGCGGGAATAAATGTGTTATTTGCAACTTTACAGACAACTTTAGTTTGCATATTATTAGATTATTTATTTAGTCAACGCTGCTTCCATAAGTTCTTGCTGTTTTATCATAGCAATATAGCTGGGGCTTGGTTGTCTGCGATGTCGTTGACGAAAAGAATTAAGGTGGGTCTTTAAAAAAACGGGAAACGAAACTCGCTGCTGAATATGTAAGCTAGGTTGAGTAGAATAAAATGAACCGTTATCAAGCTTGGATCCGTTTCTTTTCAAGCACTGACGATGCTTTTGTTGAGTTAAGCACTTTCGCCGAGAAAATCCTTTTAATCCGTTAGCATCCTGGAAAAAAGTATTTGAAAATAAAAAATTAATATTTGATATATTTTTGTAATCCCACTAGATCTTAAAAGTAGTTAATTCAATTTATTTAAAAACGCCAGATTTTTTATATTTATATTGTCATTATTATTTTAATGCCTTTTAAGAAAAATATAACTTCCATGTAACGAATGTCAAGGGACAAGAACAGTTCTTAAACTTTTCTTAATACAGTTATGGACGTTAGGTATGGTTTGCTTTGAACGCAAGGTGCCCACGAAAAATAACGGAATTAGCCCGACAACAACATCTACGTCTTAAATCTATTGATAGAGGCACAAAATTATCACTAAGTCCCTGTGTACTGGGCAAACTCTTAAAAATACGACATTTCAATTTCCCAACGCAACATTCACTAATTTTTGTATGGACAAATTTGCTTTAAGTGTACATGTACAACACAGCCTGTATTTTGTTTTTCAATAATCTGCTTGTGCGTCTAACCAGCGACTAAACGCATGTACGCAACGATTGTGATTAAAAGCCGCATTGGTTATGTTTTAGGTGCTGACTTAAAAACAAACCAACAACAAATTTCACTGACGCAGATTGTCGCTACAACAAATTGCGCAGCGAATATCAGGGAATAAGCAAAGAACACGCAATCAAAACGGTAAATGCAAAAAAAATCATGGTGTCCGTCCGTCCGTCTGTCCGTCCGTCTGTATGAACGCAACTTTTTTCACCACCCTTCAAGATAGACACTTGAAACTTCGCAAATATCGTTTTCTATGGCAGGGACAGATAAAGTGTCAAGTGTCATTGCGGTTCTACATCTACTGGGAGGCTGGCAAATCGATTAATCGATAACTCAAAATTGATAAATCTTTATTTTTCTCACACCCTTACAGTTGCAGTTACCGAATTTGGTAGAAAGATAGCTACTGGAATCCCTCAACGAAGTGCATCACCTCCTTTTAAAAAACCGCCCTGTGGGCTGCGCTGTCCTTGTCCGGAGCAATGTTATGAATTTACCTCAGTTGACTATAGTCAATCGGGCTTACCAGTGCTCAACTGTTAAAGTCTCGACAGATGCTGGAGATGTGGACTTTGGAGCAATCTATTGCAGGCCTAATGAGAGGACCTCGATTGATGATTTCAATACCATCCTTAACTCGGCTGGGAACAAATACTTGGTGGGAGGAGATAAGATCGCTCAACATTGGCTGTGAGGTGGACGAAGCTGCAATGCGCGAGGACGTCAGCTTGCAAGGAGCTAGTCCCATCGTCAAGCAAAAGTCCTTGTTACAGGATCTCCTACCCTTATGGAGCAAGAGGCACTCCCTCCAGCATTGACTTCGCCATCTACCAGGGGATTCCTGACCAGCTAATAGTCATTTTAGAAAGCAGTGCTAAAATGGTTTGTGGACCACCAAGGCTCGGCAATGCATGCACTAATATGATGAGTTCCAAAGACGGCTTGGTGAAAGCATCCAGCTTAACACTACTATACATTCTGGATTGGCTGTAGAAAATTCCATTGATCTGCTTATCGTCAAGATCCGGTCGGCTGCGGCTGAAACCACCCTGCCCCCTATATTTAGACGGCAGGATAATTCTGGAAACAGACTCCCAGCGGACATAATGAACTTGCTCAGGAACAAGAGGCGCAACAGACACAGATACACACGCATAGCAATCAGGACAAGGTGGTATGGCAAAGATCTGAGAGGGAGCTAAAGGAGGCGCTACGCAGGCTTAAAAGTGAATTCTTTACCATGAGGTTACAGAGTATGGACTACAACCGTGACGCAGGTTACTCTCTCTGGCGTGCCACACGTAGCCTTAAGCGTCAACCTTGGAGGTCTGTACCGCTTCGTTGCCCTGGGAACGGACGCTGCCACACTGACGAGGAACAAGCTGAAACGTTTGCAAGTCACTTGGAAGAACGCTTTACGCCGCTTGATCTAGCTGATCAGGATAATCTAGACGATACCAACCGAGCACTGGTGACTCCGTTGCAGATGTCTCTGCCCATCAACCCTATCAGAGTGGAGGAGGTCAGGACGCGATTCAGGTCCTTCCAAGATCTATAGCTCCTGGCCATGACGGTATTTGCCACACTACCCTGAGGGCCTTGCCAATCAAATCACTTCTTTTTATTACGTTGATTTTCAACGCTATATTAAGGACCCAACACTTTCCTGCCCAGTGGAAGTTAGCTAGGATCCAAATGACTCACAAGCCGGGCAAGCCGGAGAATGACCCAGAGTCATATCGACCGATAATTCTATTGCCTTCTTTATCAAAGGTATGGGAAAGGCTAATTGTTGCTCGGCTTGTAAGCCTTATGGATAATCTGGCCATTCTTCCTGACCACCAATTTGGGTTAAGGAGGGGGCATGGTGCAATTGAACCAGTTCAAAGGGTGGTTATCCATATACTCAAGGCGTACGACGATAAGAACTACTGATATGGTATTTTTGTCGATGTCCAGCAATGTTATCAGAAGACTTAAGCGCAGAACATTTAGGAACTTGATTGAGTATTTAGGAGACCCCACAAAGTCAATCATTCAGATCAAAAACAACGCCTGGAGTCAGGCTTGCAGAGTTATTAAAATAGATGACTGTGTTGCTATTAAAACATTTGAGTTTTTGATTTAACACATTAAATTCAAAAAAAAAAAAAAAACGCCCTGAAAGTATGATTTAAAATAATAGCCGGCCTCAAACATACTGAAAATTGAACCAAAATGCCATATACTCAATATAAGTTCGTTATATGCAAAAGTTCGTTATTTATTTATTAATTCGTTCGTTATATGGAAGGCTTAAGGTTTGAAATTGTAAGTAAACCATCTTCAGAGTTATCGTGGCTTTCTTACATACCGACTGATAGACAGAAAGACACAGGGGGACAACGTTAATGGTGTGTACAAACATGTTGTATAACTTTGGCATTAAAAAACAATGTGTTAAAAAAATTAAAAATTAAATTTTCATGAAAAAAAGTAAATTTTGTAATCTTTATTTTGATGCAACTTCCTAGCTTCTAGCACTTAAGCTTTGCATAATACAAAAAAAAAAAAAACGACCCAAAACACCGTGCCCAAAATAAAATGCTTCCATATTATTATAAACCATTTGAATTCACCACCTCAATCCTCTAATTTCAATCCAAATCAGCAGCACCTGTGGAATCTCCTGGAGCGCAGGATTTTACTATACACCATTACTTCTAAGGATATGCTAAAAATTTCGTTATTGGAGCTAAATAATGGCAAAGGATATCAAGAAATTGGTCCAATGCTAAATGCTAAATAAAGCTCAAAAACTTTACATCTTTTCATGAAAATTTATTTTTTTATATGTTTTTAATAAAAAACTTAATAAAAACTTTTTATACTCGATACCGAAGGTAAAGAGTATATTGGTTTTGTGCAATGTCCGTCATGGTGTCTGTCCGTCTGTCCATCCGTATGGTTGCAAGTTTTTTCCACACCCTTCAAGCTAGAAACTTGAAACTTTACAATTCTCTTTATCTATGGGATAGTAAATTAAAGTGTCAAGATGAGGGTTCTACGATAACTGGGGGGCTGGCAAATCGATAAATTCGATAACCCAAAAGCGATAAATCCACATATTTCGCACATCCTTACAGCTAGAAGTACCAAATTTGGTAAGAAGATAGCTATTAGCAACCCCCGAAAAACTGCATCAAAAATTTTGGAGCTACGCCCCCCCCCCATTCCGCCCCCAGCCACCCCGCATTTTAAAGTCAAAAAAGACTATATCTCCCACAGTTTTTGAGCTATAGCCACCAAATTGGTGCCAAGATAGGTGATGATGACCCCCTAAAAACTGCACCAAAAGTTTGGATGCCACGCCCACCAATACTGCCTCTTTTTACCGGTTTTAATACTGGTATCGGGTATGCCGCAGTCGGTTGCGTCCGACTGCAACGTTTCCACTTGTTTAACATATTTTTTTAACGCCAAATTAAACACAATATGTGTGCACGCATACTTTTTCTGCTAAGCGTATGATAACACTTACCTCAAAACTAATTTTTTTTTTTTTTTGAATTTCCTCTTCAGCAGTATTCAAAGATATTTTTTCTTTATCATTGTTGTAAATCTTAAAATTTGAGCGAGTGATGTTAATGTCATATGAGCAAATATTTGATGTCAAATCATATTGGTCTTCGGTATCTGTTGTTAAGCCGTCGACATCGACATCATCGTTTGGGCTCTCAGATAGTGAATGGCTTGCACTGAGAGACGATATATCAGCTGTTGAATGGGGGCATATATCATCTTCTGTCGTTTCAATGTCGACAACTTCGTCATCATCATCTTCATTTCGACAATTGATCGAACTAGAAATATATATTGGATCTGACAATGGTGATTTGTCCGCTTTGTCAGTATTCATCAAACTTGATGATAGTTGGTTATAACCATCAACTAGTGTAGAGCCAGACTGTTCACTTTCTGGACACAGTTGCTGGATTGAATCTAACAACGGAGGAAACGAGCTCGTGGATGAATTAAATATTGTTTCCGAGGCGGCTAACCTGTGTGTGGCCGCTGTCGTAATGCTGTTGTGGGTAAATACTGTAGTAGTAGTTGTTCTTGTGGGATGTGTGGGTGGACTTATGTAAACATTGCTATTTGAATCATTCGAGCGCGTTGCATATAAAGATGTTGAGACAATGGCTGCAGCCGAAGCGACAACAGGCTTAAACGCCGATGAACTAAGTATCGATGGAATATTGAAATCCGAAAGATTCGTATTGGCCGTATCGGGGATCTTTCGACTTTTAAAAATACCACAAATGGACGTATTTGATTCGCTTTTAATTATATTCAATGGTTGATGCTCCATGAGACGAACTGCATTTCCTGATGCCGATGACACATTAGTTTCTGGTCGAACCCATGGTATCGGACACGTTTCAAATCCGTTCACCGTCTCGCTTTCATATGTTTTTTTGTTTGTATGCTGGTTATTATTAATTTGTTGTTGTTGCCACATCGTATAGTCCACTACAAAATTTCTGGAAAGCGGCATAAGTGACAAATCATGTTCGTTACGCAGTGATTGAAGTGGCGACAATACCGAGGAACGTTGTAAGTTAAAGGGTACGCCAACAGTAGCTGCTACTGCTGTGACTCCAACCACAGCAGTGCTGGCTGCTACTGTATTATAATTGTATGACTGATCTATTGATCTTTTCAAGCATCCAGATGACTCTTCACGCAGGGTTATCGTTTTGATATCGCTCTCGCAGTTGACTGGGGAAATGCACGCGTTTTCCACAACTGCATTTGTACTCGGTAATGCCGTCGTTGCTCCAGTATTAGTATTACGATTTCGATTGCTGCTGTTGTGATTATTGCAGCCAACCAGACGCTTTCTTGTGCCGCCATTGAACATAGCCTTGACATCTTCCCATGCATGAATAATTTTCTCGTCTTGCGCGTGGCCACTTAGTGTCATATGCCGACGCCACGAATTGAAATTAGCTGCATCAGGCTGAATATATCTGTCGTTTGTCGTTATACGATGAGAGTGAAAAATAAATTTATTTGGTGAAAAAAACATGCCGCAGTAGGTACACTTGATGCATTTAGCACGAGATGAATTGTAACGGGATGGTAAAAATGATCCACGGCAACCCCATGCGCATTTGTGTTGCACATTAAATGCGAAATCGTCTGGCAATCTAGGTGGCGTATTATCTGCCAAAAAACTCTTGCACAGCCGCTCAGCTTCTCTTCGTGTTATCATTCCACATCGTCGCGAACTCACTGGCATTGCTCCAGCTCTTCGTAATATTTCCAACTGCACTGGTGTGCATTGCACACAGGTTATTCCGAGAGCTACGCGTCTATTGTGTATCTCGTTATAGCTAAACTGTTTTAGAAGTGTATTTGAGATTTGAGCTAAGCATAGCCGCTCCTGCCCTTCGATAAACAATGACACAATAGGTATGCCATATAATAACACAGAGCTGACCTAGGAAATATACAAAAATATATTATATTGGTTTTTAAAATAGCCATTCAACTGTTTTTTGTTTAAATCGTATGACGAACAAGTTAAAATGCTCGACTAGGATATACTTGAATCTCAAGTAAACACAAATTATTATTGTTCGTTAATGGCAAAAAAGTTTTTATTGTCCTTTGACAGTTTGTTCGGAATCTTTTTGTTTTGCCTTATCAAATAAAGAACCAAAGCACGTATAATGATATACCTCAAGGGAAACATTTGTCTATTTTAGATTTATTGTGTGTGTGTATGTTATTTAGAAAACACACCCTAAACATACTATGCTTATCTATTTTATTTTTTTAAGTCAAGCATGCAGTAGTGCAGGCAATTTCTGTGTGTACGGTTAACAGACACATGCAAACATACAAACAATGATTGTAGGCGAAATGTCTAATGTTCAGGATATCTCCTGGTCGAGATTTGACTAATGCTAAAATGTAATGAATGAGTTACCAGTACAAATTTAGATGCGGGTTAACAGTATATAAAGTACATATAGCCCTAAAATCTACCTTCCTCATTGCTTAATTTAAAATCAATAATCATGTTCTCAAAATATTATTTTTAAAGTCTGATTATTTTGTAAAATTAATTTAAAGTCTATTATTTAAAAAAATTTTGAGTTCTCATATGTACTAAACATATAAGCTTGTTTTTTGTTTTTTAAGGCAACGCACGTGATTGGTTTTTGGCGGCACAGATATTTGACTGTTTTCCATTTCATTAGTTTGAGTTGATGGCCGAGCAGATCTTTGAATAGACTCAGGGAACGAGAGTTGATGCTTTCTCTGAAAAATATTACAAAAACATCATATGTAGTCTTCGTTAATTAGTAAATTAATTGATGTTTTCAACAGACAGCTTGAACTATAATTATAAAAACAAGAAAAACAAGTGGAAACGTTGCAGTCGGACGCAACCGACTTCGGTATACTCGTTACCAGTATTAAAACCGGTAAAAAGAGGCCTGATTGCAGAGGGGTACGGATGCGGCAGGGGTGTAAGCTGCCTTAAAGATTCTGCTTAAAGATTCTCCGATGCAGATGGGGATGCCACCAGCTATCTTCCTTCCAAATTTGGTGACTCTAGCTCAAAGTATGTAAAAGCTGCGGAAAGGGGGGCTGGGGGCGGATTGGGTGGGTGTGGCATCCAAATTTTTGCTGCAGATCTTTGTGGAATGTCAATTGCTATCTTCATACCAAACTTGGTAACTCTAGCTCAAAGTTTGTAAAAGGTGGGGAAAGGGGGGGCTGGGGGCAGAATGGGTGGGCGTGGCATCAAAATTGTTGACGCAGATCTATGTGAAATGTCAATTGCTATATTCACACCAAATTTGGTGACTCTAGCTCAAATTTTGTAAAAGGTGGGGAAAGGGGGGCGAAATGGGTGGGCGTGGCTCCAAAACTTTGAAGCAGATTTTTGGGGGTCGTTGCCAGCTATCTTACTACCAAATTTGGTGGCCTGAGCTCCACAACTCTGGAAGATACACGCATTCCCGTTTTTGACGAAGCGTTGGGGCGGATGGGGGCGGCTAAGGCAGTATTGGTGGGCGTGGCAGCCAAACTTTTGATGCAGTTTTTGGGGGGCATCATCACCTATCTTGGCACCAAATTTGGTGGCTACAGCTCAAAAACTGTGGGAGATATAGGCCTTATTGACATTAAAATGCGGGGGGCTGTGGGCGGAATGGGGGCGTGGCTCCAAAATTTTTGATGCAGTTTTTTGGGAGTTGCTAGAAGCTATCTTCTTACCAAATTTTGTAGTTCTAGCTGTAAGGATGTGCGAAATATGCGGATTTATCGTTTTTGAGTTATCGAATTTATCGATTTGCCAGCCCCCAGTTATCATAGAACCCCAATCTGGACACTTTAATTTACTATCCCATAGATAAAGAGAATTGAAAAGTGTCAAGTCTCTAGCTTGAAGGGTGTGGAAAAAACTTGCACACATACGGACGGATAGACGGACAGACGGTCAGACGGTCAGACGGACAGACACCATGACGGACATTGCACAAAACCAATATACTCTTTACCTTCGGTAACGATGATAAAAAGTTGTAGTCGAACACAACCGACAGTAAAATACTCTGATACCAGCATAAAAACAGATGATAAAGAGTCTGGTTGCTTTTTGACCGTATGCCAAACAATAAATTTACTTGTTAACTCATAGAGGAAAAGAACAATTCTTAGAAAAAAACAAGTGGAAACGTTGCAGTCGGAAGCAACCGACTGCGGTATACTCGATACCAGTATTAAAACCGGTAAAAAGAGGCCTGATTGCAAAGGTGTACGGATGCGGCAGGGATGTACGCTGTACCTTAAAGATTCTCCGATGCAGATGGGGATGCCACCAGCTATCTTCCTTCCAAATTTGGTGTCTCTATCTCAAAGTATGTAAAAGGTGTGGAAAGGGGGGCTGGGGGCGGATTGGGTGGGTGTGGCTTCCAAATTTTTGCTGCAGATCTTTGTGGAATGTCAATTGCTATCTTCATACCAAATTTGGTGACTCTAGCTCAAAGTTTGTAAAAAGTCGGGAAAGGGGGGCGAAATGGGTAGGCGTGGCTCCCAAAACTTTGATGCAGATTTTTGGGGGTCGTTGCCAGCTATCTTACTACCAAATTTGGTGGCTCTAGCTCCACAACTCTGGAAAATACACGCATTCCCGTTTTTGATGAAGCGTTGGGGCGGATGGGGGCGGCTAGGGCAGTATTTGTGGGCGTGGCATCCAAACTTTTGATGCAGTTTTTGGGGGGTCGTCATCATCTATCTTGGCACCAAATTTGGTGGCTATAGCTCAAAAACTGTGGGAGATATAGGATTTTTATACCCTTAACCCATAAAATGGGTAAATAAGGGTATAATGGTTTTGTGCAAAAGTATGTAACAGGCAGAAGGAAGCATCTCCGACCCTATAAAGTATATATATTCTTGATCAGCATCAATAGCCGACTCGATTTAGCCATGTCCGTCTGTCCGTCCGTCTGTCTGTCTGTCCGTCTGTATGAACTCGTGGATCTCAGAGACTACAAGAGCTAGAGACTTCAGATTTTGGATATAAGTTCTCCTATACCATGAGCAGAACAAGTTTGCTTCAAATTATCGATAACTATTCTGGTTTCCGATATACACATGGAATCGATAACAAAAAAATATCGAATTTGGAAAATGTAAAAATGAGCGTTGAAAGAATGGGTAACGATAATTCTTTTCTGAAAATTTCGTCCAAATCGGTTAAGAAACACCGGAAGCTAAGTCAGTATACCAAAGTTTTATATAAATTAAATTTATTTATTGCAACTGGGTTCAGGGTATCTTCTAGTCGGGCTCTCCCGACTGGAGCCTTCTTACTTGTTTGACTTTAAAATGCGGGGGGCTGGGAGTGGAATGGGGGGCGTGGCTCCACGATGATTGATGCAGTCTTTTGGGGGTTGCTAGTAGCCATCTTCTTACCAAATTTGGTAGTTCTAGCTGTAAGGATGTGCGAAATATGTGGATTTATCGTTTTTGAGTTATCGAATTTATCGATTTGCCAGCCCCGCAGTTATCGTAGAACCCCAATCTGGACACTTTAATTTACTATCCCATAGATAAAGAGAATTGGAAAGTTTCAAGTCTCTAGCTGGAAGGGTGTGGAAAAAACTTGCACACATACGGACGGACAGACGGACAGACGGACAGACGGTCAGACGGACAGACACCATGACGGACATTGCACAAAACCAATATACTCTTTACCTTCGGTAAGCTTGCTGGTCGAATTTTGACCAACGGTTGAACCTAGTTTGTATAAAAATAATTTTTTTTGCCCGTCTGACTGTAATGCTTTGACATGATTTAATTGGTTACCCATTAAAATTCTTTATTAATTAGCAATGTGGTTTGCACGGATTTTTAGAATTATCGAAACAAAAAATAAAGCCAAACAAGTGGAAACGTTGCAGTCGGACGCAAACGACTACGGTATACTCGATACCTGTATTAAAACCAGTAAAAAGAGGCCTGATTGCAATGGGGAACGGATGCGGGAGGGGTTAACGCTGTCTCAAAGATTGTCTGATGCACATTGGGATGCCACCAGCTATCTTCCTTCCAAAATTAGTGACTCTAGCTCAAAGTTTGTGGGGGAAGGTTGGCTGGGGGTGGTATGGGTGGGCGTGGCATGCAAATTTTGCTGCAGATCCTTATGGGAAGTCAAATGCTATCTTCCTTCCAAATTTGGTGACTCAAGCTCAAAGTTTTTAAAATGTGGGGGAAAGGAGGCTAGGGGCGGTATGGGTGGGCGTGGCATCCAAATTTTGGGAGTTGTTACCAGGCATCTTGCTATCAAATTTGGTAGCTCTAGCTCAAAAACTGTATTACATACACGCGTTCCCGTTTTTAACGCAGCGTTGGGGCGGCTGGGGGTGGCTATGGCGATTTAGGTGGGCGTGGCATCCAAACTTTTGATGCAGTTTTTGGGGGGTCGTCATCACCTATCTTGGCATTCAATTTGGTGACGCTAGCTCAAAATCTGTGGAAGTTATAGGCGCTTCTGATTTCAAGCTTCGGGGGGCTGGGGGCTGAAGGATATGCGAAATAGGTGGATTTATCGATTTCGAGCTATCGAATTTATCGATTTGCCAGCCCCTCAGTTATCGTAGAACCCCAATCTTGACACTTTATCTGTCCCGGCCATAGATTACGATATTTGGAAAGTTTCAAGTCTCTAGCTTGAAGGGTGTCGAAAAAAATTGCGTTCATATAGACGGACGAACGGACGGACGGACAGACCAACGACATTTCACAAACCCAATATACTCTTTACCTTCGGTATCGAGTATACAAAATCTACAAATCTTTAGTTTTCTCTTTATTGGTCCAGAATAGAATATATACAATTAAATCGGAATACACATATTAGTCTTGGTGCAAAATTTATTCAATCTGATCAAATTTGCCCCTTATGCGAAACCACCCACATTCAATTATATTATGCGTGTGAATGGCATAATTGAAAAGAAGATTGTCCCTGGAGACAATTCGTTAAAGATAATAAGGTTACAAAACGTTACAAAGCACAATTGTTCAGCCTAATGCCACTGTGTTCCATACCTTTGCTACAGACACAACACAAACCAAAAGCGAAACAAATGATTACGAGACTTCTTAGCTTACAAGGGGAGGAATTCACCAGAGGGTTGAACGAATTACAAACCAGTGAGGTAAATAATGACAAAATTATGTTAGTATTTAGAAAAACAGCAGATTGTTAACAATCTGCCAGATGCACTTAGTTAGTCAGTAAAAAAATATATAATCGGGGATGTTTGCCTAATGTTAGCAAATTTAAAACGGGGTTGTTTCTTACGAAGAAGTTTTTATAGCAATAACTACGTTATATTTGACACTATTTGTTTTTTCATGCTATTTTATTATTTTTGACACGAAAGTATTTCAAAGCGAGAAGTTTGAATAAACCTAGTTGATTAGATTTAGTGTCTTTACACTAATTAAAACTCCATAAATAGTTTTCTTTCGACTGTTCCTAATGAAGCAATTAACTAGCATGGAAGCCCTACTGTACCTTAATAGTAACAAGTATACCACAGTATAAATAACTGAAAACTGTAAAATTATTTTTCAATAATTGAAAGTGAATGGCTAATAATTTAAGCATTTTTACACCCTTGCAATAATGTAACTAAAACTATTTGGCAAACTATTTTTAGCACCCATATATTGGTTTCACTTGTATGTTTGTAACTCTCAGAAAAGCGAAAATTATTATAAAGCATAATTTTAGGATGGCTTTTAAAGAACATCGAACTAAAAAGTTTAAATAAATATAGTTTAAAACAACTAAATCAAAAAAAGTTTTGAAGACGTGCTTTTATACGCTTTCTTGCATACATTGTATGTAATCGATAGTTTAAAAAAGTTTATATAATAAAAAAAAACATAAAAAAGTTTAAACAATAAAAAAAATTAATAAAAAAAGTATTTATTGGTCGGATTTCGAGCCCACGACCTTCGGGCTGTGAAGCGGCAGTCTTCCATCCATGCCACCAGGGCTTGTCAATTGTACCAGTCAAATTAGTAAGTTAAGCAAAAGGGAAAACTGCTTTTCGTGGTTTTTACATAATATTACATATTTTATCGTCCCAAAACATTAAAAACATGTATGGCATCTGAAACACATCTTTGGTGAAAATTTCAGAGCTCTAGCTAGTCGGGAACTTGGTGAAAATTTGATTACAAGAATCCGGTTCAAACAAATAAATAAAGGCATGTAAAAAAATCAATTAATGTTGGAACTCACGTTTATACTCGATACCGAAGGCAAAGAGTATATTGAGTTTGTGCAATGTCCGTCATGGTGTCTGTCCGTCTGTCTGTCTGTCCGTCTGTCCGTCTGTATGAACGCAACTTTTTTCCACACCCTTCAAGCTAAAGACTTGAAACTTTCCAATTCTCTTTATCTATGGGATAGTAAATTAAAGTGTCAAGATTGCGGTTCTACGATAACTGGGGGGCTGGCAAATCGATAAACTCGATAACTCAAAACCGATTAATCCAAATATTTCACACATCCTTACAGAAAGAACTACCAAATTTGGTGAGAAGATAGCTACTAGCAACTCCCAAAAAACTGCATCAACAATTTTGAAGCCACGCCCACCCATTCCGCCACCAGCCCCCCCCCCGCATTTTTAAGTCAAAAAAGCCAACATCTCCCACAGTTTTTGAGCTATGGCCATCAAATTTTTTGTCAAGATAGGTGATGATGACCCCCCAAAAACTGCATCATCACGCCCACTAATAATGCTTTAGCCACCCCCATCCGCCCCAACGCTTCGTCAAAAACGGGAATGCGTGCATCTTCCAGAGTTGTGGAGCTAGAGCCACCAAAATTGGTGGAAGATAGCTGGCAACGACCCCCAAAAATCTGCATCAAAGTTTTGGAGCCACGCCCACCCATTCCGCCCCCAACCCCGCCGCATTTTGAAATCAGAAAAGCCTATATCTCCCACAGTTTTTGAGCTAGAGTAACCAAATTTGGTGCCAAGATAAGTGATGATGACCCCCAAAAAACTGCATCAAAAGATTGGATGCCACGCCCACCAATACTGCCCTAGCCACCCCCATCTGCCCCAACGCTACGTCAAAAACGGGAATGCGTGTATCTTCCGGAGTTGTGGAGCTCAGGCCACCAAACTTGGTGGAAGATAGCTGGTATCGACCCCCAAAGAACTGCATCAAAGTTTTGGAGCCACGCCCAACCATTCCGCCCCCCTTTCCCCACTTTTTACAAATTTTGAGCTAGAGTCACCAAATTTGGTATGAAGATAGCAATTGACATTCCACAAAGATATGCACCAAAAATTTGGATGCCACGCCCACCCATAGCGCCCCTCTTTCCCCACTTTTTACTAACTTTGAGCTAGAGTCACCAAATATGGTATGAAGATAGCAATAGACATTCCACAAAGATATGCACCAAAAATTTGGATGCCACGCCCACCCATAGCGCCCCTCTTTCCCCACTTTTTACTAACTTTGAGCTAGAGTCACCAACTATGGTATGAAGATAGCAATTGACATTCCACAAAGATCTGCATCAAAAATTTGGATGACACGCCCACCCATACTGCCCCCAGTCCCCCTTTCCCCACCTTTTACAAACTTTGAGCTAGAGTCACCAAATTTGCAACGAAGACAGTCGGTGGCATCCCCATCTGCATCGGAGAATCTTTAAGGCAGCGTACACCCCTGCCGCATCCATACCCCTTTGCAATCAGGCCTCTTTTTACCGTTTTTAATACTTGTATCAAGTATACCGCAGTCAGTTGCGTACGACTGCAACGTTTCCACTTGTTTAACACCTGTTTGTTGGTGTGTTTTAAGATGTATTATTGCTATGAGCACGTTTTCTGGAACTCAAATAATATTTTATTGAATTTGGGTTAACTTTTTGAATTTGGGCTTATCATTCGTCAGTTAATTCTTTTATTAAAGAAGTCCGCTATGTTAGTCTTTAAGTGTGTGTGTGTGTGTGTGTGTGTGTATTCACAACAGAAGCAATACAGAATTGCACTAGACGAATAATAATTGTTGGATACTCTTATAATGTTGGAAGATGATATGTTATTAAACTGTTTTTAGTTATTTCTCATTTGTGTGCTAACGCCAACCTTTGCTAATCAAAATATGCAATTATTGCAATTATATTCTGTAGCTACATATCCACAATAGCACTTATATGTTATTAGGGTATCCAACATTCATCATTCGTCTAGTGCATTTAAGTTTTGCATCTTTTGTGAATGCACACAAACTCACACTTTTTATTATATGTAGCTAAATGTAATTATAGCCAACCCGTTATTCTCTATTATAACTAAATACATTAATAATTGCCAACCCAGAAACCCTGCACATAAATAAGCTTGTACATAATAGTATTTTCTTTTGTGGTTGTTTGTGGGCATAACATAAACAGCAGAACCGCGTGACTCGACCGTCTCAGTCGGCTGCTTCTCTGCAACTAAGCACAAACAAAACAAAGGGAATGCAGAGCAACAGACATGGCGCTCGTTAATTCACGAGCGAGACCTCGTCTTTTACGACCACTTTTCTCTGCCGCAACACCGATACCATCATATTCGTTTACAATATATATATATATTTTTGGAAAATCGAGCGCCCGACGCTTTTAGTTTTAGTTTTTATACTCGATACCGAAGGTAAAGAGTATATTGAGTTTGTGCAATGTCCGTCATGGTGTCTGTCCGTCTGTCCGTCTGTATGAACGCAACTTTTTTCCACACCCTTCAAGCTAGAGACTTGAAACTTTCCAAATCTCTTTATCTATGGGATAGTAAATTAAAGTGTCAAGATGGGGGTTCTACGATTACTGGGGGGCTGGCAAATCGATAAATTCGATAACTCAAAACCGATAAATCCACATATTTCGCACATCCTTACAGCTAGAAGTACCAAATTTGGTAAGAAGATAGCTACTAGCAACCCCCAAAAAACTGCATCAAAAATTTTGGAACCACGCCCCCCCATTCCGCCCCCAGCCCCCCGGAATTTTAAAGTCAAAAAAGCCTATATCTCCCACAGTTTTTGAGCTATAGCCACCAAATTTGGTGCCAAGATAGGTGATGATGACCCCTCAAAAACTGCATCAACAGATTGGATGCCACGCCCACCAATACCACCCTAGCCGCCCCCATCCACCCCAACGCTTCGTCAAAAACGGGAATGCGTGTATCTTCCAGAGTTGTGGAGCTAGAGCCTCTAAATTTGGTGGGAAGATAGCTGGTAACGACTCCCAAAAAACTGCATCAAAGTTTTGGAGCCACGCCCACCCACACCGCCCCCAGCCCCCTCGCATTTTGAAATCAGAAATGGCTATATCTCCCACAGTTTTTGAGCTAGAGCCACCAAATTTGGTGCCAAGATAGGTGATGATGACCCCCCAAAAACTGCATCAAAAGTTTGGATGCCACGCCCACCAATACTGCCCTAGCCGCCCCCATCCACCCCAACGCTTCGTCAAAAACGGGAATGCGTGTATCTTCCAGAGTTGTGGAGCTAGAGCCACCAAATTTGGTAGGAAGATAGCTGGCAACGACCTCCAAAAATCTGCATCAAAGTTTTGGAGCCACGCCCAACCATTCCGCCCCCCTTTCCCCACTTTTTAAAATTTTCGAGCTAGAGTCACCAAATTTGGTATGAAGATAGCAATTGACATTTCAGAAAGATCTGCATCAAAAATTTGGATTCCACGCCCACCCATACCGCCCCAGCCTTCCTTTCCCACTTATTACAAATTTCGAGCTAGAGTCACCAAATTTGGTATGAAGATAGCAATTGACATTTTACAAAGATCTTCATCAAAAATTTTGATGCCACGCCCACCCTTACCGCCCCCAGCCCCCCTTTCCCCACTTATTACAAATTTCGAGCTAGAGTCACCAAATTTGGTATTAAGATAGCAATTGACATTTTACAAAGATCTGCATCAAAAATTTGGATGCCACGCCCACCCTTACCGCCCCCAGCCCCCCTTTCCCCACTTATTACAAATTTCGAGCTAGAGTCACCAAATTTGGTATGAAGATAGCAATTGACATTTCAGAAAGATCTGCAACAAAAATTTGGATGCCACGCCCACCCAAACCGCCCCCAGCCCCTCTTTCCCCAGCTTTTACAAATTTTGAGCTAGAGTCACCAAATTTGGTATTAAGATAGCAATTGACATTTTACAAAGATCTGAAACAAAAATTTTGATGCCACAACTACCCATACCGCTCCCAGTTCCCCCCCCCCCTCCCTTTCCCTACCTTTTACAAACTTTGAGCTAGAGTCACCAAATTTGGAAGGTAGATAGCTTGTGGCATCCCCATCTGCATCGGAGAATCTTTAAGGCAGCGTAAACCCCTGCCGCATCCGTACCCCTTTGCATTCAGGCCTCTTTTTACCGGTTTTAATTCTGGTATCGAGTATGCCGCAGTCGGTTGCGTCCGACTGCAACGTTTCCACTTGTTTTAAGCTACATATATGTATTTATTTCATATCCTCAACCCAATCATATGTAGTATGTAATATGCACGTGTATGTAACAGGCAGAAATAAGCGCTCGTATATCATAGGCAGTACAAGTTTGTTTTAAATTATAAATTCCCGTTTCCGATATACACTTGTTATTGATAACAATAAGCAATCGAATTTGAAAACGTTGTAACATGTTTTCGAAACTTATAAAAAAAAAATGGTTGAGCAGAAATGCAGGTAGTTTCTGTATATTCACATACAAATAATGACTGCATGCGTAAAGTCTGGGGTTCCTCCCTTAACCCATGTCGAGCTTTTTTAGCTAGAGCCTTCTTATTAGATTTTGTTTAGGAAATTTGTTTTTGAGCATGCATAAAATTTCTTGTCGAAATTGTTTAGCACCATGCCAACAAATACCAAATTCACTTGCTTATATATATCTGTTTTTTAATGGTATTGTTTAATTAATTTATGGACGCGACAGTTTACAGGTTTACAATGCGAATGCAATTACCTAAAATTAATTTGAGTGCTTTGTTTATATAAGGCGTTTTGTTCAGTTTGTATACTCCTGTTGCTTACTCAGGTCTCATATTTCTATTTAAAAAAAAAAAAAGGAAAGCATGGCACGAACATGTTCATTTCTATATAAATACACTTACACATCTATATAAAGAGACATGTATACACGGTAGGCAATTGAAATTGAAAACGATTACAGTAGGACAATGCGGTCCCGAGGGTGGTTGAAATTTGAAAGCATATGTCCTTTGACTAATGTGGGGTACAGAGGCAGATAAAGACCACTGATGAGTTGGCAATAATTCGGTTGAGTGGTTACTGTCAACAGGCAAATAATAGTAGGTGTTTCATTTGGGGGCGGGTAAACATTATTGCACTGATGCCGTTGATGGTCTTTTGTTTACACGTAAAACATCATGCATACTTAATTGGGTTAAATTGCTAAGCGATTAACATTTACAAATGAAAAGCGCGGATAATTGAGTTTACTTTGTCTAATTACAAGTGTTTTCCTCTACAAGTAAGTGCTAGGTAGCTATAGAAAAGCCAAATTAAAAAGCTAAATACTATTAGGCATACATAGTTAAGCTTATTTAGCTATAATGGTTAACTTTTAAGCACATTGAAGTCATAACGACAGCAGATCCTGGAACAGAAACAGAGCTGTAGCCGTATTGGCCAATAAAAGCACTCGAAAACCTCTCCAATTATTTAAAAACTGTCAATTAAACTTATAAAATAACTTTTTCTAAGTTTTATCATTACAAGCAAAGCAAGCCAATATTAATATGTCATTCGCAATACATAAGTTAAAATAAATGCACACGTTCAGTTCGTATGTTGATGCTATTCAAGAATATTTATTATATACATTCATGGATTCAGTTAGCTTTCAGACTATATCGAAAGTAAGATATTATTTCATACACTTTTTTTTACCAGTAACATGTCAAACTTTATAGCTGGGTATCGTTAGTACCAGTGTTGGGAACATATCTAGAAAAACGTTCAGCTTTTTTAAAAAAACAAAGGTATGTTAGTCGCAGGCCTTTGGACTATACCAACTACCACCTCTCGAAAGCAGAATCTTTACCACCTGTTTTTAGACAGTTTAATATTGACATCACTGATTTTTTACATTTGGTAAGGTAACGTTTTCAATTGATTTGTTTTTAATTTTCTTTTTTTTAAATAAAGTTAATTTTTGATGCAACCAGATAGAGCCCATTGTTGCATTACATGTTATATTTTTGCTCGGTGCCAGTACAATTATAATACATATATAAATGTGTTTAACTTTAGCATTGTTTATATTATAAACATTCAATTTTTTTCATTTCACGAGATTTTTTTATTAAATTATGCACTGCATTTTTAGGTTTTTATTGTACTGTCTTGGAAACAATCTTTAACAAACATCAAATTTGCGAAGAAGTCAGAAAATCTCGCGTCACGATATTGCTATGAAGACTAAATAGGAAAAGCTTTTAAATTGCCTTTCGTCCGACTTCTTTTGGCGTCGCCATTTCAAATATTGCAATGAGACTGTCCAATAAATGAACAGCAGAAAGAAACATCAACCAATAAGAGTATACATCGGCAAAAGTTTCTTATATCTGGCATGTTGCTCACCAATTAGAGCCAAATTTGAAGCATGGGCGTTTCCAATATTCATTCGACACGCATGCGCCCTTTTTTGTGACTACCCTAAGCAACACACACATTAAATTCCAATACTCACCCTTACCTTTTCGCATCTCAACCCATCATTTACCAATAACGCGTGTTTTATATTTTGAAATCAACGAACTGTGAATATTGCTTTTAATTAAATTAACTTTTTCAGCGAAATTGTGGCATGAAAATTGAGTTAATCTATTAGACAAGCGATTTGGAAGTATTTATATGTAAATAAAAGTGCTTAAAAATATTGAAAATTGTTTTCGTCCCAAAAAACGCGTTTAAAGTTTTGACAGGCGACTTCATACGGATGCAACACCAAAAAAACAAATTGAATCTAGGTAAAAAAAAGTTTGCAACCTAACATTTTCGTAAAAAATAAGAAATAAAAAAAATTATATTTATTACAATTTCTTCATTTACCTCTTTATAACGCTTCGTTATTTTAAATTAATCAATAATGTGCAAGTCAAACAGTCAAACACAGTAGATTTTAGATTATACTATGGCATAAGCCGCATAATTTGCGATTCCACACAAGTTAATACCCTTGCGTATTCTCATAAATCCGGATTCACCCCATAACTCTCCCCACCAGTTCTTAAGAATCCAAAAGTCTTTGTCAAATCCAATCAAAAGCATAGCATGATTTACAGAAGTTGAAGTACAGGAAACGTCGTCGTAAATTCCAGCACTATGAAAGTTAAAATAAAATTAATAAATATGTATGCCTGCACAATTCACTTATGTCTATCATCTAGTACAGGATAGCTTACACTCCAATAAAAAACCTTCTCTTATAACAAATAACTCCCTAAATGCTATTTTAACAAGTGAAAACTATGAAAGATACAAGCACTCCCATTTTTAAACAGGCGGTGGGGCGTAGTTTGGGGTCGTAGCACCCAAATTTATAAAGCAGACGGGGTAAGATACCAACTATCTAGGTGCGTCAGGAGTGGCCGTGGCATTTAATCTATTGATGTAGATTCCCACCAAATTTGGTGACTCAAGGTGTTAAATGGTGGGAAGTATGTGTGTCTGATGCAGACATGTACCAAGATATTTGGGATGTTTTTAGTCTCTGGCTTTTACGGTGTCCAAGAAACGCACAAACAGCCAGGCGGATAGACAGCACGAAGGACAATGCATAAAACCAATGTACTCTTTACCTTCGGTATCGGAGTATAAAAATTTGCAACTTCATGCTCGATGACTTTACTGAGATTTGCTAAACAGTGGAAGTTGCTTTATAAGTAAAAATGCAGATCGTTAAAAAAAATAATATTGTTACCATGTTTATCATAACTGTTGGTTGAGAATATTGACTTAAAGGTGCATTTAATAAAGTCTCGCAACAAAACAAAGGCGCTCTTAAGAGCTTCTAAAATAAATTGTATGTGTCATGTCATGAAGACAGGTTTGATGGTAATATATAGTTGGAAAAGGTTGCTGCCTGTTAGATAAGTTTGCAAAACTAAGTAACTATGATTTATCTCTTTTTTTTTAAATAGTTACAGGCAGCATACATTTAGCATTACCTGTATAGTTGGAATGTTTTTGGAGATGCGTTGATAGAAACGGCCACTGGACCAATATGCACAACAGCTGCTTGCATTGCGTTTTCATCATTTATTGGTAAAATCGCCCATGAGGTGACATTGACAACAGCCAGTTCCTTAACAAATTGGCACTCTCCTTTCTGAAAACAGATAGTAATTTTTATCGATTACAAATTAAAACAAGTGGAAACGTTGCAGTCGGACGCAACCGACTGCGGTATACTCGTTACCAGTATTAAAACCGGTAAAAAGAGGCCTGATTGCAAAGGGGTACGGATGCGGCAGGGGTGTACACCGCCTAAAAGATTCTGCTTAAAGATTCTCCGATGCAGATGGGGATGCCACCAGCTATCTTCCTTCCAAATTTGGTGACTCTAGCTCAAAGTATGTAAAAGCTGGGGAAAGGGGGGCTGGGGGCGGATTGGGTGGGTGTGGCATCCAAATTTTTGCTGCAGATCTTTGTGGAATGTCAATCGCTATCTTCATACCAAACTTGGTGACTCTAGCTCAAAGTTTGTAAAAGGTGGGAAAAGGGGGGGCTCGGGGCGGAATGGGTAGGCGTGGCATCAAAATTTTTGACGCAGAGCTATGTGAAATGTCAATTGCTATATTCATACCAAATTTGGTGACTCTAGCTCAAAGTTTGTAAAAGGTGGGGAAACGGGGGGCTGGGGGCGAAATGGGTGGGCATGGCTCCAAAACTTTGATGCAGATTTTTGGGGGTCGTTGCCAGCTATCTTACTACCAAATTTGGTGGCCTGAGCTCCACAACTCCGGAAGATACACGCATTCCCGTTTTTGACGAATCGTTGGGGCGGATGGGGGCGGCTAGGGCAGTATTGGTGGGCGTGGCATCCAAACTTTTGATGCAGTTTTTGGGGGGTCATAATAACCTATCTTGGCACCAAATTTGGTGGCTACAGCTCAAAAACTGTGGGCGATATAGGCTATTTTGACATTAAAACGCAGGGGGGCTGGGGGCGGAATTGGGGGCGTGGCTCCAAAATTTTTGAGCAGTTTTTTGGGGGTTGCTAGTAGCTATCTGGACACTTTAATTTACTATCTCATAGATAAAGAGAATTGGAAAGTTTCAAGTCTCTAGCTTGAAGGGTGTGGAAAAAACTTGCACACATACGGACGGACAGACGAACAGACGGACAGACGGACAGACGGACAGACGGACAGACACCATGACGGACATTGCACAAAACCAATATACTCTTTACCTTCGGTAACGAGTATAAATACATTTCACTTACGGTTTTATCCATATCTATATATATACATATGTAAAACATATGTACTAAATGGATGCAATTTATTTTTACCTTTGACGCATATTTGTAATCATGCGATCTCATGAGACCACCGGTAGCTTGTAGATATCTTAGCGTGTTCCGCAATGAGCCGCCTGTACAACCATGATTACCATAGGATACACTACAATCGACAATTTGTTGCTGACTTAGTCCCATTACTTTGCCAGTACGCTTGAATATTTGTCCTTCTATACTTTGAGCTATACTAAACGCATAACAGGAGCCGCAGCTTTGTTGATTATACGACGGGGTTTTAAATCCTTTTTTACGCCAGTCAAAACTCTCAGGAACATTATTTATCACCGATGATCCCACAATATCCGAAAAATTATCTAAATTTGAATTTGGTTGGCTTCGCATTAAACGTAAGAAGCTTTTCAGGTATGACTCGGTGTTCTGTATTCAAAGTGGTTAGTTGTTAATGATAATATAAGCTTTTAGAGAATTGATCCATCTAGACTTAGAGTACAAGAATAGTGTTAAAACAGGTACAAATGTTGCGGTCGGACGCAACCGACTGCGTTATACTCGATACTTGTTTAAAAACGGGTTAAAAAAAAGGCCTTAGATATACGCATACCAGTTTTTGAAAGGTGTGGGGCTGGGAGCGGTATGGGTGGGCGTGGCATCCAAAGTTTTGATGCAGTTTTTTGGGGGACTAAACCAAATTTTGTGGCTCTTGCTCAAAAACTTTGGAACATTTAAGCGATTCTACTTTTACATTGTGGGGGAGGGGGGCTGTGGGCGGAATGAGTGGGGGACGACGGTAGCTATCTCTTTACCACACTCTAGCTGTGCGAAATATGTAGTTATCGCGTTTTAGTTATCGAAGTTATCGATTTCTTATCAACCCAGTAGGCGTAGAAACATAATTTTGATACTTTATCTGTCCCGGCCATAGAAAAAGATATTTGCAAAGTTTCAAGTCTCTAGCTTTACAGGTATCGAAAAAATTTGCATTCATACAGACGGAAAGACACCATGACGTACATTGTACAAACCCAATATAATCTTTACCTACGTATCGAGAATGACAATATACATACCATATCAGCCATTATGTTTGTAGACAATTTAAAGTTGCTCATTCCATTTTCGTAAAGATTATTGTGTTCGTTGACAATTTTTGAATTTTCTTCATATGCTTTATAGCTGCGAATTTCATCATAC
Source organism: Scaptomyza montana (assembly GCA_018904305.1). Lineage (NCBI taxonomy): Eukaryota > Metazoa > Arthropoda > Insecta > Diptera > Drosophilidae > Scaptomyza > Scaptomyza montana. The sequence goes on from JAEIGR010000054.1 coordinate 517,851, forward strand.
AAGCGAATATAGGTTTTGTTGTTGATTTTCTGCAAAAAAATTTATAAATTATTTGATATTATTTATGCCTGTGTAAGATGTATAAACCTTAAAGCTTTTAAACTGTTCATTATATTTAAGGCTCAATTCGATTCGCTGGCCTTTCGTCAAAATAACATTTATTAAATAACAATATAGTATTACACCGCTCTGCATCGCTGTTATTTAAGAACTAAATTTTAATACGCGTACGCAGCCCATAACTGTAAGTTCATTTATCTGCTCGTTTATTAGCAAATTCAGCACATTTATGTACTCTCTCAATGGGGTGATTTTTATGCTTTGACAAGCACTAACAGTCTTTTCGCATATAATATTATTTGTATGCCCTCAATGCGTGTAATGGGCAAAAGGCTATAATGGTTTTGTGCACTTGTTCGTCTGTGTGAGCGCTTCGATCTCGGAGACTATAAGAGCAAGAGACTTAAGACTTTGGATATAAGTTTGTGTATGCTACGCGCAGATCAAGTTGATCAAAAAACTGTAGACAAAATACATGCACATTTATTGCACTTTCTTTATACGGGTGCACCAGACACAAACAATGAATGTAGGCGTATCGTCTATGGTTCAGGGAATCTCTTAGTCGATCTTCTCGACTAGAGCCTTCTTGATGGCTTACACGTATTTTACGAATGCAATTAGACTTAAGAGATTTAAATACATACATTGATTTGAAATTGTCCGTTAACTTTTAAAACTTTAAAACGATTAAAAACGTACGCGATATCTTCGAACATTCTTTTTTACACTCGTTACCGAAGGTAAAGAGTATATTGGTTTTGTGCAATGTCCGTCATGGTCTCTGTCCGTCTGTCTGTCTGTCCGTCTGTCCGTCTGTCCGCCCGTATGGTTGCAAGTTTTTCCACACCCTTCAAGCTAGAGACTTGAAACTTTCCAATTCTATTTATCTACCCATTTCCCGTTTGGGACGAAAACGGGAATGCGTGTATCTTCCAGAGTTGTGAAGCTAGAGCCACCAAATTTGGTATGAAGATAGCAGTTGACATTCCACATAGATCTGCAAAAAAAAAATTTGGATGCCACACCCACCCATTCCACCCCAGTCTCCTTTTTCCCACCTTTTACAAACTTTGAGCTAGAGTCACCAAATTTGGTATGAAGATAGCAGTTGACATTCCACATAGATCCACAGCAAAAATTTGGATGCCACACCCACCCAATGCACCCCCAGCCCCCCTTTCCCCCACCTTTTACAAACTTTGAGCTGGTCACAAAATTTGGAAGGTTGGTGGCATCCCGCCTGCATCGGAGAATCTTTAAGGCAGCGTACACCCCTACCGCATCCGTAACCATTTGCAATCAGGCCTTTTTTTACAGGTTTTAATACTGGTAACGAGTGTACCGCAGTCGGTTGCGTCCGACTGCAACGATTCTACTTGTTTGTTTCTCCATTCTCCGCGTATATATAAAGGCTATCTGGTTTTATATTATTAACATTGTTATTGTAACCAATGTTACATGTTCTAATATTTTATGTTTGGAGTTCATTCACGTTTTTCTGCAATTTGTTTCTAAAACACTAATTCTTAGGCTATAATGTTGCAATAAGGCGGGGTGATGCTTATAAAGTTAATTCTCAACAGACGACCAAAGATATGTTTAATAACCAATTAATGATACTTATAACCACAGGCAATTAACGTTCATGTTCAATGCAACTTAAAGCAAGCATACCAGAATCAAATGAACTACCCCAGTAGTCCATATTCTTTTCATGAGGATTTGGTTGTCATGCATACTTTATCGAGACCAAAAATCACTTTAATGCTTTTTGCTGCCTATTACATAAGATTTTACAGAACCCTTAAGGCCCAACCAAACCAAGGTGTAAGCAAAATGCAAAGGGCAAAGTACAAAATTTTGATGTAACAAACAAACAAGCAATGACAACAACAAACAAGCAATAACGCACACCATTATGCTATGCGTATGGGGAAGAGCAAGCACAGCGCGTACAAACGAACTTAAATGCATTCCCTTCTGCAATCTTTAGAATAGATTGTTCAATCCAACACCAACAAAAATAATGAAATACACAAAGACATACCAAAGCAGCAATTTTTTATTTCAACCTGTTCACTGATAAAAATTAAAGTTGAATGTGCATATGCTTTGATGCAGATCCAAATAATTGTGTATGTTCTCTTTTTAAATGCCTATCATAATTAAAATGTTTGATTGACTCAACTATTTGCATAGTATTTATTGCACTTATTTCGTAAAGTTGCTTCACTTTCTTATGTCGGAAAATTTAACACACGAAGATCTTTTGAAATAGTAAGTGGGAGCCACTCCAACAACAAATTCTACTGACGCCGGCTGTCTTAAGACCACGGTGAAAAAATGTGGGCACAGAACTCAGCATCTGCGATGGCTTATTAATAGAAGGAGCACCTTGCCGCTGAGATGCAAAAGGGCTGTGTATGCTCACTGTATTGCAGATAACGGACTGTCCCTGGAACGAACGCGGTTTCAAACATCATAGAGACCTCAATCTGCATACAGTGGAAGAACAGATTGGTAGGCACACGGGCAGATACAGCGACAGATAGCTTAGACACCGAAGCCTTCTCGCAAGAGGTCTTCTCCCTGGTGGCCCTTTAAAGCGACTTAAACGGCAAGACTTTGTCAAGACGGTTGGACGTCAATAAGACTGCCATACCTAATTAGTCCTCATACTCCGTTATGGTGTTTGCCTATATTTTTTCCCATGTGATGTTAAGGTACTTTTTATTCTTGTACGGGTTCTACACTTAATAAATAAATTAGCAAAAGTAAGTTGGAGCCACACCAACAACAAATTCCACTGACGCCGGCTGTCGCAACAAAAAATTGTGGAGCAAAGGAGCAAGTTATTGCAAAAAAATTTGTTGTTGCTGTCTTTGCGTTTTGAAAAGGGCGTGGGTGGTTCGGAGTGATTGCTACAACAAAGAACAAAGGACTGAGAGCACCTCTGGTGTAGATCCAGAGACTTGTGTCTGTGGCATTGCACACCATTGTGCAAGCAAATTGCCCTATTTGCAAAAATACATAAACTTTGTTTTCGAAAAAAAAAAGTTTTCTTTCCGGTAAGGTGGGCGTAGCGCCATCTATAGCGCAACAACATAAGTATCTATAACATTTTATTACCAAATTAAAACAAATCTTTTTTGATAGCGACACCTAGCGGATGAAATATACTTAATGACGTAGCCTCAAACCTACTTAAAATTAAAAGGAAAAATGATTGACTTGCGCACGCCACCTATTGTTAAAATTTACAAATTTCATAAACACCTTTTATGCCATCAAGCTTTTGTCAGCAGCTGTTGGTTTATTTTTAACTAGCGCTATTTTTGTGTCATAGATAATGTGTTCCCAACTTATATTTGTTATCGTTCGGTTTTTGTCCAAGAAAAGCTTTGTCAAGTGTAGACACAGTCTTACGTAAATTTTGAATACCTAAAATGGGTGAATTTAAGGCAGCGTTTACAATGTCAGCGTGAGATTGGAAAATGTTTTGTTCTTGTCTGACACACATATTTTTCACATAAGTTTGTCTCCCTCATTTCCAATCTGTAACCGGTCTCGCTTGCATCTCAGCTTGGAGTGGAAAAAAGCTATTCAAAAATTGAGTTTTAAAAGCTGTCAATAGGTGTCGCATTTTCGAAATTAGCAACTATTTTACTCAAAATGGCTATCAATAGGTGTCGCATCTTCGTAAGCTCCAATGTTTTTACCACTATTTTACTCAATACAGAGGTAAATGTTAATATAATTCACTATTTAATATTTATTTAGTACATCATAGTTTGAATCAGCTGATTGCATTGGTCACGCTGACATTGTAAACTACCAGCGTGGATTTCAGATTTTTAAAAGCTTCAATCCAAGCTAAGCTGACATTGTAAACGCTGCCTTAGTTGTGCAATTTTATGAAAAGCGGAAGATGAAAACATCTCCGACCACATAAAGTAAATTATTAGGCAGCGTTTACAATGTCAGCTTAGCTTGGATTGAAGCTTTTAAAAATCTGAAATCCACGCTGGTAGTTTACAATGTCAGCGTGAACAATGCAATCAGCTGATTCGACTCAGCTAACACATTTGCAATGGCGCGAAAATTAAACGATTTGCTTTTCTTATAAAATAATGATTTCATTGTTATATATGCGTTAATATGTACTAAATAAATATTAAATAGTGAATTATATTAACATTTACCTCTGTATTGAGTAAAATAGTGGTAAAAACATTGGAGCTTACGAAGATGCGACACCTATTGATAGCCATTTTGAGTAAAATAGTTGCTAATTTCGAAAATGCGACACCTATTGACAGCTTTTAAAACTCAATTTTTGAATAGCTTTTTTCCACTCCAAGCTGAGATGCAAGCAGTGTTGCCAACTTTTGTTGAGCAAAAAAAGCTAGATAGGCGAAAAAATAAAGCAAAAAAAGCTATTTACATACAAATGATGCCAAATGACTCATACAGAAAAAAGCTATCCCATACAATATTTGAAAATTTTTCCCGCAATCTCGTTATAAAAAAGCCAGATCTGACGGTAAAAAAGCGGAATTGGCAACACTGGATGCAAGCGAGACCGGTTACAGATTGGAAATGAGGGAGACAAACTTATGTGAAAACAAGTAAGAAGGCTCCAGTCGGGAGAGCCCGACTAGAAGATACCCTGAACCCAGTTGCAATAAATAAATTAAATTTATATAAAACTTTGGTATACTGACTTAGCTTCAATCGATTAAGCTCGATATCTCCGGTGTTTCTAAACCGATTTGAAAGAAAATTTTCAGAAAAGTTCTATCGTTACCTATTACTTTAAACCTCATTTTTAGATTTTCCAAATTCGATATTTTTTTGTTATCGATCACATGTGTATATCGGAAACCAGAATAGTTATCGATAATTTGAAGCAAACTTGTTCTGCTCATGGTATAGGAGAACTTATATACAAAATCTGAAGTCTCTAGCTCTTGTAGTCTCTGAGATCCACGCGTTCATACAGACAGACAGACAGACAGACGGACAGACGGACAGACGGACATGGCTATATCGTCTCGGCTGTTGATGCTGATCAAGAATATATATACTTTATGGGGTCGGAGATGCTTCCTTCTGCCTGTTACATACTTTTGCACAAAACCATTATACCCTTATTTACCCATTTTATGGGTTAAGGGTATAAATATGTGTGTCAGATAGGAACAAAACATTTTCCAAACTCACGCTGACATTGTAAACGCTGCCTTATTCTGCAAAAATACTTTAGATTTGGAATATAGCTCATGCCCGTTTTATTGCGTATGTATGTACAGATATTTATACTACTTTAATGAGGAAGCTTCATTAATAAATGTTTTGGACCTAAACCTAATTACAGTAGACGCTCGGAAATTAGAACCAGTTGGTTCCTGGGGCAATCCTAATTTCAGAATTTTTCTAATTTCTGGACGTTTTTTTTGCATACAAAAGTGTACAAAATTGGAGTACATTTAGTGTAAAAAGCTGCAATAAAACTATTTTTTTTAATAATTCTATTAATTAAAACAAGAAAACAAAAGTAATAAGATATTTTTTTTAATTCAAAATATATGTATGTACATATACATTAAATCAAAAATAGATGGAACATAAATGTTCACTGCACTTCCATAAATATATTTTCCAAAAATAAATATAAAACAAGTAAAAAGGCTCTAGTCGGGAGAGCCCGACTAGAAGATACCCTGAACCCAGTTGCAATAAATAAATTAAATTTATATACGACTTTGGTATACTGACTTAACTTCAATCGATTAAATTCGATATCTCCGGTCTTTCTTAACCGATTTGAAAGAAAATTTTCAGAAAAGTTCTAAAGTTACCCATTATTTCAACCCTCGTTTTTACATTTTCCAAATTCGATATTTTTTGTTATCGATATTATGTGTATATCGGAAACCAAAATAGTTATCGATAATTTGAAGCAAACTTGTTCTGCTCAAGTCTCTAGTTCTTGTAGTCTCTGAGATCCGAAGGTTCTAATTTGTGTCTACTGTATTTGAATAGGGTTATGCATAAATAAGTGCAGGGACCGCAAATAATAGTTATGAGTTGAAAAAGATTATTTTAGCTTCCACGATGAGTGTGAAATTGACAAATATGTTATTTTTGTATGGCATATTCGGAAACACGATGAGCTTTTCTTTTCCAATTTGTTTATTTTTAAAGTAAATTTAATTATTAAATTTTACTTTTATAATAAAAATACAAAATAATTATTATATTTTGCCATTTATATTAAAATTAAGCAATAACTTTTATTTATAATTTTTATTTTTAAAAACAAAAATACGAACTACTTTTAAATTTTTATTGTAAAAATTTAATTCATAAATAATCTACGCATCAATACCATTTAGTTGATGTATGATATGCATGTTTGCACAATAGTCTGCTTATACACTTGCTTAGACCGCTGCTTATGTGTAAGCGAAAAAAAGTTAATGAAGAATAGTAAACAATTTCAAGATAAGCAAGAGACAATACAGACAATACAATACAGAAGTATCCAAAAGTTTACATGTTTGGCTTTGTTCAAAAGAAGCTGCAATAATATTAGATTTTTTTATAAGAACTTCCCAAAAATAATTGGTTGCAAAATATTTTTAAATTATAACGTGTGTTTATACATTTATTTACCTCTATACACTGGATAATGTTTATACCCTTCACATGTGAATCAGGGTATATTGAGTTTGTCATGAATCTGTAACGCCTTAAAGGAATGATGGGAGACCCCATAAACTATATATCAAAATGATCAGGACGAGCTCAGGAATTGATTTCCGTCCGTCCGTCCGTCTGTCCGTCTGTCTGTTTCAACACGATTTCCGGCCAAACTGCTAAACCGATCTTGATGAAACTTTCACAGATTGCTTAGATCATGTCGGGTTTGTTCACTATGAAATTTCATCCCGATCGGAGCATTCTACGATATAGCCACCATATAAATTTACCATATCGTACTAGCAATTGTTTTTGCTGTCGTGCACTTTCAAGTACCTACATATAGCTCATTTGCTTCAAAAGTGGTATAACGCAAAAAATTGTCAAATTGTTGTTGTTGTTGTTGTCGCACACGAACAATAAAAAAAAAAAAACAATTAATCCATTTGTGAAGGGTATCATAGTCTTGGCATAGCCAAAATTAACTATGCCGCACTTGTTATTTTTTTTTTTTTGATTATTGGATTAAGCTTTGAACCGGTACAATGCAGTAAAAGTATCATAACAACACAGGTATATTATTAATAATTGAACCTAACCTCATGCTAGTCGCTTGGGAGACTCATATTGCGAGAGGGTCTTTAGAGGTGTCCAAGTGTTTTGGAAAAACCCTTTCTTTTTAATCGCCTTAAGGGCCTGGCGGGGTGCAAGCGTCTTGCAAGCGTACTGTGAAGACTTTCTATTCGATCACTTTACCTGCTTGTGTGCCTTCCAATCTGCTCCTATACAGATTCAGGTCACGATGATGGCACGATTTTGCAATACCTGTATGCATTTTAATTGAATTTTGCAGCTATCCCCCAAATCTGCACTCCGTAAAGCCAAATCGGGGCCACATAATGCACATAGATTGCTCTTTTGGCTCGGAGTGACATTGTAAGAGAATAAATTTACTATTAGGTCTATGAATAGTAATATTCATAGTGAAGATCTAGCCAATAGCTTATAAAGTCATGAGAGTATACCCGCATCTAATGATTTTATTATGTCTGCTATTTTTTTGGATCCCAGAATTCGGATGTTTTATTAAGCTTTATTAAAATAAACATATTAACATGACAATTAAATATTATGCTCTTTTTGTTTATCAGGAGAACGGGTTTCATTAAAAGCCCCTGAGCCAGCATCAATTCCAGCGGAAAATGCTGTTGAATTGACTTCAAAAAGCACATGCTCCCTTTCGAAATAATTTTTTAACTCTATCGAGGTGGTATCTGAAAGTGAAGAATCTGAGGAAGAGGCTGAACCAGAGCTCAAATTGGCAATAACGAAAGTTCAGGGATATTCGCCAAAGCCTGGTTTCCATTCAGCATTCTGTGCCTGCTACACAAGTTTCAGTGGAAAGGTCAGTTTCTGCACTTAAATAAGTTGTGACTTAAGATGCAACCTTTCCGTAGAATCAATTAAAAAATTATGTTTTAAAAATTTAATAAATAGAAAATATTATATCATATTTTATATTATATAATAAGTCTGAATACCGACAAGTGTCTTAGTAGACCGTTATATGCTAGATAATCCCGACTACGTACTGCTGTGGTGTCTTTTGATGCCTATGAATAAAGATTTTTAAAAAAGATTTTTAAAGATAAAATGTATATATTTATGTCTGTACATGAGCTTGTACTTATGTATTACATATACATATATATATCAACTGAAAGGTATTGATTCGTAAATCCATATATATAAACAAGTAAGAAGGCTCCAGTCGGGAGAGCCCGACTAGAAGATACCCTGAACCCAGTTGCAAAAAATAAATTAAATTTATATAAAACTTTGGTGTACTGACTTAACTTTAATCGATTAAATTCGATATCTCCGGTGTTTCTTAACCGATTTGGAAGAAATTTTCAGAAAAGATCTATCGTTACCCATTCTTTCAACCCTTTTCTTTACATTTTCCAAATTCGATATTTTTTGTTATCGATTCCATGTGTATATCGGAAACCAGAATAGTTATCGATAATTTGAAGCAAACTTGTTCTGCTCATCGTATAGGACAAAATCTGAAGTCTCTAGCTCTTGTAGTCTCTGAGATCCACGCGTTCATACAGACGGACAGACAGACAGACGGACAGACAGACGGACAGACGGACATGGCTAAATCGACTCGGCTATTGATGCTGATCAAGAATATATATACTTTTAGGGTCGGAGATGCTTCCTTCTGCCTGTTACATACTTTTGCACAAAACCATTATACCCTTATTTACCAATTTTATGGGTGCAAGTGTGCTGTGACTACGCTGCTAGCATTGCCACATCATCATCATCGAGGCAAACCCATGGCATACCCAAAAGGGACAGACATCTCTGGTCTGGAGAAATTATGCTGGAAATCCAGGAAAAAAGGCGACTAAGACACATCTGGCAGCTAAGCAGAAACCCCCTAGACAAAGCCGCTTTAAACCGCGCCACTAAGAGACTCAAGGAGCTGATGCGAAAGCTACGGAGTGATAGTCTGGAAGCATATCTGTCTGCCGCTCACCCTGGTGAGCCCGAAAATAACCTTTGGCTGGCAACAAGGGAGAAAAGAAGGCCTACTATCAGTTGCCCCCCGATTCAGAGTGCCAGTGGCTCTTGGTGCCGCTCTAGCGAGCAAAAAGCTCAAGAGTTTGCTGCGCACTTGGAACGGACATTTACCCCGTTCGAATTTAGCGAATGACGAAATACACAACTTCCTGGACATCCCATGCCAATTGGACTTCCCAATTACTGAAATATTAGAGGACGAGGTTCATGAAGAGATAAATTCGCTGTCGAACAAAAAAGCTTCAGGCTATGACGGGATTAACGCACTTGCCATGAAGATGCTGCCGCCTAACGTGATCAAACTGATCACTCTCGTCTTCAATGGGATCTTACGTCTTCACCATTTCCCCTCCCAATGGAAGTGCGCTACGATCATTATGATTCCTAAGCCGGGCAAACCTGTGCATATTGCCAGCTCTTACTTAAAAAGTCTTCCTATGCCGTACTACCTGGTATTGAAGTCGTATTTGCGTAATCGTAAATTTTTTGTCAGATTTAAATACGCAGAGTCAGAACTGTGCCCTATTAAGGCTGGTGTACCCCAAGGCCGCGTGCTTGCGCCAATTCTTTACTCCCTATTCACTGCCGACCTACCAGTAACTAACCCAGATCACTCCCTGATCGCTACGTACGCGGATGACACCGCTTTCCTGGCCTCGAATACCAGCCCAACTAAAGCCTCTATTATTATTCAGACGCAGCTATCAGCCCTAGAGCCTTGGTTAAGTAAATGGAATATAAGCATCAACACTGAAAAATCCGTGCAAGTTGTATTTACTCTGCGGACTCTCACATGCCCAGAAGTACATCTCTTTGGACAGCTGCTTCCAACAGCGTCAAGTGCCAAGTATTTGGGCCTTACTTTAGACAGCAAACTGAATTGGAGAGCACACTTGGCAAATAAGAGAGCACAGCTCAATATTCGATTCAAAGGTCTGTACTGTCTGCTAAAACCCTCCTCTCGTCTTAGTCTAGTCAATAAAGTCCTTTTATACAAGGCGATTCTCAAGCCCATCTGAGCCTACGGTATACAGATCTGGGGAACTGCAGCTGCCACTAACATCCAAATCATACAGAGATTTCAAAACAAAGTTCTGCGCACATTAGTGGGTGCACCGTACTTTGTCAGAAACAACGTAGTTCATAATGACCTTAAAATGCCCACGATCCAAGAAACTATCACTATTTATCCACAAATACATGATAAAACTTGTGAACCACAGCAATGTTTTGGCGCAACACCTGCTGGACAACAACAATCAGACCCGACGGCTCTCAAGATTCCATCCCCTTGACCTCCCTTTCCGATTTGACACATCATAAATGTATTTTACGTCAATGTTAAGTATACGTAACCGTCAATTACACCACGAAATTTAGCCATTGTCAAAACATGACACATTCTAAATAAAAAATGTTCCCAAAAAAAAAAAAAAAAACAAGTGGAAACGTTGCAGTCGGACGCAACCGACTGCGGCATACTCGATACCAGTATTAAAACCGGTAAAAAGAGGCCTGATTGCAAAGGGGTACGGATGCGGGAGGGGTGTACGCTGCCTTAAAGATTTTCCGATGCAGATGGGGATGCCACAAGCTATCTTCCTTACAAATTTGGTGACTCTAGCTCAAAATTTGTAAAAGGTGGGGAAAGGGGGGCTGGGGGCGGTATGGGTAGTTTTGGCATCAAAATTTTTGATGCAGATCTTTGTGAAATGTCAATTGCTATCTTCAAACCAAATTTGGTGAATCTAGCTCGAAGTTTGTAAAAAGTGGGGAAAGGGGGGCTGGAGGTGGTATGGGTGGACGTGGCATCCAAATTTATGATGCAGATCTATCTGGTATGTCAATTGCTATCTTCATACCAAAATTTGTGACTCTAGCTCAAAGTTTGTAAAAGTGTGGAAAGGGGGCTGGAGGCGGTATGGGTGGGCGTGGCATCCAAATTTTGATGCAGTTCTTTGTGGAATGTCAATTGCTATCTTCATACCAAATTTGGTGACTCTAGCTCAAAGTTTGTAAAAGGTGGGGAAAGGGGGGCTGGGGGCGGTATGGGTGGGCGTGGCATCCAAATTTGTGATGCAGATCTTTGTGGAATGTCAGTTGCTATCTTCATACCAAATTTGGTGACTCTAGCTAAAATTTTGTAAAAGGTGGGGAAAGTGGGGCGAAATGGGTGGGCGTGGCTCCAAAACTTTGATGCAGATTTTTGGAGGTCGTTGCCAGCTATCTTCCTACCAAATTTGGTGGCTCTAGCTCCACAACTCTGGAAGATACACGCATTCCCGTTTTTGACGAAGCGTTGGGGCGGATGGGGGCGGCTAGGGCAGTGTCGGTGGGCGTGGCATCCAAGCTTTTGATGCAGTTTTTGGGGGGTCATCATCACCTATCTTGGCACCAAATTTGGTGGCTCTAGCTCAAAAACTGTGGGAGATATAGGCTTTTTTGACTTTAAAACGCGGGGGGGCTGGGGGCGTGGCTCCAAAATTTTTGATGCAGTTTTTTGGGGGTTGCTAGTGGCTATCTTCTTACCAAATTTGGTACTTCTAGCTGTAAGGATGTGCGAAATATGTGGATTTATCGGTTTCGAGTTATCGAATTTATCGATTTGCCAGCCCCCCAGTTATCGTAGAACCCCCATCTTGACACTTTAATTTACTATCCCATAGATAAAGAGATTTGGAAAGTTTCAAGTCTCTAGCTTGAAGGGTGTGGAAAAAAATTGAACACATACAGACGGACAGACGGACAGACGGACGGACACCATGACGGACATTGCACAAACTCAATATACTCTTTACCTTCGGTATCGAGTATAAAAAGTGCTGTGACTTTATAACTCACGAACGGTCAAACCGAATTCGATGAAATTTTTAGAGCTTGTTTGTATGGCCCTGTAGATGGTCGAAAGTTTGCACGAAATCGGTGGACGCGTTCGTATATAAAAAAAAAAAAAAACAACAAATACGAAGGTGCCTTTGAACGTGTGCGGTATATATATATACTGTGTTCTGATTGAGAATCGGCCAACATCTATTTTTTCGAACGCCTTAATGTTAAGGGTGGTCCACCAAAAAATGTTTTTGTTTTTTTCACAATAATGGCCATCGAATGTAATTATAGTAGTATACTATAATTTTCATGTATATTTCTATCAACCAATCAGTTATCCTTGCCAGGTGTCTCCCGTTGCCACTGCTTAAATAAATTAAGATAAATATATGGCAGTAGGCAATTCAAAAAATATATCAAGAAAGCTAAATAAAGTCAGAAATTCTAACATTCAGTAATTCTGAGTGGAACTAAAATAAATTTCAAAAATTGTCGCAAACAGATTTTTTTAACCGTCAATATTAAAATTAAAATCCAACTAAAATAAATTTCAAAAACTGTCGAAAACAGATTTCTTGACCGTCAATATTAAAATCCAACTAAAATAAATTAAAAATTGTCGAAAACAGATTTTTTCAACCGTCAATATTAAAATTTAAATCCGTGTGTGAAAAGTTGGTTCAATTGGACTACGAGAATACAACTGTCGCATTAAAATTACGTATTTGGTGCAACGAATATTGTAAGGAATATTCAAGGTTCAAAACTCTTAATACATGTGTGTTTTTGAGTGCAGTAACACGCACCGAGTTGGCTAGTTATCATATATGTAGGCCGACAAATAATGTAGCTCCCTCCGTTTAAAAGTTATTTGAATTAAATTTTTTATACCCTTAACCCATAAAATGGGTAAAATTGGTTCGGTTTGGTATACTGACTTAACTTCAATCGATTAAACTCGATATCTCCGGTGTTTCTTAACCGATTTGGACGAAATTTTCAGAAAAGTTCTATAGTTACTAGAGGTGGGCACGGGCTGGGCTTTTTATCGGGTACCCGTGGGCACCCGCGGGTAACCGTGGGTACGGGCTGAAAAATCATATTTCGGGCTGGGTGCGGGCGGGTATGGGTTGGTCCCTTCAACCCGCTTTACCCGAAATGTAAATATTTTGGTAAATATTATGGTTCGAAAAACTTAAAAAACATTGCAAAGTAGAATTATATGATTTCCATGTAATGGAACAATTAAAGGAGAAAACCTTAAATTCTTTAGAAAAACGTTTTTAGCCAACTTCAGTTAATTTAGTTGGATTATTTTTAAACCCTCCATTTGAAGAGTTAAGTTTTTTTTTATCAGAAGAAAAAAAAAATCATGCGTTAGAAACAGTGAAATGCATGATGATTGAATATCGCGAGACGTTAAAAGACAATCTTGATGACTCGCAAACTGAAAACTCTTCGCCAAACACGAGTCACGAGTTTCAAGAGTTTTTTGACACGCATCAACCAAAAAAACTCAAACTTGACAAAAATGCCATTGATTTAGAAATTGAAAAATATTATGCCAAAACTTCTCATTCAAACTTGCCAATTCTAGAATTATGGAAACAAGCAACTGACCTCAAAATATTGCAAGTTGTGGCTAAAAATATATTATGCATTCCTGATAGCTCTGCGACAAGCGAGCGAGTTTTTTCTTCATCTGGTAAAATTCTCAATGAAAGACGCACAAAACTTTCAAGTGGGAATTTGGACAAGCTTCATTTTTAGTACAAAAATATGTAATTTTATTTAATAAAAATAAAAAATTAAGTTTTTGAAAAAGTTCTACATTTTTCGGGCGGGCGGGTTGGGTTCGGGTATGATATTTTTTATTGCCATCGGGTACGGGTAAAGACTGGCGCTGCGGCCCATGGGCTGGATCGGGTCGGGCGCGAAAAATTAGGCCCTTGCCCATCTCTAATAGTTACCCATTATTTCAACCCTCATTTGTATATTTTCCAATGTGTATATCGGAAACCAGAATAGTTATCGATAATTTGAAGCAAAATTCTTCTGCTCATGGTATAGGAGAACTTATATCCATGGTATAGGAGAACTTATATCCAAAATCTGAAGTCTCTAGCTCTTGTAGTCTCTGAGATCCACGCGTTCATACAGACGGACAGACGGACATGGCTATATCGACTCGGCTGTTGATGCTGATGAAGAATATATCTACTTTATGGGGTCGGAGATGCTTCCTTCTGCCTGTTACATACTTTTGCACAAAACCATTATACCCTTATTTACCCATTTTATGGGTTAAGGGTATAAAAATAATTGTTTAATAAAATAAATAAAATAATTTTTATTTTGTAATTATTTAAAATAAAAATTATAATCGTTACGGTCTCCGAATAAATGCATTTAAAGGCGTAACCTTAAATTTATAGTAAAGGTAGTTGCTTTAAAAGGAATATCATTTGTTAAGCTGAGTTTCAAAGCGATTGATAATAAATATGTTATCCTAATCCTTTACCTTTAAAAATTCCGTTATCGCTATGTTGCTGAAATTCAAATAAGATTAAGGGAAACAACGACAAATACATATAAACATTGTGCGTTGTAGAGAGGGTATTGAGATTTATCTCAAAAATTCTTATCACATGTCAATTTAGTTCCACTTGATGGGCTGATGTCGAGCGCAAAGCGTAAAGCCAAGCGGGATCAGCTGTTATTTTTCACGTTGCGGTTCGTTCGACTCGAAAATTAATGACACACAAATGAAATGTGGAAAATGATGCTGTCAACAACACTTGTTGGATTATAGACATTAGCAACGTTGCGACCCTAGGAATAATGAATTTCAACAAGCCCAACAAAATCTAACCATTTTCGTTTCGATAGTTATAGAACTCTTTTATTTTTTTTAAACTATAAGCCAATCTTATTAATGGCCACCCAACCACCCCAGGTGCCTTCGCAAGCAGACTCTTTACCCAAAGCTTTTTTTTTTTTGGTATTAGAATATTTGGCAGACAGTTCTTTCGCCCGACTGCAACTTTTGCATTTGCTATTATTTTCACAATATCATCTAATAGGTAAGATAACTCAAACAACGCTTCATAAGTTTGGTGAATTATAAATACTATATTAGGTCTGACATATGTATAAGTAGGAAATTAGCTGAGAAGCATTCTCAACCAAAAACTAAAGAAAATCCTGGCCCATTTCTAAAAACTCATAACAAGTCGATACACATCGAGGTGCAAATCGAAAAAAAAAAACACATTTGTCCCACATTTCAACAGCTAGAGTCAAAAGTTTTTATGCCACACCCACCCCTGCCGCCACCAGCACGCACATCATTAAAACGGGAATGCGTAAATCTTTCACTGTTTTTGGTCTAGACTCTAGAGTCACAAAATTTAGTGGAATCAAAATTTCAATGCCACGCCCACCTCCAACTCTTGTTGTAAGCTTTCGAAACAGGAAATGTATTTGAGCTAGAGTTTCCAAACTTGGTAAGATGATAGCTCTTGACATTTAAGAAAGATGTGGAAATGCCTATATTATCCACAGCTTTTAAGCAAGAGTCACGTAATTTGATGGGAAGATAGCTGGTGAAGTCCTTTAAAGATATGCATCAAACAATTTTTTTAAGGACGCTCCCACACTTTCCTTTGGAAACAATACTGGTAACAGAGTATTTCACAGTCGGTTGCACCCGACTTCATCGTTCTCACTTGTTTTTTTTTAAGCTATGGTACTATAGCTTCATTTTAACTTTCAAGTCGATATCTTTATTTAGATGGGCTTAATCTTACACACCGTGCGACGCCATTGGGACCTTCAGAGTAGGTCCTGCTTTTATATCTGATCTGATCTTTTAGGTTTATTTTCTTTACTTTTTGTTTCATTGGTGTCGCATTTAATTAAAAACTTGAATTTCCATTTCAAACTGGTAAATTCAACATATTATTATTTGCAAATATTTGACGCGATAAAGCCCATTACTTCTGCTTGACTTGTTGATAATCTCAATAAACCAAGGGTATATAAAAAAAAAACCCTTAATAAATACGAACTACTATACTTTCATATTCGAATACTGAAGTATACATATTCTATAAAAAAAAAGACGTTGATCTAATTAACTGCAACGTATTCAATTTATTAATATTATTTTTCCCTTATACTATATAAGGAGTTAAATTTATTTCTTACTAGCTTCCCACTAAAGTCAGACAACATCGGTTAAAGTATTTATAATTAGACTACACTCAAAGGATGCCCCAACTAAAATAACATCCCAACTCAAGGATTATAAAATGTACTTCGTCAAATAGTGAGACCGTTGCAATCCGAATCTGCCACTATGTCTGCCAATTATCAGAGCGAAATACCAGGAGCGAGTGCGTTTTGCCTGAAATGCCCAACATTAGGGCTAGGGTGCAGAATTAAAAAAATGTACTTTGAGCAGCAGCTTTGTGATGCTGTTGGTGAAGCTCCCTTTTTCCTTTTCCAAGCCAATGGTTAATTGCCCAGTCAACTGGCAGCTTCCAGCTATGAATGAGAGAGAGCGAGTTGCACTGGAGTTGTGGTATAGAGGACTGTGAGCCCCGGTGATGACGGCCATCCACCACAGTCGCGACCAAATCCTCATAGTAATTGTCGTCATAGCCCATCGTCATTTTTATCCACAGTCTAGGCTCATCGCATTGTTATATAAATGATTGCTCTGTTGTGTTCATTATTACGTTCTAAAAAAAAAAAAAAAACAACAGCAAGAATGGAACGAATTATTGTTAGCTTTTTCAAATTCACATGCCCTAAATAAAAATGTATCTAAAATGTGTATACATATACAATATATACATATTTATATTTACATATTAAAACACAAAAAATAGGGATAATACAAGCGTAGAATGTGTTCGGCCGCTGCTTTTAACTTCATCAGCAGAAAATTACGCCTTCTTCTTTATTAACATTAGTGTGTTTAAAGAACAGGAATTTGTGTGGCTCACCAACAAACACGCACGCGTGCACAGACACACCCCAGACAGGGGCAGGATCAGGACCATCTGCGGTGGTGGGCCGGCCAGTCGGCACTAAACACCTCCTTCGTGTTGAATGCTCAGCATTTTCCGCCCTTTAAAAGACCTTAAAAAACTTGCATTTGGAGTGGGTATTCCTTTGATTGTTTTTGGGATTTTCATTATTTCATCTCAATGATTTTGAATTCATGAAAATTGCCGTAACATTTGTTGAACAATAATTTAATTTTTTTTTTGCTTTCTCCCAATCACTGAGATAAGCTAACGCTATACACTTTTGTTTTTATGTATGTATGTGTGTATGCAGATCTATAAAGTAATGCAGCCTTTATTATGATCTTCAAAATAGTTGACATGTTAAGCTAAGAATATGTATGCTTAGATTAATCTTAAAATAAGTTTGCAGCACACAGCACAATCAATTACATTTATTTGTTTATTTGTTTATTGTCAACTATGATCAGCTGACATAAAATCCAAATTAATTAAAATTAAAATAAAATTAAAAATTGAAATTAAAATTATGTAAAATAAAATTCTATATAAATCTGAAAGTAAGTTTAAGTAAAAAATTATAAAGTTAACGTTAAAGCTCTGGGAAATTCAACAATAAAATTAGTGGTCCAACATTTGTTGCGTGGATTGGGAAAAACCCAGAAAAACCCAATCAGACCAGCTTTAGATTAGTATATAGTGGTTACGATTAGATAAAGCATAAAGGATCGATCTTTTTACTACTGGAATTGAGAACTCCAAGGATATAAGAGAATAAAGCATGTTATAATCAGAACATAAAACACGGAATGGTTCATGTACTAAATAGTTTCTCGAGCAACGATCAAGGCTAAGGGGTAAAAAGTTACGAGTAGCTCTAATCGGAACAGTTAATTTAATTCGACTTAAAAGAAGTTGGTTAGTAATAAATAATACTCCACGCATAGTTCTACGGTTTAAAAGGGAGGGAAGATTAATCAGAAGGAGTTTTCTTGAATACGTGGGTAAGTCAACTCCAGGAACCCAGTTAAAACTTCTAAGAGCAAATAGAAGAAATTTCTTCTGCACAGATTCATTTCTATCCTGGTGAATCGTGTATTGTGGGGACCACACACAAGATCCATACTCCAGGATGGGACGAACTAGGGATGTATAAAGCGTTTTAGGCCCAATATCTCAATGTCCGGTTAGTCAACTTATTCTAAGTTTAGTCGAATTTGAGTCACTCAATGTTCGGTTAGGAGTATATGAGAAACAAACTAACCGGAAGGCTGGGTCTCGGTTAAAATTTAAAGCGCGTTGAAGTACGATATATCGATAAGAATCATCGATAAAGCAAACAGCTGTCCCTTGAATTGTATATTTATTTTTTATTAAAGAAAATGGCATCGCACAGCAGAGTTTTTTATATTCATTCAATGGAGACGCAATTTGACGAAACAGAGCCAAGAGTTAATAACTCGAGAAGTTATAGGGATAGGGTGAACTATTTCACTGATCTGGATGATGCCAAATTTGTTCAGCGGTTCAGGCTAAAAAATCTACATGCAAAATCATTCTTGCAAGGATTGTAGATCAATTGGCTTGCCATAGTAATAGGTAAACAATTAAGTTCTATTGCGCGCAAATAAATCAGATGTGGGATTTTAAACAGGAATCGTGCAATGTTGCCGGAGACCCAACTTTTGGTGGCTTTGCGTTTTTATTCGGCAGCTTCCTCATCACTGCGGGTGATTTCTGTGGAGTCAGCGTTTCTTCGGCTAGCCGTGCAGTGAAAAAGTTTCCCCCGCTATCGCACTATTGGCTAAGGAGGAGATAGTAATGAATCCGTTTGCATTCAGGCGTGTTCATTTTAATTTTATATTTTATATATTTAAAATATGCAAAATTTGCCAGTCACCAACCAAAACAAAAACAAAAAACAGCTGAGCCGCTTGCTATAAATGGCAACGCTGTGTATATATGTGGCAACGCTGTTAAGGCGATAGTTACTTATCGATGAAAGGTTATTTTGGCTTTGAGAAAACCAAACTGTTTTAACTCGACCAGCAAAATAATGCGGCAGTTAGCTAAATGAAAATTTAACCGGACATTGAGATATTGGGCCTTAGTGGTGTAAGGATCGTTAAACTCTTTCGACCACCGCTTGATGAAACCAATGACATTAATGGCCTTATTGACCATAGACGAAATATGAGAGTCAAACTTTAATTTAGGATCAAGAATAATGCCTAAATCTTTAATTTCAAACACGCGGTCAAGTGGTGAAGCATCAAGCAAGTAGTGAGCAGTATGAGGGGTACTTCTACAAAAAGCCATGACTTTACATTTTGAACAATTTAAGTTGAGTAAGTTAAAACGGCAACAGGCCGACAGGGCACACAAATCCGACTGTAATCGGTGTAAACAACGTCAGTTTGTATTTTTTCCTGAAACCCTTTGATAACAAGAGAAGTGAATTCAAGAAGGTTAGTGGTAGTTGATCTACGCCTAACAAAACCGTGTTGATAAGGCGATGTAATTGAACTAAATGTGTGTTGCAGTTGAGAACAAATAATTTTTTCAAAGACTTTTGGAATATCAGACAACTTGGATATACCCCATATAATTTTTAACGTTTGACTTTGAAGAATTTTTATGGAGTGGAATTATAAGGGATTCCTTCCATATATCAGGAAACACAGTTGAGTCAACAGACAAGTTAAATAATTTATTTAAGGGCTTACAATCTAAGAATACAACCTGGCACTCCATCAGGACCAGGCAAGTAGCCAGGTTTGATAGAGTTAAATTCACTCAGGAGCGTGGACTCAGTAATTACTGGGACATATATGCAATTTGACGTTTGAACTTGAAAAGGATAGGAATTACTGCAACTATATAAAACTCGTTGAGTATACTGAGGGTTGCAAACAAGAAGACTTACGTTTAGAGCTAACAAATTTGTAAAACGTGAAAAGTTTCGTCTTCAACGATTAAGATAATTATTATAACAAGATTTTTTAACAGAAAGAAAACTAAATTTTGCTATTAAATACGAAGTTAAATCTAAAGTAGTTACCAATTTTTTAAATTTTTTATAAGATCTTGTCTTTGCGTTTTTCAATTTCGATAGTTCCCTCGTAAACCAAGGTGGTTTATTATACCCTTAACCCATAAAATGGGTAAATAAGGGTATAATGGTTTTGTGCAAAAGTATGTAACAGGCAGAAGGAAGCATCTCCGACCCCATAAAGTATATATATTCTTGATCAGCATCAACAGTCGAGTCGATATAGCCATGTCCGTCTGTCCGTCCGTCTGTCCGTCTATATGAACGCGGGGATCTCAGAGACTACAAGAGCTAGAGACTTCAGATTTTGGATATAAGTTCTCCTATAACATGAGCAGAACAAGTTTGCTTCAAATTATCGATAACTATTCTGGTTTCCGATACACACATGTGATAGATAACAAAGAATATCGAATTTGTAAAATATACAAATGAGGGTTGAAATAATGGGTAACTATAGAACTTTTCTGAAAATTTCGTCCAAATCGGTTAAGAAACACCGGAGATATTGAATTGACTCGATTGAAGTAAAGTCAGTATACCAAAGTCTTATATAAATTTAATTTATTTATTGCAACTGGGTTCAGGGTATCTTCTAGTCGGGCTGTCCCGACTAGAGCCATCTTACTTGTTTATTATTAGATATTAAACTAGGGTTAAGAATTTCGATGGATAGTTCTAAGGTAGGATGGTAGGTATCTTCCGGAAGCACTAGAGGGGGTATTCTACTAGCATTACTGCAATATACATATCTCCACCTTACTTGCTCGGCACATTATTCTTTTTAACAATTGCTGAACTATTTTTCCGTTAAGAAATCAAAGCCCCTTCGAAAATTAAATATTGTCAACAATTGAGGTAACTTATTCAGTTAATTTATTCCTGTGTGTCTGTTCACCTGCTGCTATACCATAGATAATTTATAGCACTAAAAAGGAACAAAACAAAAAACAAAATAAACTAAAAAACAACGTACCCAATAATTATTTTTATCATAAAAACTATTCACTTTTGACACTTCACCTGATTGTTATCACAATGCAAAATGATTGAGTGGAACATGAAATAAATACGGCTGGGAATGGTCTGTCATGTGTAAGCAACTTATTTATCGAATCTTTTTATAAACAATGGCGTTGTTGTAGGGAAACAGATGCGTTTTTACAAAGAAACGCTGGAAAAACTGCATGCTCGTATAAATTAGCATAAACAGGTGAAAAAACTTTCTGCTTATTTTGGGAATCTGTAATACATGTTAGTAATAATCTTCTCCGGAAAAATTGTGGAAGGAAAGTTTTCACGAAATTTATTGAAATTATTTATTTTGACTAAAAGATATTGAGGAGTACACACAGGCAATTTAAAGAACATGCTTAATCCCTTATTTGATGTCCAGCCACAGCTTAGCTATGGTAAAACCACCATCTAATTTCTTGTACACATACATGATTGTCGCACTTTATTTAAATGTGTGTCAAATTAAAAACAAACAGATGTACTAGTTGCTTTTAGCATGTACATATTTACGTTGCTTATAATTGTGAAAAGCTTTAAAACTAATTTTTGTGCAATTAATACAGCCGTGCCTCCATATAATAAATTTGGTAGGCTTGATATATATGATTTGAGCCTTATCTGCGATTATTTATCTTGCTTCCTTTTGCCGAAGTCCGATCCGTACACACCACTACGCCTTACAAGAATGTAGAATATGTCTGATTAACACAATTGGTGCTTGTCTTGTCTGGCACTTGATAATTGGCAGCCAGGCGACCACCGATCGATAACAATAAAATTGTTAAAAGCGCAAAATGCTGCAAAGTGTGTAATTTGTCGAGGACATGGACAAGCAACCCGACAAGGCCATACAAAGCAAGAGCAATTCACGCAACCCAGGCAACCCAGGCACTGAGCGGCAACAACTCTATTTGAATTCATCAACGGCGTGTTTAAGCAGTTTGTCAGCGACACGTGGCCGAACGAACGACTGTTCTTTCTAGTTCGCTGGCAACAGCAGGCCGTTGATTATGATATTGGAGTGGGGGGGGGAGTTGGGGACCATCGACCGATTGTGCCGGTGACGTAAAGTCTCAGTAACAGCAGTATCATCATAAGAGCAGAAAAAAAAACATATTACAAACATATCAACCCCCTCACACAACAGTGCTTCCATCGAGGTGCACTAAATAGAGATTTAAACACGCCCGTGCAGGCTGAAAATGGTCCATTCTGCTTGCGGTTGTCATCGCGATGGTTGACGATAAAATGTAATGACACAATCTGAATTTATTTATACAAATTGGCTTCAATGCAATGCAATTTTTGTTGATTTTTTACCGGTAAACTGCCAGAAACGTATGTCTCTTTAATTTCTCCTCGGAGAATTGTAATTTATTTTCAAGCTCAACTCTTTGACAGGACGAAATCCACCTCCCGGTGTTTGAGCGTGCGTTAGATGGTTGCACATCCGTTTTTTGCACAGTTGGATAGCACTTTCACTGCTTATTATCACAATTTTATGAGAAAATGAAAAATAAAGAACAATTTACATTTTATTTAAACTCTTTAACGATTTCAGGACTATTAGAAGATGAGTTATTTTCATTTGATTTGCATTTGTTATTGTTCAACTGCTTATCTAGTAGTTGAATACAACGAAAAAGTACAACGGGTTAAACATTCTCTGTTAGTAGTAGCAAAGAGTATTGAATCTAGTTTCTATACTCTTTGGTAGTAATAACATTTGATAGAGATGTAGTATAATATCTATATGTATAAAAGAAAATCGTGTTAGTTACACTATTAAGAACTTAAGAACGGCTGAACTGATTTGGCTGAAAAATGGTGTGGAGGTAGCTTAGAACCAAAAGAAACACATAGGATACAATTTATAAAGATAAACGAGAAAATTTGACACGCCAATCTTCTACGCCCGCTTTGTCAAATCTGTCAAGATATTTTCTTAATGAGTTTATTAAAATAGAATTTTGTAAATAAAGCAAAACAATAAAGTTTATTTTTTGAAAGTGTAGAAAAAGAGTGTACTAAGAAATATGCCGCGAGAGCGTAAGTCAAATCTTTTCCAAAGCTCCAATTAAGCTCGAACTATGAAAGTAGCTAGACATAACGAGACGTTTCCACAAACCGAACAGCGAAGCCTTGAACAGGCAGAGCGTGTGGCAGCTCAAAGTACTGCCGAGATACTAGACAAGTCCCAAGCTCGGCTTCGACAGCATGCTGAATATATGACATCTCAACGGGCTATGGAGACACCCGAACAGTCTCAATCTCGACGTGAACAGAACGCTGAATATGTGGCATATCAACGGGCTTCTCAAGCTCGGCGTCTTCAGCAGACGACTTACATGGCGTTCCAAAATTGTATTTTGTGTTCTATTCTAATATGTGTTACATTTACAGAGAAAACATCAAAAAGCACCACAGCGACGCGTGATCGGCGTCCACTAATTAATAGCTTTTTATTAGCTTCACTTGAGCCGGAGTGAGTGAGTGAGTAACTCAAAAAAAGTTATAAATTAGGTTATAAAGGCACTCTGAGCATCACACACATATGACCTAGTGGTAAGGATACCCGACTCATAACCGGGAGGTCCGGTTTCGAATACAGGTGCGGAAATATAGATGATTTTAATTTTTTATCAGATCTAGTTTTTTTTAATTGCTTTTTAATAGCTTCACTTGTGATTTGATTACCCGACTCTTAACTGGGAGGTCCGGGTTCGAATACCAGTGTAGAAAAATTGCTAATTTTAGTTTTTTAACCAAAATTTGTTTTATTTACCCAGGAGGTCCGGGCTCAAATCCCAGTAAGGGCATATGGATGATTTTAGTCTTTTAGTTTTTTTCCTTGATTTTTGCTTTTTTATAGCTCATATTTAGTATTAATTATAGTTATAATAAATATATTTAGAAAAAAAAAACTTAAAAAATGCGCCTTTTAAAAACATTAAACTAAAAAGTTAAAAATAAATATAGTTTGAAAAAACTAAAAAAGCGTTTGGCGCTCGATATACGAAAAATATAGCACACGCTTTTTTCACAATAATACAAGAATTTTTCTCTCATTATTGTTGTAAGCTTATTTTTTAGAAATTATTTTTTAACTTTTTAGTTCAATGTTTTAAAAAAGCGTATTTTTTTTAGTTTTTTCAAACTATATTTATTTTTACATGCTTTTATTCAACTTGACTTTGTTTGTACCGGATTCTTGTAACCAAATTTTCACCAAGTTCCCGACTAGCTTGAGCTCTGAAATTTTCACCAAAGATGTGAGTCGAAATAGATTTACTGCTAGTATAATATATAATATGGTAATTTCTTTTTTATCTAAAAACATACGAAAGAAACACATATAAAATACCCCACAAATAGTTATTAATCACTTATTAAGGAGGCGCTACGAAGTGAACCGTGCCAGCTTGGACACTAGCTTCTATGATATAAGATATAACGATTTAGCACTTAAGTAATGGCAAAAAGAGTTCTTTTAAGCCATAAGAATAAGAGAAGCAAGTTTCGAAATGGAAAAATACATAACAATAATGAGGTGTAGGGCCTGTTGTATGATTAAAATGACAACACGTGGCTTTTATTAAATTTCAGTAAACATTAAAGTGTATAATCGACCAACATTTAGCACCATTCCAACAAGGGTGTTTTTTTTATATGTATATGGATTTTATTACATAGTTTATAGGTATCATATATGTATATGTACTGAAAGACTAAAGAAAGTGGGAACTTGGCAGTCGGACATTACCAAATGCGAAAAACTGTAATACTAATTGAAGGCCAAATATAAACAGTTGACTTTTGTCAACACCTGATCTGGTAAGATCTGTTTAGACTCTAAAAAAACGAACTTCTACAAAAATATCTCAAGCAAACTAACTCAACCTCGGCTTCAACATTGTGAACAAATAAGAATTAAAACAACGGTATAAATCCCAGCAATAAATTAATATATTATGGTAGCTTTTAGTAAGCAAATATTACGAATCAGATTCGGCACGCTTCTTTGTTAATTTCCCGTGCACACGCACTCGTCCAACCCTCAAATACACTTCACAAGCACAAAACCAGTTAAGGACCTATTCGTTGAATCTGACAACAGTGTGCACCATTCCTCTTTGAAACTGGCTTGCAGGACGTCTGGCCTCTATGATTGTGCGCAGATATTTAAAATAATATTTCCGTATCCGGAAAGTAATACGCGACGCGTGCTGAAGACTGACACTTTCTAGAGTTAGAAGTTTTGACCATGCTAACTTTCTCGCTTGCCAATGTCTATCATTGTTCATTGTTCAGACCTGGATCAGTAACGAGAACTTATATTTAAACACGGTAAGCAGTTGCCGACAATGGAATACTTTAATTAAGTGTATAAGGAGCTGCTTGTAGAAATAATCTATAATATATTTAATATGCATGTAAACTGACTGACTAAGCCCAAACTGTAAAAATATTTGTCCTTCATGGGGTCTTCGATTCCGCCTTGCATCGAAGTGTAAGAGAGACGAATGAAAATTATTTCAATTTGTTAGCGGCCCTAGGAGGCTGCTGTTGCCTTAGCCCCATATACCGCTATTAATAAACAATAATAACAATAAAAGCAACAGTAGTATGCATTAGTTTTGTTTTTTTTTGTTTTTTTGTTAAACCAAAATCCACACACAATGCATCATTTCAGTTAATTGTTTACTTCAAGGGTAGGCTTGGCTCGGCTCAGTCTAAAGCACCCCTAATAAGTAGAGGCAGAGGCTGTCAAAGCGAATGTGTCCCTCTGCATCTGTCTAACAAACCCCGATAAACTGCATCACTCAGAGTACTCGTATCTGTATCTGTATTTCTATCTTCTATTAAGAACGCAGTGTAACTACTTTGACCTCTATTGTTATTAGCTATTGTACAAGGTACTACCTTTCCATCACCATCAATTTCTGTTGTCTGTCAGCGTTGGCTGCGGTTTTTTGGTCCTCGTCTTTGTTGTCTAAGCAAGGTTATGCGCTCTTGATCTCCTCTCCCCTGCAGATTCCAATCACAGTCTCGGGATATGGCTTTTTCAATACATATTTTGTTTTAATAAGCCTTCGACTGACGTTGACTGCAACTGCGGCTGAGTCTGTGGCTTATGTTTCAGCATTTGCTAGGAGAGCGCAGTCTGCCTTTCGGATCGGGGTCGGTATTCCGATATTTGGTTTTGGCCAATGTTGCGCCTATTACCTTTTGTTTATTCTCTTCCCAAGTACAATACAAGAAACAATATGAAAAAAACCAAACAGAGCACTGTTGAATAGAAACTCGTGTCCATCGCCACCTCTGGATCATCAACGATTTGTTGACAGAAGTAATCAATAGGCCAGCCCTCTTATGCATGCCCTTACCCGTGCCGCCACGGAAGACAGCCGACAGTCGACTCATGGCTTTCGGGCTCCCTACATTAAAGGGACAAGTGTAATACGGTAGTGAGCATATCCTATACTCGGAAAAAAAATTTTCAATAAGGTTTATAAATTTAAAATGAAGTTAATTTTAATATAAAGCATGTTTATTGAACTATAAACATAGTTAAACATAAATTAAATTACAGTACATGGCACTTTAAAATGACTATATAAATATTCATTTTAACTTTGAATCATACTTAATCCAAGAATCTACGCATATTCAATTGAATTCAATACCACCATATGGTATTCTACATTTGATTAACACTATCTGCATACGAAATATGTTTGACAACAGCGCAATGGTTAAGGTATCCGCTTAGTGGAAGAGAGTTCTCAACTTCAAATTCCGTCGCAGGCCATCCTATTTCGAATTCTGTAGTCAATTAAATTTCGTTTTATTTCTAGCATTTAAATAACCTAAATCAAAACATTTCAAGAAGACACAAGCGAGTGAATAAAATATAATGAATGTCATACTTAGTTTTAAGGTATCCGAAATGTTCAGGTAAGAAAATTTGTATAAAATTTAATATGAATAATATTTTATTCTTATTTTTTTATGCCTAAATATTAATACGTCGACCCTTTAAATTGAATATGAATAAAGGCAATTTTACTATATCGTGGGAATTCTGTATTAAACAGGGGCACATTGCAAGTAAAGCTAATTCGATACAAGAATAGTTGAATTAAACATCAATTTGTTTAAAATAAATAATTTCTCCGAGTGTGTGCAACTGTACTGTTAGAACCTCTTTAGAATAAGATAGAATGCTCAAAAGGGGAGAGTTTAGGGTTTAGCAATATACTTTTTTATTTTTAGAAAAATTATTTTGATTGCTATTTGAGAAAGTTTTTAAAATAATTTTTAAAAAAACTTGTTGGATTAATTTTAAATGGTTGATCGACTGGTATTTGCGCACAAACTTTAACACTAGGTTTTGGGATTTCGTCTCCAACTTATTATATTTGTACCAGTTTTATTTGTTTTTGTAGAGGCCTTAATAAAATTTAGAAAAGATATAAATTAAAATTGTTCACACATTCAAAAAAAAATCTGATTCGTCACCATCAAAATTTTTCATGAAATTTTCATCACACTCAAGGGCTGCGTCAGGAATTTCGCTTTGAAGAAACCCTCGACTCTTTTTTTACTGGTTTATTGCTGACTGTGTGGGTGTGCGACCGTTGATGCGTGTGACTTCAAAAATCCCAAAAACGTGTCAGGCCGCATGTTAAATTTTACGTTCTCTTGGCCCCAGTTGTAGCTGCCGCCGATTTACTATGAGTGTGTATTGCGAGAGATTTTGACTAAGGCTACCACAAGTATAAATGGGGTTGGGGTCTGAATTGTGCGATGTGGACGCTTTCGCAATCGTTTGAGGGTGGAAATTGCTTGTAATAGAGCAAAACATTAAGGTTTTAACTCAGTATATTTTGTTTTGTAGTGTGTTCTGTATGAATTACTTTAAATTTAAATTATATATCTATGTATAAATGTCTATATTCGTATATATATATAATATTAATTAAACGCTCCCGTTGTAATGCATGAGTTAACTAAATTTAAAAGCTAATGCTCAAAAAGTTAGTTACATTTTCTGGCTATATACATATATTATTCGTAACTGTATGCGCAATGTTCATACTCCATTCATCTATGTAGACCGGGATACGAAGTTGGTACCTTAATTATACAATGCAATGCACAGGGTATACATAGTACGATTTTAAAAAAATGCATGTTAGCATGTGTATGTATGGGTACACACATAAGAACTTCCATAAACCGAACAGTATACGTTTTCGCAGCATCTATTTGTTCGAGCGCATATATTTGTTTCTTGTTTGTGTGTATGTATGTAATTCAGTTTTCCAACGCTCTTATAAAAATGTTCTAGCGATTTTAATACTGTAGATGGCTGCGGGACCTAAAATGATTCTGCGTCCTGCTATACCAAAAAATCCATAGTACTGTTGTCCTTCTTCTGCTCTTTTTGAACTGCTATAGCCGTTTCGCTCGACGACCGATACACTAAAGACATAGTCATCCTCTTCACACTGGGGCAAACATTTACTCAAAATGGCTGCGCTTAAAGCATTTGTTGTTGCCTCTGATATGCTACCCTGTTTGTGCAGGTTTGGTCTTTCGCTTGAGAGCTCATTATCGTTTCGCTTGGCTAACCAGTTAGTCGTACACTACTTAGTTCAGGGCACACTTACATCGCCGCCGCAATTGTGATTATTTTGCATTTTGAAGCTAGCAAATTGTTAGAGAAGTAACAAGCTCGCCAGCTCGGCGTTGCCGCCGGATCGCTGGCTGCCAACGGCAGATCGGCAACGATGTATATATTCCTTACGTTTAAAAGTAGTCGACCAAGCCACGTGACAACAAACATAAATGCAGCCAAAAATTAAATTAAAGTGCAAGTTACACAAATAATCAAACAAATTGGTAACTACTCATCATGCGTACACGGAATAAAAATAATAAATAATGATAACTGAATCGAAAACAAGCCCGCCGATTATCCGATAATGCCTCCAAACTCGGAACGTAGTGTAATCTAGTGTAGATATCAAACATACAAATCCATAAATATATACAAGTACAAAATCCAACAACGAAATTAACAGTAATACTAGCGACGCAAAAGGATACGACAAAGTTAGTGCTTTTTTAAATAAATTACCAAAAAAGGTGCTAAAAATTAGCTACTACATTAAAATACCAAAGAATATATTATCAGAAACTCGACATACGAGAATCGGGAAAAATGATGCTAACAACAGAGCACATTATGCATGGACATCCCCACTCATCTGTGGGAGTGGGAATGGGCCAAAGTGCGTTATTCGGATGTTCGACAGCCGGACACAGCGGAATTAATCAGCTAGGTGGCGTGTATGTAAACGGCAGACCTCTCCCCGATTCCACCCGCCAAAAAATTGTCGAGCTGGCTCACTCCGGCGCACGTCCATGTGATATTTCTCGAATACTTCAGGTTTCTAACGGCTGCGTTAGTAAAATTTTGGGCAGGTGAGACAACTATTGGGTACTATGCTATATACTTATCGCTCGTTTGGGCGGTTTTAGCTTTAAAAAATCCGTTTCTGATAAGAAGTGACACAATATGGGAAACAAAATAAACAAAAACAGACAGAGAGACAGCACGACTGACATTGCACAAAACCAATATACTCCAATGCCCTTGGTAAAGTAAATTTAGTTACTTTTAAGAGCATTCGAAATGTTGCAAGTACTTATACCAGAAGGCCATTGCATTTGTTGCCATGCACCGATTTTTTTGATATAAAAACGATTTAAATTAAGAGTTAAACGGGCTTGAAATAGTTCTTAATACAATAACATTCCGTTTCTAATTTATGAAAAAATTGTGCTTGAATTTTGACTATTTGTTTCTGTTTTTAAAAAAAACAAGTGGAAACGTTGCAGTCGGACGCAACCGACTGCGGCATACTCGATACCAGAATTAAAACCGGTAAAAAGAGGCCTGAATGCAAAGGGGTACGGATGCGGCAGGGGTTTACGCTGCCTTAAAGATTATCCGATGCAGATGGGGATGCCACCGGCTATCTTCATACCAAATTTGGTGACTCTAGCTCGAAAATTGTAAAAATTTGGGAAAGGGGGGCGAAATGGGTGAGCGTGGCTCCAAAACTTTGATGCAGATTTTTGGGGGTCGTTGCCAGCTACCTTCCTACCAAATTTGGTGGCTCTAGCTCCACAACTCTGGAAGATACACGCATTCCCGTTTTTGACGAAGCGTTGGGGTGGATGGGGGCGGCTAGGGCGGTATTGGTGGGCGTGGCATCCAAACTTTTGATGCAGTTTTTAGGGGGTCATCATCACCTATCTTGGCACAAAATTTGGTGGCTCTAGCTCAAAAACTGTGGGAGATATAGCCATTTCTGATTTCAAAATGCGGGGGGGCTGGGGGCGGAATGGGGGCATGGCTCCAAAATTTTTGATGCAGTTTTTTGTGGGTTGCTAGTGGCTATCTTCTTACCAAATTTGGTACTTCTAGCTGTAAGGATGTGTGAAATATGTGGATTTATCGGTTTCGAGTTATCGAATTTATCGATTTACCAGCCCCCCAGTTATCGTAGAACCCCCATTTTGACACTTTAATTTACTATCCAATAGATAAAGAGATTTGGAAAGTTTCAAGTCTCTAGCTTGAAGGGTGTGGAAAAAACTTGCAACCATACGGACGGACAGACGAACAGACACCATGACGGACATTGCACAAACTCAATATACTCTTTACCTTCGGTATCGAGTATAATAATATTGAATAACATTCCCGAAATCAGTCAATAACTTTACATTGGTGGTTAATTTAAGTACAGTATAACCTTCTATAGGAAATTGATAATATATTTAATGCTGGGGAACAAGCAGGGTTGTGGAATGCTGGAGACTTGTTAGAAATATAATTTCAATAAATTTATTTAATCTTACCGATTACGAAAAGCCAATAATCGAACCTGAGACCTCTCGACTACTCCGCGGGCGCCTTAGCCATTGCGCTGCTGCCGTAAAATTTCGTATGCAGTTAAGTTTTATGTTAAACAATCAAACTTCGGCTCAGCTTCGGATGTTAAATGCGTTCCTATTTTATGAAAATTGTTCTTAATTTGGTTATAAGAACAAAATTGGTTCCATTTGTTCCAAATTAAGAACCAAAGTTCTTACTAACATATTAATAGTTGGGGAAAGGATAGCTACTGGCTGGCCCCCAAATAACTGCATCAAACATTTTGCCACGCTCACCCTTTCCGCTCCCAGACCCGCATTTCGGCAAGCTAGAGTCAACAAATTTTTGGGCAATAAAAAAATTTGAATGCCACTCCCAACCCTGCCGCCCGCTTTTTAATATCTATATTTCCCACGTATTTCACAGTGTTTGAGATAGAGTCAACAAATTTGGAGGCGAGCGCCAGCAATGTCCCTCAAAGATGTGCATCAAACTGTCTTCAAACGCAGCGCCCACCCCTTCCGCCTTCGTACTCTCCCATTGCAAGCAGACTTCTTATCAACCGTTTTCATGGCAGTATCAAAGTAGACCGCAGTCGGTTGCGTTCAACTGCAACGTTTTCACTTCTTTTTTGGGTTTTTATTATTAGTGCAAGCAAATATTTAATTATATATATATATATTGTACAAATTATCGATAACTCTTCCGGTTAACGATACACACATTGAATCGTTAGAAATATTTAAAATTTTAATATTATCAAATATATATAAACATTATAATATTCTTCTGTGAAAATTGCATTCAAAACGGTTTAGAAGCACCGGAGTTCAGTCAATCATTCAGTTGAGCAGCATTGCATGCACTTTCTGTATAAGCTTGCACACACAGCCATACATACAAGTAGTGACTGTACGCATAATTTCTAGGTTTAATGTACAGTCAATAGATAGACACATTAAATGGCACTTGAAAATATTGTAAATATAAAACCTTAGAAAATGGAAACTTGATTATACCCTTCACATGTGAATCAGGGTATATTGACTTTGTCATAAATCTGTAACGCCTTAAAGGAATGATGGGAGACCCCATAAACTATATATCAAAATGATCAGGACGAGCTCAGGAATTGATATCCGTCCGTCCGTCCGTCTGTCCGTCTGTCCGTCTGTCCGTCTGTCTGTTTCAACACGATTTCCGGCCAAACTGCTGAACCAATCTTGATGAAACTTTCACAGATTGCTTAGATCATGTCGGGTTTGTTCACTATGAAATTTAATCCCGATCGGAGCATTCTACGATATAGCCACCATATAAATTTACCATATCAACACGATTTCCGGCCCAACTGCTGAACCGATCTTGATGAAACTTTCACAGATTGCTTAGATCATGTCGGGTTTGTTCACTATGAAATTTCATCCCGATCGGAGCATTCTACGATATAGCCACCATATAAATTTACCATATCAACACGATTTCCGGCCAAACTGCTGAACCGATCTTGATGAAACTTTCACAGATTGCTTAGATCATGTCGGGTTTGTTCACTATGAAATTTCATTTCGATCGGAGCATTCTACGACATAGCCACCATACAAATTTACCATATCGTACTATCAATTGTTGTCTCTGTCGTGCACTTTCAAGTACCTACATGTCAAATTGTTGTTGTTGCACACGAACAAGTAAATGACGCTCAAGAGTAAAAATATTAGCGAAAAATTACCAACAACTGCACAGAAACATAAGAGCATTGATTTGGCTGTGTGAAGGGTATCATAGTCTTGGCATAGCCAAAATTAACTATGCGCCACTATGTTTTTTGTATTGTTTTTTAATAGCTTTTATAAGCTTAACTTGTAAAAAATCTTAAAACACGCTGTTAAAGAACATCGAACTAAATATTTAAAAATAAATATACATAGTTTAAAAAAACTAAAATATACGATTTTAAAAAATATTGAACTAAAAATGTAATAAATAATATTTAAAATAAGCTTAAAAACAATGATCGAAAAATTCTAGTATTATTGGGAAAAAAGTGTCTGGCGCTCGATACACGAAAATTTTAGCACAAAGCACCCACGCTTTTTTCCAATAATACTAGAATTTTTCGATCATTATTGTTTTAAGCTTATTTTTACAAATTATTTATTAATTTTTTAGTTCAATGTTTTTAAAAAGCGTATATTTTAGTTTTTTTAAATTATGCTTATTTTCTGTCGACCATAATTTAAACATGTAAAATAATATTGATGTGAATAGTTTAACTTGCACATGCACATTTGTTTTCTTCATTTGTTTATTTTTACTTCCAGATATTATGAAACGGGATCTATTAAGCCCCGAGCCATAGGTGGTTCAAAGCCACGAGTAGCTACAACACCTGTCGTACAAAAAATTGCCGATTATAAGAGGGAATGTCCTAGCATATTTGCATGGGAAATTCGCGATCGACTGCTTTCGGAGCAAGTATGCAATAGTGATAATATTCCAAGCGTGAGTATTTTATAGTTTTTATCCTTATATATAAACTAGTGGACTCCATCCAAGCGTTGCTGTGGTGCTGTTTGATGTTTACTCTATGAATAAAAAGACATTTTAAGTGTAAAATTTTTATTTGGCGTAGATCGGCTGGATTTGTGCCATGATTCCCAAAGCCGCGCGCCTTTCAAAATCAAAAATCCCAATATCTTCCACAGTTTTTGAGCTAGTTATTAAATGTTGTGGCGAGTTAGCTGGCGATGTCTTCTAAAGATCTGCATTAAACTATTTATAAACTCCGCGTTAACCCCTGACACCCCCTTTGCAAATTACAATTGTATATTCAGAGAAAAAAAAAACAAAATGTGAGTCCGATCACACGGGAGATGTGTAAACTTCTAGAAACTAATTATTTTTCATAGTTGCAAGTACTTATGCTTTCAATATTTTCTTTACAATTGAAAATAAACTTCCAACATTGAAGATAAAGAATACTTACTCAGTTTTGTTTGTTTTATAATTGGTTATATTTATTGTATTCATTGCAAATGGTTAGAATGGGTTTATGATAACAATAATAATATTTATAAATTTGGGAGTCTAATCTATTTAAAAATCGATGGAAAACTGCATCTGTTGTAGTGGAACTATTAGTGGCAGAGGTATCTGGATCATTGCTCAAATGTAATTTAAAACAAGCAGAAACGTTGCAGTCGGACGCAACCGACTGCGGTATACTCGTTACCAGTATTAAAACCGGTAAAAAGAGGCCTGATTGCAAAAGGGTAAGGGCGCGGCAGGGGTGTACGCTGCCTTAAAAATATTCCGATGCAGATGGGGATGCCACCAGATATCTTCCATCCAAAT
Source organism: Scaptomyza montana (assembly GCA_018904305.1). NCBI lineage: Eukaryota > Metazoa > Arthropoda > Insecta > Diptera > Drosophilidae > Scaptomyza > Scaptomyza montana. The sequence continues at coordinate 552,460 of JAEIGR010000054.1, forward strand.
TTGGTGACTTTAGCTCAAAATTTGTAAAAGGTGGGGAAGGGGGGCTAGGGGCGTTATGGGTGGGTGTGGCATCAAAATTTTTGGTGCAGATCTTTGTAGAAAGTGAATTGATGTCTTCATACTAAATTTGGTGACTCAAGCTCAAAGTTTGTAAAAGGTGGAGAAAAGGGGGGTGGAATGGGTGGGCGTGGCTCCAAAACTTTGATGCAGTTCTTTGGGGATCGTTGTAGTAATCATCCTACCAAATTTGGTGGCTCTAGCTTCACAGCTCTGAAAGATACGCGCATTCCCATTTTTGGAGAAGCGTTGGGGCGGATGGGGGCGACTAGGGCAATATTGGTGGGCGTTGCATCCAAACTTTTGGTGCAGTTTGTTGGGGGTCGCCATCACTTATCTTGGCATTTGGTGGCTCTAGTTCAAAAACTGTCGGAGATATGGGCTTTTTTGACTTAAAAATGCGGGGGCTGGGGGCGGAATGGGTGGGCGTGGCTCCAAAATTTTTGATGCAACCAAATTTGGTAGTTCTAGCTGTAAGGATGTGCCAAATATGTGGATTTATCGGTTTTGAGATATCGAATTTATCGACTTGCCAGCCCCCCAGTTATTGTAGATTCCCAATCTTGACACTTTAATTTACTATGCCATAGATAAAGAGAATTGGAAAGTTTCAAGTCTCTAGCTTGAAGGGTGTGGAAAAAAGTTGCGCACATACGGACGGACAAACGGACAGACGGTCAGACGGACGCACACCATGACGGACATTGCACAAACCCAATATACTCTTTACCTTCGGTAACGAGTATAAACATCAAATAAGGATGGTTTAAGGGCTTGCGACTCTGGGTCTATAAAATACGTGTTGAAATATCCACCCATAATAATGGGCGTGAGATGGAGATTGCTATTCAATTGATATGATCATGTCTATCTTTTTACTCTGTATAATATTGGTTCTCATAAATTGCTGCGACCGAACGCACGCAAAACTAACTTGCAGTGCCGATTCTTTAATTCTTAGAATTAACCTCAAAGTAATGAAAACTGATCTTATATCGAGTACAACGCATTTACATAATTTATACTATCGATACATGATATGATACAATATATATGAATGTAGCCTGATTATATGCAAGCTTACAGCACTAACACTAATGACTTAGGACTTCTTACGTAAGATTCTTTGTATATATTTGAAACAAGATTTTTACCCCCCGAGCCTTTAGATGTTTACACATCAAAATATTTATTTTACAATTCAGTTTTTAGATATAAATAATTATTTTGTTTCAAATTTTTCTTCTTTTGTTAATGTCTAAAGAGTAATCCGAATGCTACACTGCTGATGAATATAGGGTCGGTAATGTGCACACACAAAAAGCAGAAGAAAAACGAGTGGAAACGTTGCAGTCGGACGCAACCGACTGCGGTATTCTCGATACCAGTATTAAAACAGGTTCAAAGAGGCCTGATTGTAAAGGGGTACGGATGTAAAGGGTGGGGAAAGGGGGGGCTGGGGGCGGTATGGGTGGAACTGGGCGTGGCATCCAAATTTTTAATGCAGATCTGTGTAGAATGTCAATTGCTACCTTCATACCAAATTTGGTGACTCTAGCTCAAAGTTTGAAAAAGGTGTGGAAATGGGGCGGAAGGGGGCGAAAGGGGTGGTCGTAGCTCCAAAACTGTGATGCAAATTTTTGGTGGTCGTTGCCAGCTATCTTCCTACCAAATTTGGTGGCTCTAGCTCTACAACTCTGGAAGATACACGCAATCCCGTTTTTTTCGAAGCGTTAGGGCAGCTTGGGGCGGCTAGGGCGGTATTTGTGGGCGTGGCATCCAAATTTTTGATGCAGTTTTTTGGGGTTTGCTAGTAGCTATCTTCTCACCAAATTTGGTAGTTCTAGCTGTAAGCATGTGCAAAATATGTGGATTTATCGGTTTTGAGTTATCGAATTTATCGATTTGCCAGCCCCCAGTTATTGTAGAACCCCAATCTTGACACTTTAATTTACTATCCAATAGATAAATAGAATTGGAAAGTTTCAAGTCTCTAGCTTGAAGGGTGTGGAAAAAAGTTGCGAACATACAGACGGACGGACGGACGGACAGACGGACAGACGGACGGACGGACACCATGACAGACATTGCACAAACCCAATATACTCTTTACCTTCGGTATCGAGTATAAAAAGCCAGGTTTAAATCCTAAGTCTACTATCAAGATTTAAGTTTGATAGAACCGAACCTACAAACGCTGAACCGGCATTCACAATGGATTAAGTAATTTAAAAACAATGACGACCCATCGTCTTAAAATGGATTAACATTGAGATATACTTTCACATACTTTTCGAAAAACAATGTCTTCAGTTTTCGAATCAGGCAAAGAAATACGTAGATGTAGTTCACCTAATCTCATTATCCTATGCGGATTGGGCGGTTGGCAGCCCTTCTTTAACCTGACTAGAGTTCAAATAAGAAACAGTAGCACCGTCGCAAAATTTATGGTTATTGGCTGGTAAATAAAGAATATGAAGCTGCTTATATGAATGAGAGCGTGTGTGCGTCAATGTGTGCGTATTTTGGATTTAAATGATTATTATAAATGATAAGAGTATAGGGAATCTACTATTTAAGCTGCTAAGCATCGAGTCATATTTTCCGTAATTCCTGAGCGTACAATAAAAATATATTCAATTAAAGTTTTATGAAAAAGTTAAGTTGCATTTTTGTATTAGAGGTATTAGTATTTTTGCGAAAAATCTAGTGTTTTTTTTTTATGCCAAAGAGCATCACACATATGCACAAATTTATGTGTGTTGGCGTTTGCAACTTCACGAGATTAGGGTTTCTATATGTTCTTTAATTCAGTTTGCATCAATTAACAACAGCTTGCAACGCCCACTTTTGACTTTAAGTGTTGCCACGTGTCTGGCGCATTTGAGCTTGACATTTCCTTGCATTGAATTGCTCGTGCTTCTTAATGACTTGTGTTGCAGTGTTACAATGATTACAATGCTTTACGGACCGTTTTGTATTTAAGCATAATGAGTTCAAAGGACATCAAAGGTTTTTATATAAATCTTGGGTACCATATGCGGGAACGCTGCAGCTCAGTTTGCCAGTTATTTAGCATGTCATACACACATATACTTACATATACTTATCCCTTTTGCTAGTTATCTCTCAGCGTGCTTTGCTTTGAATTATTATTACAACTAAAACCAGTTAGAAAGCTTAATTTGGATATTCACTGCAATTTACAGAAAAAAAACAACAAATGGAAAAGTTGCAGTTGGACGCAACAAACTGCGTTATACTCGATACCTGTTTAAAACGGGGTAACAAGAGGCCTGATTGCAAAGGTTTACGAATGCGGCAGGGGTGTGCGCTGCGTTCAAAGATTGGCTGACGCAGATCTTATGGAGATGTTACCAGTTATATTTCTAACAAATTTGGTAACTCTAGCTCAAAAACTGTGAAAGATACACACATTCCCGTTTTTAAAGAGGCGGTGGGACTCTAGCTCAAAAGATAGGCTAGGGCGATATGGGTGGACGTGGCATCCAAAGTTTTGATGTAGTTTTTTGGCGGATGCCATTAGCTATCTTTTAACCAAACTTCTTAACTCTAACTGTAAGCATGTTTGAAACTTAAGGATTTATCGATTTTGAGTTATCGAATTTATAGATTTCTTAGCACCCCAGAAGGCGTAGAACCCCAATCTTGACACTTTAGCTGTCCCAGCCAAAGATAATTGCTAATTTTAAAGTGTCTAGCTTTCCGGGTGTCGAAAAAAGTTCCGTTCATACAAACGGACAGACACCATGACGGACATTGCACAAACCCAATATACTCTTTACCTCCAGTACCGAGTATATAAAAAATTAATGTTTAATAACTCAAGAACGACATGTTCTTAATTTGAGATCAAAACTGTGACCAGTGTTCGACCAGAGCACAATGATCCCAACAGCTGTTATTTTGGTATAATTTCGAAAAACGGTGTAAGCCTCTTCAAATTTGGTATTGTTGATTGTACTAACAAATAAAATAGCTGAGATAAGTTTCAGACCGATTTGAACACTCCCACTCCTACCACAAAGTGTGGTGGATACCTACCCTAGCATTAAAAATATCGTCGTATCGTAAAGCGTTATAATTGTCAACAGCTTCCATAAAATAGCAATGCAGAATTTTCAAATTGGTTGCATAAAAGGATTTTTATTTCCATGCCAGTTTTCGGTGAACGTTGAGTCCTTTTCGGCTTTGAGAACTTTTAGGATATTTTGTCGAGGTTTATACTTAGGCAACGGTAAGATAAATTTTTTTTTTCTTCTTGAGCAAAATTGTATGTCTAAAGTAGACTAAAACAACTGCAAAATAAACTTTGCCCCAATCAATGCTATTATTCTGCTTAATTCATATAAGGCACTGGAAATCGCCTCTTTTTTTAAATCGAGTGAAAGCGAGCAAAGCTGACTTATTAAATAAGAATCTGTATACCTTTAAAAAAATTTGACCTTTTTAGTTACTTGCTCAGCTGGACCACTAATTTTCGTGTTGAATTTCCCAGAGCTTTAACGTTAAATCTTTTACCTAAATTTATTTTCAGATTTATATATAATTTTATTTTTCTTAATTATACTCGTTACCGAAGGTTAAGAGTATATTGGGTTTGTGCAATGTCCGTCATGTTGTCTGTCCGTCCGTCTGTATGAACGCAACTTTTTTCCACACCCTTCAAGCTAGAGACTTGAAACTCTCCAAATATTTTTATCTATGGCCGGGACAGATAAAGTGTCAAGATTGGGGCTCTACGATAACTGGGTGGCTGGCAAATCGATAAGTTCGATTTTTTGGTAAGAAAAAATGCATCAAAAATTTTAGAGCCACGCCCACCCATTCCGCCCCCAGCCCCCCGCATTTTTAAGTAAAAAAAGCTTGTATCTCCCACAGTTTTTGAGCTAGTCACCAAATTGGGTGCCAAGATAGGTGTTGATGACCCCCCAAAAACTGCAAAAAAGTTTTGGATGCCACGCCCACCAATACTGCCCTAGCCGCCATCATCTGCCTCAACATTTCGTCAAGAACGGCAATGCGTGTATCTTCCAGAGTTGTGGAGCTAGAACCACCAAATTTGGTAGGAAGATAGCTGGTAACGACTCTCAAAGAACTGCATCAACGTTTTGGAGCCACGCCCACCCATACCGCCCCCCTTTACCCGCCTTTTACAAACTTTGAGCTAGAGTCACCAAATTTGGTATGAAGATAGCAATTAACATACCACAAAGATCTGCATCAAAAATTTGGATGCCACGCCCACTCAAACCGCCCCCATCCCCCCCTTCCCCCACCTTTTACAAACTTTGAGCTAGATTCACCAAATTTGGAAGGAAGAATCTTGTTGCATCCCCATCTGCATCGGAGAATCTTTAAGGCAGCGTACACCCCTACCGCATCCGTAACCATTTGCAATCAGGCCTCCTTTTACCAGTTTTAATACTGGTAACGTGTATACCGCTGTCGGTTGCGTCCGACTACAACGTTTCCACTTGTTTTAATTTCAAATTTTTAAATTTTATTTTAATTTTAATTAATTTGACTTTTATGTCAGCTGATCTTAGTTGACAATAAACAAATAAATAAATAAACTGTGCAGTTGTGAGTATTGCTGAGGATGAAATCTAAAGTAAGGAGTTTTGTTTGTTGGTTTATTTTGGGCTCATGGACTTCAAAACCACTATTCATTCCAAAGGTTTATCTTTCTATACAACAAATGTAAACTCCAACTAAGTCTGTGTGTAGTTGATATATATACTTACTTGTGGACCCCGACCACGCGTTGCTGTGGTGCTTTTTGACGTCTACTCTATGAATATAGAACACATGATATTCTCGTTGTTTTACCTCTCAAATGTTCACTTGATTGCTTTGCTTTCGATGTTTTTCCTCAAATTGATGATTTTTTTGGAGGCATTTATAACAATTTACAAAATCAAGTTAAAAACTCTTCAAGAAAAAAACTCTTCAAGAAATATACCATATTTACTGTTTAAATTTTTGTGAGGTTATAATGACAAATAAGACAAAGTTTGAAAATTTCTTTACTGTTAAATAATTGTGAGATAATGATGACAGATAAGACAAAGTGGGCTTAAAAGGTTGGCGTTGCAATTTTTTTTTTGCCTATGTTACTCCCGGTCGTGATCACAACAACTCACCAAAATTTCATCAAAATCGGTTCAAAGGTTTCAGAGTTTATGTATATAGAAGAAGACTCGAGGAGCCCGACCGCGCGTCGCTGTGGTGCTTTTTGGTGTTTTCTCTGTGGATATAACACATAATAGAATAGAACACAAAATACAATTTTGGAACGCCATGTAAATCGCCTGCTGAAACGAGCTTGAGAAGCCCGTTGATATGCCAGATATTCAGCGTTCTGTTGACGTCGAGCATGTGACTGTTCGCCGAGGTGGGGACTGCTTTGGTGTCTCGGCAGCACTGTGAGCTGGCTCACGCTCTGCCCGTTCAAGGCATCTCAGTTCGGCTTGTGGAAACGTCTCGTAAAGTGTAGCTATTTCCATAGTTCGAGCTTTGGGAAAGACTAGACTTACGCTTTCGCGGCATAATTCTTAGTACGTGCTTTTTCTACAGTAGGTATAAACCTCGACAAAGTATCCTAAAAGTGCTTAGAGTCGACGAAGACTTAACTTTCACAAAAAACTTGCATTGAAATAATAATCCTTTTATGCAACCAATTTGACAACACTACTGATGCAGAATTGCTAGTTTATAGAAGCTGTTGAGTGGGAGTGTTCAAATCGGTCTGAAACTTATCCCAGCTCTTTCATTTGTAAGTACAATCAACGATACCAAATTTGAAGAATCTCACACGGTTTTTCTAAATTATGCCAAAGTATCAGCTTTTCCTATACCTTAACAGCATAGGAAAACCGGAAAAACTTCTGAAAAAAAAGCTTTAAATGTGTGTAAATGTAAGTTTTGTAGGCACGCGATTGTCGTCGGCGGTTGATTATTGTTTCGGTGGTTTTTTGTAATCGGTTAAAGGAATCTCCTAATCGAAATGTCAAGTCATACTTAATGCTTAATTCAAATCAGACTTTTGTTATTTTTATAATTTTATAATCAGAAAGACAGGAAAAATGTTAAGGAATTGTGCTAAACCTTTTTTCCCGGTGAACATCAAAAACAAAAGAATAAATTTGTTGTTTATAAGTTATGTATTTTATATGTAAGTTTTAGCGTGGCATGTGGGTGTTATGTTACTTTGTTTGCCTCTCTTTCCCACACTTTCCAACAATTCAACCCCTTTTCTGAAAATGATGCCTTCTAAAATTTAAAAACATAATTTATTGTTTTGTTTCAAATTTTTGTAATTGCAAATATAAAAAATGTGTGCTTATTGCTTGGTAATTAACTTTTCACCGATTAATCCACAGAAATCTTGCATACTTTACAACAAATTTATTATTTAAATGTACTTTGTTGTGTTAAATAACCAGCTAATGTGCATGTTAGAATTTTGTAATACGTATGCATGTATGTATGTAGTATGTTGCAAGCTTAGGTGGACAGGGGTATGCATGTAAAATCGCTTGACTTACGTGTGTGTGTGTGTGTGTGTGTGTGTGTGTACGCTATATAAAATGGTCTTCACTTCAGTCGTATTGCCGTCCTGCTCTTGAACAACAGTCGTGATTGGTTGATACTACACAGCCAATGGCAGCAAGTTGCATTGCATTAGTGTATTTAGGGTGGAAATGAGGAGTGAACATGAACGGCGATAACCACGGCGACTTCTACTACCACTACCTCGTAACTCGTATAATTGTATTTACAATATGTGCAAATGTGTACGCCTTTGTACCTTGGCTTTAATTGCAGGTTTCATCTATTAATCGGGTGCTGCGCAATTTAGCGTCACAGAAGGAGCAGCAAGCGCAACAACAAAACGAGTCTGTTTATGAAAAGCTAAGAATGTTCAATGGACAATCGGGCGGATGGGCCTGGTATCCGGGAAATACGACAACGGCTCACTTGACACTTCCACCAACACCGACGGCGGTACCCACGAATTTAACTGGCCAGATACCCAGAGAAGAAGTCCAAAAGCGAGGTAAACTTAAAAAATTTGAGCTCCAACTTTCCTTACAAGCCAACCAACGTAATTGGTATCTATCTGTTATACTTCGCCGTCAAAAAGACACTTTATTTGAGCACTGTTTTTTTTTTTTTATAAAGCGCAATGTTCTTAGATAAAGCAAGTGAATACGTCGCAGTTTTACGCAACCGAGCACGGTATACTTTGTATGAAAACGGGTACGGCCAGGGGTGGGCGCTGCGTTCACATCTTGCGGGACATCGCCAGGTAAATTGCCACCAAATTTGGTAACTTTACCTTAAAATCTGAAAAAGATATGGGAATTTCCGATGCTAAAAGGCGGGTGGCATGGAGCGGAGGGGGGCGTGGCATCGACATTTTTATGCAGATTTTTAAGGGATGCTATCTTCCCAAAAAATTTTGTCATTTTGGCTCAAAAGCTGTCAAAGATACAGACGATTCCGATTTAACAAGGCGGCGGGCGAAAGGAGTGGGCTTGGCCTACAAACTGAGGATGCAGTTTTCTGCGGGACATCATCAATTATAAAGTCGTTTCCGATTTCAATATGCTAGGGCTTCGGTCGGATTGGGTGGGTGTGACTCCAAAATCCTTGATGCAGTTTTTTGAGGGACGCCGGTATCTTACTTGTTACCAAATTTGGTAACTCTAGCTGTAAGGCTGTGGGAAATGTGTGGATTTATCGATTTTCAGTTCTCGATTTATCGATTTCCAAATTTCGACTCTTTATCTAACCCGCCCATAAAAAAAGATAATTGCAATGTTTCAAGTCTCAAGCTTTACGACGATCACAGACGGAGAGACACCATCACGGACATTGCACAAAACCTTCGGTATCAGAGTATAAAGAGTAAGATGTCTCTAGACACAGCTCGACTAGGAGATACTCTGAACCATAACCACTATGTGTTAAGTCAATTCTCTCATGCATGTGTGTACAATTGCGCCATTGCTTAATGACTAAATCTCAATATTCGATATCTTTGGTGTTTGTCGACGGATTTCTATAAAAAGTTCACAGCTTTTTATTATTTTGTCTACAATTTCTAAATTCAGAGTTTTATTGGTATCGATAAAATGTGTACATCGAATATATTAGCGTTGTCGATAAAGGAGTCAATAGTTCTTATAGTCTCTAAGATCGCGTGGTAAACATACGGACATGGCTAAATCTATTCGGCAGTTGACACTGATCAAGAATGTATGGGGTCGGAGATCCTTCCTTCTGCCTGTTACACACATTTTCTCGATACCATTATACCCTTTTCCCGATTACATTAGTTCAGGGTATAATAACATGTTCTAAAACCAAAGTTGAATTCACTCACATTTTATATTTTCGATTTTTAAAATTCATTCTTGATTTGAATACAAATTATCTAAAATGTACTACAGTCGAACTTCCATATAACGAATCTGAAGGGGACAAAAAAAATCTTCGTTATATAGAAATTTCGTTACATAGAAATGATGATCGAAACTGCAGACTAAAGAATCGCGCAATTTTTCACTTTTCTACAATGTGGTAAAACTATTCTAAATGCAGTTAATCACAATCCGTTATTCTTTGCTTTGGTGCCTAAAAAAAATAACGGAGTAATCCCGTCAACAACATCTATGTACGTCTACTTCTACATCTTCGATGTGCACTGAGCAGTAAAAAATTTTCATAAAAAACTGTGCAGCGAAGATCAGAGAATAAGCAAAACATAGCACGAAAACAAAACGGTATATGTAAAAATGTGTTATTGTTTTGTTTTCGCATTCTCAACGTAATTCGTACATAAAATGAAACAAGAACGAAAAAATTCGTTATAGGGAACAGAAAACACATGAGCGCACGAGCTACGTCCTAAAAATAAATTCGTAATAAAGACATATTCGATATAGGGAAATTTGCTATATGGAGGACAAAACACACTGAAAGTTGAACCAAAAAGCAGTGATCGCGAAATTAATTCGTTATATGGAAGTTCGTAATATGGAAGTTCGACTGTATTAATGTCAAATTTAATAAGTAAGTATATATTTGTTGAACTTATTATTTAAACAATGTCAACCACACTTCCTCTCCAAGTTTTTATATTTAATACTCAACGTAACCAACCTTATTACCAACACTTATTACCAATATTATTATCCAATATTAAATTATAATGTAAAATTAAGCCACGTTTCGAAAAAATAAAATAAAAATTTAAGCCGAGTCTTACACCAAATAACAATTGCAGTTAGCACTAGACGAATCTGATAATTCGATACGAAAACACGAATGAGCTTGATTTTCTGATAAGCATAATATGTATAATATATCTGCATATCTGAGCTAAATACTATTATCTGTAAGAAACTGTCTCGCCAAAACCATAAGCAATTATACTTCTAATGAAAACGGCCTACCACATTTAACAAAGCCAAAAGAAAATAGAAATCAACCCCAAAACATATCCGAGACATTGAAAACATTTTGTCACAGATGATCAAACATCAGGACAAACAAATAGTTAATTTGTTGGTCATTTGTTATTTGCCATTAAATCTAATTGAGAAGCGTAACTCTAAAGGCTTTGCTGCCTTCAATTGTTGTTGTTTATTCTTCGTTCAATAAATAAGGTTGACATATGTCCCATCGATATCGAGCAGCAAGCTGCCCCCCGTCCTAATACCGCTTCAACCAAATACACACACAGCGCTTTAATGACGGGAAAAGCATATGTATGTAAACATATGTATATGTGTACATGTATGTATGTATATATTATGTATGTAAGTATGCGGGATTAATGTGTGTTTGTAAGTCAAAAGTCTCACAAAGATAAGAAAAAGCAATCAGTGAAATGATTTTGCAACTGTTAATGCTGTTCGGCTACATAAACCAAAAACTTCTAAGCAAGCAGATATACATACACATATACATACAAACATATATGTATGAAGGATGCATACGCTTTATTTATATCATTTTTGCTGCTGTTCGCTTTCAGCGACCTTTCTTTTGCAGGAGAGGGAGCGCTGCAGTAGAAAGCGAAAAGCAGCTTCGAGAGTGAACAGCAGCAACCAGATCGCTGGCTTACGAGCGCATACATAATAATAGGGTTGGTAGTTGTCTTTTCTATCAGAGATCGTATCGCAGCGAAGCCAGCGACAGAATGACTTGTATTTTCTGAGCGAAAGTAAACGTTGTTCAATAATTGTTGTTCCATGAAATCATTATTCCTAAATTTATGTCTATAAGTATATACATAAAAATATAAAAATTAATGTCTGTGTGAGGCTTATAGAACCGTAAACTATGCATTTGATTATGTTATGATCTTTAGCAAAGTTGTTGTGCATGAGCCCACGAATGTTTCTGAGTTGGTAAGAAAAATTTTTACCGTGACATTTGTGTATTTCATAGTGAGTTGAATTATTTTTCAATATGGCAGTAGGCAATTCAAGAAAATCGACTTGCTTTGGAAAAAGAAGCTAGAAGCTAAAAGTAAAAGTAAAGTAGCTAAAAGTTCTCACATTCAGTCTTGCCAGTTATTTGTGAGTGGGTTCTCGAATTTTGGTTTTTTTCACGTCTTTTCCGTACAATTATGCCTCCAAAGCGAAAAGCAATTGTCAGGTTTACTTCTCGAACACGGAAGAGAAGAGCATTAATAGCCCCAAAATCAAACGAGCAACAAGCATTAAGGGTGGAAAATCTCCCAGTACGTGCTGCAGTGACACGTTTGTCTGAACCATCTTTACAGCGAAAGAGAGGTTTGAAACTGATCGAATACACTTACTACTCAGGCCCGTTCGGCTGAGACAACTGAACACCGAGAAAGAAGGCTGCACACTGAAACCGAACGACTCCAATATATTTGAATCAAATCGAGTTACGTTCTGAAGAGTACATCAATTTACAGATGGAAAACAAGTGGAAACGTTGCGGTAAACTCGATACCTCTATTAAAACCGGTAAAAAGAGGCCTGATTGCAATGGGGTACGCATGTGAGAGGGTTAACGCTGTCTCAAAGAATGTCTGATGTAGATGAGGATGCAACCAGCTAACTTCCTTTCCAATTTGGTGACTCTAGCTCAAAGTTTGTAAAAGGTGAGAGAAAGGGGGCGGGGGGTATAGGTGCGTGTGGCATCCACATTTTTAATGCAGATCTTTGTGGGATGTCAATTGCTACCTTCATACCAAATTCGGTGACTCTATCTCAAAGTTAGTAAAAGATGGGGGAAGCGGGGCTGGGGGTGGTATGTGTGGGCGTGGCTCTCATATTTTTGCTACAGATCTTTGTGGTATGCCACCAGCTATCTCCTTAAAAATTTGGTGACTTTAGCTCAAAGTTTGTTAAAGATGGTGGAAGGGGGGATGGGGGTGGTATGGCTGGGCATGGCATCCAAATTTTGTATGCCGATCTTCGGGGATCGTTACCAGCTATCTTCCTACCAAATTTGGTGACTCTAGCTCAAACACTATGACATCTACACGCATTCCCGTTTTTAACGAAGCGTTGAGGCAGCTATGCCGGTTTGGGTGGGCGTGGCATCCAAAGTTTTGATGCATTTTTTTGGGGGTTGTCATCACCTATTTTGGCAGCGTTTCTGATTTCAAACTGCGGGGGGGCCGGGGGTGGCTCTTAAACTTTTGATGCAGTTTTTTGGATGCTGCTAGTAACTATCTTCTCATCGAATTAGGTTGTTTTAGCTGTAAGGATGTGCGAAATATGTGGTTTTATCAATTTTGAGCTATCAAATTTATCGATTTGCCAGTTCCCCAGTTATCGTAGAATCCCAATCTTGACATTTTAATGTAGTATGCCATAGGTAAAGAGAATTGGAAAGTTGCAAGTCTCTAGCTTGAAGGGTGTGGAAAAAAGTTGCGTTCATACGAACGGACAGATGGACAGACACCATGACGGACATTGCACAAACCAAATATACTCTTTACCTTCGGAACCGAGCATAAACAAGAAATATTGTACATCCCTCAGTACTTCAATAAATATCGAATTGATACGAAACGCTGCAAAGTCACAATCCAAAAAAACCAATAAAGTAACTCAATAACATCAATCTCATTCCTTCAGATTTAGCTTAGTTGGTGGCGTAGGAACGCGCGCTGGGTACTGCTAGTGTACATATATTTTACTTGTACTTACATATATATATGTATTTCCACAATCAATCTATATTTTTAATTTTAGATCTTTATCCAGGGGATCTCTCTCATCCCAATTCACATGAAAGTACATCCGACGGTAATTCTGATCATAATTCTTCCGGTGACGAAGACTCACAAATGCGTCTACGACTGAAGCGAAAACTACAGCGTAATCGAACGTCATTTACAAACGAGCAAATTGACAGCCTAGAAAAAGGTTGGTCGTACAATATTCATTTTATGACTTATCTATATGTATATAGATATTTTTATATAGATATATATATATATATATATATATATATATATATATGTATATATATATATATATGTGTTTGTAATTTAAAAACTTGTTATTTTCTATAGAATTCGAACGGACGCATTACCCTGATGTTTTTGCACGGGAGAGGCTTGCAGAAAAAATTGGTTTGCCAGAGGCACGTATTCAGGTTTGTCTTTCAGTTTTGTTTAATTATATTTGATTTTTTCCTTTTTTTATTATTGCTTTTTTTTTTTTTTTTCAATTAAAAATTATTTTAACCTGATTATCTATTGCATTTGATTTGTAAAAGACACAGTCCAGACATCCGTGAATATATCGCTATATAAGCTCTTTAGTTTTAACCAAAAATAAGTGCAATTCTTCTATGTCTTAAATTTGGGCTTTGTAATCGGGGATGGTACATTTTGTAACCGATTGTATAAAGTGAATAGTACAATGGCTTTTAGCCACGCAAGTCAGAATCGCAAGTCAAAGCCAACCCTTAACGTGCACCCCTGTCACTCTGTTTGTTACTAATGCTTCTTTTTTAATGCTTGGTTCGTTCAGCTTATGATTATTTGTATAACCGAATAAAAACAATTTGACTGTAAAAACACTTGAAACTACTTGCGATTTTCACATTGAGTTGACGCGCTAGGGAAGCAAATTTGTTGAAGAGCACTGTCAAGCGCGCCAACGGATGAGTGGAGTGGTCGAGTCTACAATAACGCAAAGTAATAAATGTCATGATGGAAATATGAAGGCTCAACACAAATATTGTAATCCTCATTCACCCCTTTGTCACAACACAACATAAATAAATTCTCAGCCCAAGCCAATGTGTCCTTCTCCTGCAGCGACAAGACTCATGGTTCATTACATGATGAGCTTGGATATTTTATTATGTTTGCAAAAGAAAAAGAAACACAAGTATGTATTGATTACGTGGCTTATTTCGTTTTTGTGTTACACTTGCGTTTTTAAGCAAAAACTCCCACTGAATGCGAAATACAGCGTCGAGGACAATTTTTAATATCATGAAACGAATTTAGCAAACAACACCAATTTGCTGTTTACGTAAGCTACTAGTATTATATTTTTTGTTTCTGATATTAAATTATAATTGCTAATATTTTAAGCCTAATTCGAATCTACTTAAACTACTCTTAAGTTTGATGTATTGTGCAATGAGTGATAACAATTTTATAATTAGGTTTGGTTCTCAAATCGAAGGGCTAAATGGCGTCGAGAAGAAAAATTGCGTACTCAACGGCGTTCAGTTGATAGCGGACGTACAAGCACAAATAATCCCTCCGGAAGCAATGTCCCTACCAATGTCCCTACACCAACAAACAATTCGACGCCCGGAATTAGTACAACTGGTGGTTCCGAGGGGGGAGCGTCAATAGCTCATACAGGCAACAACAACAGCCATCATCCAAACGAAACTTCTAATGGGCCGACAGTAAGAAATACACACACACGGGATTTTGCCTAGCGTTTATAATATGTGAATATTAAATATATTCCTAGATACTTGGCGGCGATGTTAGCAATGTACATACCAATTCTGATAGCCCACCTTTACAAGCGGTAGCTCCCCGATTACCCCTAAATACAGGTTTCAATACAATGTACTCATCTATCCCGCAACCAATCGCAACCATGGCTGAAAATTACAAGTAACTATTCCAGTCCAAGTGTTGCTGTGATGCACAATTTCAATAAATTTTTATAAATAAATTAACTAAATGATACATGTTTTTGTAATAAATTTTAAATTTTAAACAGCTCCATGACACAATCATTGAACTCAATGACGCCGACATGCTTACAACAAAGGGATAGTTACCCATACATGTTTCATGATCCGCTATCTTTAGGATCTCCCTACGCTGCTCACGCTCGAAATACGGCTTGTAACCCAGCAGCAGCTCACCAGCAGCCACCACAGCACGGAGTTTATGGAAACGGCTCTACAGTTGGCACAGCCAACACAGGTACACAAAAGCATCCACAAAAAAGATTTACTAATTAGCAATCTATCTAAATTTATTGATTATTTTTAGGCGTAATATCTGCTGGCGTTTCGGTACCTGTACAGATTTCAACGCAAAATGTTTCCGATTTGGCAGGCAGTAATTATTGGCCGCGACTTCAGTGATGTTCAATATTTAACTTGCCAACAAATCTGCTTTCGAAAGCAGCTGCGGTAGCTGTCGCTGTAGCCCATGTTATGGAAGAACAACAAAATAATACCGTTGTCGGTAAACCATTTATGACAAATCCACCAATGAAATTACAACCAGGATCGCAAAGCTCATCTCTATACCTAAAATTTAAAGACAATTCAATTTGGCATAACCAAAAGCCACCCAACACACCATTAGTAGCACCATCACCACCCCCAACATATACTAGTTTGGTCTCGACTTGTTATTCGAAAATGCAATGTCAAGAAATGCAGCAAACGTTTCAGTCGTCGTTGTCCTATTGCCATCCCATATTTTAACACAATACCCTAATACAACAAGGCCTACAACAATACCAGCATACAAAGGATTTAAAGAGTCTGCTTGCAAAGACGGAAAAAATGGGAGGTATTGTGTCGGCGTGGCTAGCAAAAGTTAACCTTTCAACATTTGTAAATTTTAGCAGCTTTATTTTTTTCCCCGCTAAGCTATCTGTTTTCTTAAAGTCATAAATAAAAACATTTACTTAAGACGCGCACAGGAAATTAAAATTAAATTTTTAAAACTTCGCATTTAAAAAAGATCAAAAGTAAAAACAAATAAGATGCTAAGAGCTCACCAAATTTTTTTATGGTCTCTTTTAAATTACTTAATGCTTAAACTATATTAAATATAGGTTTTTGGTTATTATAAACTCGATCGATTGTAATTTATATTTTTTAAACTTTACGCTTTGTGAGGGCTCAAACTTTCGAATCGCGATAATTTTTAATGTCATGTACATTTTTTATTATTGTACCCATTATTTTGTTATGCAAATTGACAAAGGACGAGAGGCTTTAATAGGAATACCAATACAATATAACAGTTATTTTAATCAACCCAATCAAAAAGAGTTTTAAGGGCTATAGTGGGGGAAAAAATTGCAAATGTTGTGGAGCGCTTTTAAATAATTTTTTTTAATTTAATTTTAAAATACATCCTGAGCATTACTCTACTTTTTAAAATATTGTTAAGCAATAAAATATACTTTTCTTCTTTAGAGATTTAAAGACATCTCTTTAAAATAAAAAAGACAAACAAAATCGAAAAGAAATTACAACGAAACTTGTATTCCAATTCCAGCAACAATAACCAACTCAACAATTGATCCGAAAACCTCCCTAGAATAAGACTTAATTTTAATTAAGCTAATAATAAAATCGATATTTATGTACCAATCGTATTTAAATTATGGTTCGAATTTAAATGTAGAACTAGTCGTTGTAACATTATAGATTTAGTCTGATAATTTCAAAAACAAAATATAAAATAAATAAATTCAAACATAAACACATACACATATGTATGTATATACATAGAATATAAGTACCTAATTGTACTGGTGGATGTGTGGTGTTTTACAAAATTAATACAGACCTTATCAAATTTCCAGGACGATGAATAACATTTCTTTGTTATTATACATTTTAACCTCAGTAATCTAAAATTTCCCGAAAATCTACTTTCTGTTGACACTACGCGATAATGTGGCCGTGCACGCCTTCTACGCCGCCGCATGAATTGCGAACGCCACGATCTTAACAACAGCGGTCACCAACACTGAGGCGCATGGTCAGGCGGTACCGTGTGCACCTTTTAGCAAATATATAACATTTTGTAGGAAATTGCAATCAAATTCATATAGGAAAACTAAAGAAATATTTTTGTGAACATTTTATCTGGTTATTAATATTAATTTATATTTTAATAAGACCACAAATTAGAGATAGTTTCGCTTAACCAAAGAGTATAGAATCTCAAGAGTTTGCAATTGGTAAGAACAACCAAATTGCTTTTTCGTCTCAGGCAGACGGAGGTAGGCAATAATGTCGAAAACACAGAAAAAGAAAAAATATCAAAAATAACAAAAATCTCGACAAGCAGGCCCAGCGAAAATGTGAAAAACGCACATGCACACTAGTGTTGGGTTGTTCATGAGTGAGTGAGCAAAAAAGAGTTGTTCTTCGATCTGAACAAGTGAACAATGTTCCGTACTAATTGTTCTTTTTGGCTCACTTGCTCTTTTTGTTCTTGTTCTTGTTCCTAAATTTGCTCACAGCTCAATTGCTCCCTATAGCTCATTTGTTCTATTTGTTCAGCTGTTCATTTAGCTCATTTTTCCACAGAGGTTCTTTTTCACCGTTCATATGAAGATTTTAGTTCATTTCTGTCTGTTACATCTTAGCGCCAAAAACAAATTATTTTAGTGCAAATATAAATAGTATTTAAAATGTCTCTGATACGCAAGCATAGTGAAATATGGATTCATATTAATGATTTGGGCAACGCGCAAGCAAAATGCAAGTACTGCAATTCAGCTTTAAGCTATAAGTCGCAAAGCAACTTGTCTCGGCACCTGCGAAATAAGCACCCGTCAGCAATGGAGCCCGTTGTTCGACAAAGTGAGGAAAATGTTGTTGTACTTGATAAATTAACTTAAAATGCAAAAGAACAACGGTCGGTTTAAACTTTAAACTTTAAAGCAAATGAATAACAGCAAGACGAAAAGACTGAACAGGGGAGCAACAGAGCAACTTGAATGAACAAGAGGGATACAGAGCAACTTGGATGAACAAAGAGCAACTTGAGTGAACAAAGAGCAATGAGAGCGAGTTGACTCAAAATGTTCTTCAAAATGAGCAGTGTTTACCCAACACTAATGCACACCAATACTAACACATTTTAACCGATCTTGGCTTTCGCTGGCCCGCCGCTTGTAGTACAATTGACTGGCCGTTGAGTGCTAGAGCAATTGAAACCAGGGTGTCAAACCGAACAAGAACCGAAACCCGGAACCACTAAGAACCAATTCAAATGATCTGTGCCAAGATAGCAACGGTTCACCAGCAACGAAAAACGGAACTTGGTTCATGAGTCGGAACGAAGTAGAAACATAGGTCCTAATTCGATGTGTGTCAATGTGATATTTTAATCACTTGTGTTACCCACTTGGAAAGCTGAAATAAGCCAAACGATGCATAAAAACAATAAATAATTCATTTTTTAACATTTTTGCATCAATTTTCATTAGATTCCATGCTGAAAAACATATAAAAACAGTAAAGTTCATTGGTGGTTCCGACTCATGAACCAAGTTCCGTTTTTCGTTGCTGGTGAACCGTTGCTATCTTGACACACATATTTAAATGAGAACCAAAACAGAACCTTGCACTGAAACGATCGTTTCGGTCCGGACCAGAACCGAAACCGGAACCGAAATTCGTTTCGGTTTGACACCCTGATTGAAACAAAACCATATGCACATACGATCCGCTATAGCGCTCGTTCACACTTATTATACTCGATACCGAAGGTAAAGAGTATATTGGTTTTGTGCAATGTCCGTCATGGTGTCTGTCCGTCCGTATGGTTGCAAGTTTTTTCCACACCCTTCAAGCTAGAGACTTGAAACTTTCCAATTCTCTTTATCTACGGCATAGTAAATTAAAGTGTCAAGATGGGGGTTCTACGATAACTGGGGGGCTGGCAAATCGATAAATTCGATAACTCAAAACCGATAAATCCACATATTTCGCACATCCTTACAGCTATAAGTACCAAATTTGGTAAGAAGATAGCTATTAGCAACCCCCAAAAAACTGCATCAAAAATTTTGGAGCCACGCCCCCATTCCGCCCCCAGCCCCCCCGTATTTTAAAGTCAAAATAGCCCATATCTCCCACAGCTTTTGAGCTATAGCCACCAAATTTGGTGCCAAGATAGGTGATGATGACCCCCTAAAAACCGCACC
The DNA here is from genome assembly GCA_018904305.1 of Scaptomyza montana. Lineage (NCBI taxonomy): Eukaryota > Metazoa > Arthropoda > Insecta > Diptera > Drosophilidae > Scaptomyza > Scaptomyza montana. The sequence continues at coordinate 571,995 of JAEIGR010000054.1, forward strand.
AAAAGTTTGGATGCCACGCCCACCAATACTGCCCTAGCCGCCCCCACCCACCCCAAGACTTCGTCAAAAACGGGAATGCGTGTATCTTCCAGAGTTGTGGAGCTAGAGCCTCCAAATTTGGTGGGAAGATAGCTGGTATTGACCCCTAAAAATCTGCATCAGTTTTGGAGCCACGCCCTCTATTTCGCCGCCCTTTCCCCACTTTTTACAATTTTCGAGCTAGAGTCACCAAATTTGGTATGAAGATAGCAATTGACATTCCACAAAGATCTGCATCAAAAATTTGGATGCCACGCCCACCCATACCGCCCTCAGCCCCACTTTTCCCCACTTTTTACAAACTTCGAGCTAGAGTCACCAAATTTGGTATGTAGATAGCAATTGACATTCCACATAGATCTGCATCAAAAATTTGGATGCCTCGCCCACCCATACCGCCCCCAGCCTCCCTTTCCACACTTATTACAAGTTTCGAGCTAGAGTCACCAAATTTGGTATGAAGATAGCAATTAAAATTTCACAAAGATCTGCAATAAAAATGTTGATGCCTCAACTACCCATACTGCCCCCAGCCCTCCCCCCCTGTCCCTACATTTTACAAACTTTGTGCTAGAGTCACCAAATTTGGATGGAATATAGCTGGTGGCATCCCCATCTGCATCGGAGAATCTTTAAGGTAGCGTACACCCCTGCCGCATCCGTACCCCTTTGCAATCAGGCCTCTTTTTACGGGTTTTAATACTGGTATCGAGTATGCCGCAGTCGGTTGCGTCCGACTGCAACGTTTCTACTTGTTGCTTACTGATTTTGTTATTCTCTATACCATTCGAAAACACCACAAGCAAAGGCAAAATACAGTTATTGCCTACCTCGGCTGCATGAGAGATATATTTTCTGACCAATTGCGAGAGATTCTTGAGATTCTATACTCTTTGGCTTAACTAACAAAGCTGCAGCAATACGCAAGAAAAAATCATGCCCCAGCAAGAATGAAACCAACCAACCACAAGCACACACTTCTTGCTTTCAGCTGGCCAGCCGCCTGTATTCTTCTTTCTCAAATATAATCAATACGCACGTGCATGCACACATACAATCAGTGTGGCCCGATAACCACTTGTTGGAACGTGTGCAACTGCACACACCCAAGTGGTTGCTGAAAAATATAAATAGAAATAGAAAAATACCGCATTGTGTATTAGAGATATACTATATCAGCTGGCTGTAACAGCCAAGTGCGCATAATTCAAAGATATTTTTTTTAGATAAAATTTATTTATTTAAGACCTTATAAAAAAGGGTTTATTTTAATTAAATATAAAAGAAAGAAGCTACTGCAACAAATCAATCAACCAAATCTGATAAAATATTGATGAAAAAATTAAAATAGCCTAAAAATGACCGAAATACAGCCCAAATTGTATGGCCAGCCTTATGGTTACATGGTACATGTACTAGAATACAAAATCGAATGCATCGGGTGCATTTTAGTACATATTTCATATGTGTTTGCAAGTTTGCGGCGAGCAAGTGAGCAATGTGAGCTAAGAAGTTAAAAGACAGTAACGTTAGTGGTGCGTATTAACACAATAGTCGCAATCGATCAACAAAAACGCGGATCGTGATAATCGAGCACATGAGCGATGGTCAAGTCAGCCGGCGATAGTAGCACAGGAAAAATCGACAGATAGAGGGCGATACTTAACGGGAAGCAACAAAGAGCAACGTTGGATGCGCTAAATTTGAAATGGTGTCAGGAAGGCGCCTAATTCAACATGATGTCGCTTTGTAGCGAAATGAGAAAAGGATTGTGAATAGCTCTTTAAGCTCATCACAAGTGCACTGCTGCAAGTCCACGCAACCAGCACTGAACCGCGAATTCGCTTGCTTAAATAATTAAAGCAACAATTGGAGTAAATTTCTCACAAATGTTATTCGTTTATTTTAAAATACTTTACACGCACAAACACACATAGATGCAAATACAATAATCATATTCTGATACGTGTTACATAGGTATTGAGTTAAGAATGACTCAGTCGACTAAGTCAATTACATTTTGTATATTTTTGTAGCGATAAAATCGGATGAATCAAGTAGATTATATATACTTGCACTTGACATACCTAATTCATACGAATGTTTCGCAGTGCAACATACAAATCGTTATATTTATTTTAAATTTTACCTTAAAAAATTGTGTGCTTTTTATATTTATTAAATACATATATATAAATATATGTAATTATAATTCCTAACAATATTTATGTAAAACTAAAAATAAAACTGATTCGGTTGATAAACTAATTGTACATTTATAGCATATACATATTTCTCCAAAATAAAATGCTTTTTTATGTTACAATGTCTAACAGATATGTTAATAAAAGCGGAAGCTTTATAATATTTTTTTGCATTAACTTGTTAACATAAGTTAGCTACTGCCGGATTTATTGCATCGTTATATGATTGTGCACATCTGGCTGACAGTGGTAATTCTTTATGCTTGCTATCCTTAACTTTAACTTCTAGTAATCGATTGAAATTGAGTAGCACGTAGACATTAATGTACAACATTTTATGGACTATCGTTATATTTTTTTTTTACACACAACCACAAATATTTATTAATATAATATGCTTTTATGTACACAAATATATTTAGCTATTCATATGTATAAGTAAATATTTGACATTTAGAAAACTTAAATCATTAGAAGGGGAAGCGTGACAAGGTGGGGATGAATATGACTCGACCATCAGATAATATTAGTATCTGCAAAATACCTTTTAATTTTGTTAGACATATAGAACTTTGCCATTTTTGGGGGCGGGCGTGGTTTTACCCATTCTTTCCTCCTTTAAAGGCCGTTTCTAGTTATATTCCTTTTGAAATACTTGTTTTTTTTAAAAGCTTGGTTAGCTGGGTGTTACCAAAGTAAATAAAATATGTCGGCCTATATGTATACTACTACTGTAGATCAGCATTTTTTTACCAGGCAGCTTACTTATTTCGAATATAATATACACACATAAGACATTTAATTAGTACTGATTTGTTATCAATATGAAATAAATATATATATATATATATATATATATATATATATATATATATATATATATATATATATCATAGGCTTATACACACATCATATATATATTTTTTATAGGCATCAAATTGACAAGATGAATCATCACTAAAAATTAGATAATTTAAATAATTTGATCGAAACACGTATAATATATATGACTTCACTAAGCTAGATACGGTTCGTTGCTAAATGGAAGGAAAAATTACACATTCTTAAAAAAAATCGGACATATATGGATGTTTGTTGCTGCATATAGAAATATGCAAGTTTTTCAAAATAACAAAAGAAAACGCAAAGCAAATAAAATTAAAAAAGTTTATTCCATTGCACACTTGAACAATAGTTTAAAAATATTATTAAAAATATTTTCTCGAAGTAAAAATAAATAATTTACATACAAATTTTATGAAATACGTACATTGATTAAAATAAAAACTAAACAGTGACATTACTACTTATAAACAATAATGCACAAATATGTATAATGCATACTCAATAAATGAAACAATATATAATACAAAGTTTCATGAAGTGCTGTAATATATTTATGCATAAGTCTATCAACGAACAAAATGCTGACCAATCGTTTAAAAAATTGAATTAATGTTTTAATATTTTTTAGCGAATGTAATACAATACACTGCATGCTGTTTCGCCCCAAGTGACCTTACGGTAAGATTAGGTTAGTATTGCTACGTTTATTTTCCGCAGGGCTACCAGGTAACATAGTATTCAATGATAGATGAATTTATGAAATACAAAATTTCGTCTGTTTTACTACACATGACATTGTAGTTGCAATCTTTATCAGTTTTGATGCAGATTCATGTACATATATAAATTACATATAACATAGATACATATATAGATATACTTTTCAAACTAAAATACCAATTAGTTTTTATTTATATTAAAATCAGTCGATTCTTGCGTTTGGATCATATTATATATATTGAATATTGATTCTTAGACAATAATATTACTGGCATGCAGTACAGTACAATACACATACATACATACATATACATATACAATATCAATGAGCAAAGCAAACAGATGGCGGAAAAAAATCTCAAATTTTTAAATCCTTTCCATGTCGTGTTAATCAATGGAATGCTATAAGTGTAAGTTTCTGAATAGCAGAGTTTTTGTTTTTTATGGCAGTTTTCCCTTGCAGCTGCAACAGCTTGCAGCTGTCAAATTCACATTTGGGGAAAAAAGTATGAAGCAAAAATATTTGGATACTATGTTGATGGAACTTACACACACGTTCATTCATATATATTTTTATAGGTGGTATCTTTTATGTACGAGTTATATTGAGAACTGTCTTTTCATACTCAATCGTGATTGGAATACAGACAAAAATTTGATGTTTTGCCTTTAAAATTTGAGTATTGGCGACGAGATTTATTCAGCCGACATAATATTATGAACTTGCTCTAACTTGAATGCAAGTCTTTGTTTCTGTGAAAATTCGTCCTCCTCAAGTGTGACCGTTAGCTGCTCATTATACTTAACAGCGTAAGTGTAAAGTTCATGAAGTGCACAATTTGTATTAAACTCGGTGGTGTGAAGCTGTAATTATAAACAAAAAATTTCTATTTAGTTTATCAAATTTTCCATACCAAATTTTTAAGGCAGAGCCTGAAAGCACAATTTATTAAATTGTTTACATTCATCTGCATTAATATATTTATGTACTTAACAAGTATCATTATGTACTTAGGCATTCAAGTATTACGTAACGCAATTTTTGAAGATTTTAGACCCCCACTCCCCCCCATTGTAACGCACCGTAAGGTTTTTATGTACCCCCATCCCCCTCTCTAAACGTTCCGTAACACTCAAGTGAATTTTAGTAAATTTTTATTAAAAAAGAAACAATGTTACGTAACGTCTTGTAAGAAAGACCCCCTCCCACCCCTTTAACGCATCGTATTGCGTTACGTAATACTTGAATGAAACCTTAACAAGGTTTGTGCTTATCGATTACTTTTCCTGTTTCCAATATACAGTCATTATCGATAGTATATATTATTAATACTTACCCTTGATTCTTCAGCAAGCATAGCATTCATATCCTGATCGGAAATCGATGACATATCTCGAATATCCCTATAATACCGGTCAACCCATTTGCGATACTCGGGTATATCTTTTGCATATAAAAGCTTTGAGCTTGGTGAATCCTTGCCTGCAAAATATCATATATTAATTAAAAACAAAAGAATAAAAATTAATGTGTGTTATATGTATAATGTGTGACTAGAAGCTATCGAAACTTAATGTTTTCCAGTAATGTTATTATTTCAAAGCTGTTAGTTTTGGAGTATGCTTAAACTATAAGTACATTTTAAAAATTAGATCAGTATAAAAGAACTTACCCAATCGATGGTCCGAAGTTGAGCAAGAGTCCATGAATGTTTGAGCTACAACTGACAAGCACGAGTCCACAATATTCGATTTATGAATATCAAATACAAAATTAGGATTTTTTATTAAGTTGACCCAAAAACTGCAGAGGGAAGGAAATAATTTTTTTTAGGCTATGATGACTTTCATTCGGTTGACAATTATACGAACCGCAATGGTAAGCTGTTACTTTTCCAGGTATGCACAACTTCAGGATCCGTAATTCCATGTAATAGGGCTTGGTCATCCAAAAAGTCAAACATATATTTAATTGCCAAGGGCAAGGCAGAGCCACGATGAGCGGTGCTAAATATAGTCTCAAAAAGGTCGTCTACAAATTTCTGCAAAGTACCCTTAGTTGCCAGCAGTCTGGTTAGGTATATTTCCGAGACCAGTTTATTAACGCGTTCTCCTTCTTTTTGAACATCGCTGTCATGGTGTTTGACCAAATGCCAATATTTTAATCCATTATCGTGCATATCATTGTTCAAAGGGCTGCCGGCGCGGCTGAATGTCGGTGAGGAGGAGGTGTACTTCGATATATTTAAAGTTTCATACCTAAACGGCAGAAATCGAAAATTACTTAACCACAAAAGGTATAAAATAAGACTTACTTGTGAGATTTCTCGTTTTTGTCTGACAGTATACTAAAATTGTAGATGGAACTTTGCTTTGGAACTAAACTCAGACCAGCACCATCTGGCACGTTGTAGTGTTGCAATGTGTTTAGTTTTTTCCACTCACTCTCCGTTTTCGATGTAGCATCTTCGTCATACAAGATAACACGACCCGTTGCTCCAGTTCGCCACTCTAATCAGATGAAAGAAGAATAGACACAATGATGGTTTTTCTTTCTAGTTAAGATTACTTTATAAGTGATAGCATACCCAAATCCAAATCATCTTTGCGTGGCCTTTGGCTTGATGGTATATTTCTATAAATCGTTTCTAAACATTTTTCTTTTACTTGACCAATTGTGTCACAATCAAGCACTTTTACTGACACGTTTTCAGTGTGTGACGGCAGCATGTCTAAATTGTTGCAAAATATTGGCTGTTGAGTAATGCTGGCATTCACTGTCATAGGCCGAAAATCAATAGATTGGCGGATTAGCTTCTCTTCGCTTAAAGAGTATCGTGCTTCGTGGGTGCACGCATCAACCGGACCTTTATCTACTTGGCCCTTTACTGCACGAAATAGCATGTACAAGGGTTCTCCAGCGCATTCTTTCAAAAATTTGTAGAGTAGAAACGTAAACCAAGCACTCAACATTTTTTCAGCAACACTTTCGGTACGGCGAAGCAATAGTTTTGGATGACTTTTTCCTTCAATGCACTTTTCAATTAAGTCACCTAATAAGGTTTTCAAAATATCCGTACAATACTCCAGTTTTGATTGCAATGTTACCATTATTAATGAGGCAACATTAACACGTTCACGCATTGAGAAATAACGATTTGACTCGAGAGTTCTTATAAAAAGCAGAAGGAACGTTTTATTCATTATGAGTTGAGCAAATAAGCGCAATCCTTTTTCTTTGCGTAACAATTCTGGCCTCTCCCACTGCAAGACAACGTGGTCTTCATGATTTGGGAATAAAATTTTCATCGCATACGATCGATAATCTAAAAATGGTATGCCACCCGATGTAAGATCGCCTGTTAAGTCCGTCATTTCTGTTTGGAGCTCAGCAAATGCTTCCTTACATTCGGCAGCTACACGTAGTTCTAAAATATCCATTTGTTCCTGCATGTTGCGAAGCACACGGTTAGACTCAGAGGTTTTCTTTCTATATGCCACGAGCAACGCAACGAAAAACAACAAGAGTATTACACAGCCGGCTATTACAAAAAATACAACATTATCGCCCCAATCTGTGATTAGGTTCGAGGACTCGTAACTCAGTATGCCAATACGATACTGCAATGATGATCCAATCCGCACAATTACCTCTGGCCCACTGGGACTGTTACTTGCAGCTGCCGCTTCAGTGGGTGGCCGACATGTTAATTGCTGTCGCGATAAAGATGTGATATTGCAGTAGCCATTGCCAATTTTAACTTCGACATCACTTTCCTTGCAAGCGCGATCAAGATTTCGTCCATTTATTGTTAGATATTCGCTTTTAAAGTATTTAACTCGTTCTTCGAACGGAAAATATTCGGGATTCGGATAAAGCTCAAAATGATTATTGTTAGTTTTTGACAAGTTTTGCACTCTTAACACATTGTCCATCAAAAAGCCGTACTCGAGCAAGGTTGGGTTTTCTGGATCTACGATTTGACTGTCAGCTTCAATAATTGGAGACGGACATTCCATTTCCGAATCTGACTGAACTCGACATTGACTTGCATACATTTGACCTTTGTAAAATACATAAATGCTTGGTGCTTGTATGCTGGTAAATTGGGTACCAGTTACTGCAATTCGGATTCCGCCAGCCGGAATTCCCTTTGGAACTTTTATCTGGCCGCTAGGTCCAGAACTCACTTGTTCAACTGTTGGATCGAGAACATATTTAAAATTGTAGTCGTTAAACTCTCGGGGCCCATTGTCAAATGACATTTTAAGGCGACCTTCAATAATACCAGGAGACGGTGATGTCCGACAAATTGCTTGAGACGAATCTGTGCTGATGATTTTACAAGGCAAACGATCATTTATAAAGGCCAATATGCGAGAGCCAGCATTTAAATGTTTTCCAATTATTCGTATTTGTGTACCGCCAGAGGAAGGTCCAAATCGCGGATAAAAATTCGATATTTTTGGATCAACAAACTCATAATCTTCTTTCGATTCGCCGCGGTAGTCTCCTATTTGGACTACAATTCGACCATTCCTATACATTTGCTCGCCAGGGCTATCCACTGTGCATACTATTTGTTTTGTGTCTATGTAGAACTGTTGAAAGGGCATGCAGTTAATGCCAGCGATTCGCACGCCTGAGTATATGTCGTTATAATTTTTCCCAAGATTTATGCCCTTTATCGTTATGTTGGTGCCTCCCTCCCAAGGTCCAGTCTTGGGCCCAAACGAATGAATTTCTGGGTTCGGACATATTTCGCTACGATTTAGCCAATCCGTTTTACCGTCATTATTTTTGTTACACTGTTCCACCACCTCACATGTGTTTGTAGATGAGCACCAACCGCAATTGTATTTCTCAGACAGTGCTAGACAAATCCCACAACTGTCAGCCATGTCGCGACAGCGATAAATTACAACTGTAAAATAAAGATAAATAGAAGATACTAAAGTTGAGTACAAAGAGAAACAAAAGAATGCTTATGATATATAATAACCTAGCCACTTTAACTTCTGATCCTATGCATGAGCCCCCCGGTTCAGCAGCTCGTGTGCCTATTAATCCAAATACAGGTACATCTGGGGCTCACAAGCCTCTTGTCGTTGTCCCACTTAATAAGTTTATTTTCGTGTCTAGGCTAGCATCCGATACTTCATCGGATGATGTTTGTGCCTACATTAAAAGTAATATCGATTCACCACATATTATGGTTGAAAAATTTAAATTTATACATGCCCGAAGCATATCTTCTTTCAAGTTGAGCGTTCCGCCCGAACTTTTCTCGACAAAACTTGCTAAATTTTATGTTAACAGCCTATCCTTTGAATCACAAATAGTTGCACTTACAGAAACCTGGCCAAAACCCGATATTTCTGATTATTCCGTTTTTCCTTCCAAAAAGAATTTATATAGATGCGATCGCACTTCCCGGAAGGGGAGTGGTGTTCTGATTGCTGTTGACTCTTGTATTTCCTCTGAACAGATTCGTTCTCATGATCTTCCGGACATAGAGTTTTTATGTGTTAAAGTATTAATAAACGGCCGTTCACTTTATGTTACTTGTTCTTATATTCCTCCTCATTCTGATATTAACATTTACTCATCCCATCTGAGTGCCCTGCAACTTGTTTCGTCATGGTTGACAGATATGGATAATCTGATAGTGGTTGGTGATTCTAATCTGTTGCATGGTCTGCAAATGACACATCTTCGGCAGCATTACCAGTCACTTCTGATGATTTTATCGATGGCCTACTGGAGTTAGGCCTATCGCAAGTTAACAGAGTGCACAACTGTAGTGGTAGAATGTTGGACTTGATATTCGTTTCGGACTCAGATTGCAGTAATGATAGTAGAATACCCCCTCTAGTGCTTCCGGAAGATACCTACCATCCAACCTTAGAGCTATCCTTTGAAATTCTTAGCCTTAGTCCATCATCTAAAAGTTCATCAAAAACCCGTTGTTTTCGTAAAACTAATTTTACTAAATTAAATTATCTTCTTCAATATACTAATTGGTCTCGGCTTTATACTTGTAGTGGTATAGAAGCTGCCATTGCCATATTTTATAGGACCTTGAATTCGCTTTTGGATATTTGTGTTTCCCTCACTTGTTCTTCAAGTGTTAATATACCACCTTGGTTTACGAGGGAACTATCGAAATTGAAAAACGCGTAATTCCTATCCTTTTCAAGTTCAAACGTCAAATTGCATATATGTCCCAGTAATTACTGAGTCCACGCTCCTGAGTGAATTTAACTCTATCAAACCTGGCTACTTGCCTGGTCCTGATGGAGTGCCAGGTTGTATTCTTAGATACTGCGCGGATTCTCTTTGTAAGCCCTTAAATAAATTATTTAACTTGTCTGTTGACACAACTGTGTTTCCTGATATATGAAAGGAATCCTTTATAATTCCACTCCATAAAAATTCTTCAAAGTCAAACGTTAAAAATTATAGGAGTATATCCAAGTTGTCTGCCATTCTAAAAGTCTTTGAAAAAATTATATGTTCTCAACTGCAACACACATGTAGTTGAATTATATCGCCTTATCAACACGGTTTTGTTAGGCGAAGATCCACTACCACTAACCTTCTTGAATTCACTTCGCTTGTTATTAAAGGGTTTCAGGAAAAAATGCAAACTGACGTTGTTTACACCGATTTCAGTAAGGCATTTGACTCTGTTAGTCATTCTCTGTTGCTTCAAAATTTGAATATTATCGGATTTCCATCAAAACTTTTATTGTGGCTTTCGGAGTACTTGTGTGGCCGAACACAAAAGTTGTTTTTAAGTCGTCTGTATCAAATTCTATTTTTGTTCCCCAGGGGAGTCATCTTGGACCTTTGCAATTTAATCTGTTTATTAACGACCTTCTATCTGTTTTTACTAGCTCCTATGTATATATGTTTGCTGATGATGTGAAGCTATGTTTTACCTATAATGATGCTTCTCATTGTAACTTACTACAGTCGGATTTGGGTGCATTGTCGGCCTGGTGTCGTTTTAACTTGCTCAATTTAAATTGTTCTAAATGTAAAGTTATGTCTTTTTGTAGAAGTACCCCTCATACTGCTCACTACTTGCTTGATGCTTCACCACTTGACCGCGTGTTTGAAAATAAAGATTAAGGCATTATTCTTGATCCTAAATTAAAATTTGACTCCCATATTTCGTCTATGGTTAATAAAGCCATTAATGTCATTGGCTTCATCAAGCGGTGGTCGAAAGAGCTTAACGATCCCTAAACGACTAAAACGCTTTATACATCCCTTGTACGTCCCATCCTGGAGTATGGATCTTGTGTGTGGTCCCCACAATACTCAATTCACCAGGATAGAATTGAATCTGTGCAGAAGAAATTTCTCCTATTTGCCCTTAGCAGTTTTAACTGGGTTCCTGGAGTTGACTTACCCCCGTATTCAAATAGACTCCTTTTAATAAATCTTCCGTCCCTGTTAAACCGTAGAACGATGCATGGAGTATTATTTATTACTAACCTACTTAATGGTGAAATCGACTCATCAGTTCTTTTGAGTCAAATTAAATTTAATGTCCCAATTAGATCTTCACGTAACTTTTTAACTTAGCTTTGATCGTTGCTTGAGCAACTATTTAATTCATGAACCATTTCGGGTTATATGTTCTGACTATAACAAACTTTATTCGCTTGTCTCCTTGGAGGCCTCAACTCAAGTACTAAAATGATCGATCCTTTTTGCTTTATCTAATCGTAACCACTAATTACTAATCTAACGCTGGTCTGATTGGGTTTTTCCCAATCCACGCAACAAATGTTGGACCACTAATTTTATTGTTGAATTTCCCAGAGCTTTAACGTTAACTTTATAAATTTTTTACCTAAACTTACTTTCAGATTTATATATTATCTAATTTTACTTAATTTTTATTTCAAATTTAAATTTTTATTTTTATTTTAATTAATTTGGATTTTATGTCAGCTGATCATAGTTGACAATAAACAAATAAATATCTAAAAAAATTGTTTGTATTCTAAATAAGAATGTACCGAGAAGAATACATTAAAAGTCTTTTGACTAGAGGATAAACTTACCGTGAATATTATGCGGGTTGTCTAGAGGTTTCGATCCGCCCCAAATGACAGCAAAAGTTGCAGTTAAATTCGGAGATCGGGATGTGTACTGAAATTCCATGCTGTCACAGTATATAGTATCACCAAGCAATTGTGCATTCAGACTGGTCACGCGACCCTCAATGTTGAACTGACAAACAAATCGTGTTTGCACAATGAACTGGCCAATAATGTGAACCTTGACTTTAATAGATTTGCTAGTTCCGGCAGCTACAAGCACTTCGCTGCCATCACCGGTGGCGTTAATGGTCGGACAAAAGCCAGGGCCAGAGCGATAACTTGGACCTATTCGGCTAACGCCAGTCACTAGTATATCATTACGGCAGTTCTCGGCTGTATCATGCGTACAGCGATGGGCTTCGACGCACCAGTCACATGGAAATTCTGATGATACGCAGCGTGTACACGATGAGTGTGTGCTGCAATCAAAAAACGTAAAGTCTGTAGAGACAAGGTCCGGACCATTTCTTGTGCGCACAGAAAGCTTGGCAGTGAAATGATGTTTTCCCTGCTCAATTTGTGGTAGCATATCCGTACGGGGCGTGGTGCAATTAACACCGTTACGCTTTTTAGTGGCATTTGTAAATAAAGCTTTGTCCTCGGTGGTAAAAGCGCAAATTAAATTCTCTTTGAGCTGCGGCAAATGATCGATGATCAGCTCTAAGGTGCGAGCGGTGGTGCGCTGTAATTGGTGCGGCACCACACTTGTTATTGTTGTGCATTTGCCCGTTTTGTAGCTGACCCAGTATAATGGATCATTGGCATCGTCTTGACAATTTGAGCGAGGGCTGCATTTATTTTCGAGCGAACACCAGCCACAATATGGATCTTTGGCGCCAAGGCATTCACCACATGTCTTAAAGTCGGCGCAATCATAAACCTTTACTTTCGAGACTTTGCGTTCGGACATAGCGTAAACATACAGATTCTGGTTATCGAAGTGCATGTCCTGATTAATTGCAGAGCCCACATCTACTGCTAAGCTGGCATATTCGTTTGCAACGGTCGATGATTCAACAACTACTTTCTTTATAAAGCCGTTGACTGTTCCAATAAAAACCACCGTATAGCCGCTAGTGCTGGTCGCAGCCACTGATGTCAGTCTTGTATTAAACATTGCCACTGGAACTGCTGTGATGGGCTGCTCTCCTCCTAGTGGAGAATTAACATCCAATCCACAAAAGTCTTCGCCAATAGTTTGTAGTTTCTGCAATTGCATCATAAATATAAATTATATTCAAGGGAAAAATCGCAAGTTTACCCATACGTTTAATACTATTAAGAAGTGGCAATATTAAATAACAAATTAACAATTATATTATAATTTTCAGAGCAGTATAAGGTTGCATTTAAAACTTGTATTCGAACATATCTAATCCATAATCCTAATTATTTAATATGTACGCATGCATTTATTTATTAACTTTTTAACAATACAAACCGTTAAAACACACGGCATGCTGGGCGATATGAAGTCAAGGCCACGTAAGCCAACTCCATTAAAACATAATTTTATGTTCTGCATAAATTTGCGGCGAATTGATTTTAAGGAGTATATGCAAAGGGCAGAGTTGTTGGTTGGAATGTTGCTTTCACCCTTTGAGAAAGCAGCAAAAAGGACGTCATCTTGAATTGAAATGCCCAAACTTTGAGCCAAGTCAGAACTAGGCTTGCCCAGGAATCCAGCCTGAACTAAGTTGAATTTAGTTCCGCCCTGAGCTTCACTAATGCATTCCACCGGAATTTCAGTGTAGGAATAATAATTTGAGTCTTCTTGGCAAATTCTCACCAGCTTGGTGATATACTCTTTGGGGGACGAGTGATGGTTGTGCTTCAACTGTGTCGTGAGGAAGTATGAAAACCGCTCCGAACTGAAGCCGTACACATAATTAACCAAATATGATTCACGCGCGTATGAATTGATGAAGGTGCGCGTACCAGTTGTAACAGCAGATGAGGCAATCTGGAACATTTTAGTTTTCTCGAGAGAGCGAGACGCAACTGCGGGTATCTCGCTTCGGTACGGTGAATTATTTGTATAGGTAACACCTACATACATTACGTTTGTCACTGGATGTTGAGGAGGTCCAGGTGCAATGAAAGCCACCGTTGAGGAGTTTGCATCGTTAGCAACAACTGCGTCCGGCACCTCGTGCTCAACTATGCTGACATTTTGGAGATTGCGAACCGTGCAAGTACCCTGGAATAAGGAGCCACAAGCAATAAGTCGCGACGTAGCACGATCTATAAGCAGGACCTTATTATAATTATCAGTGGGTTTTCTTATGGCATTTAGCGGGCAGTCAAGTATAGTGCACTCAACGGAATCATTTTGAGGTCCAGTCCTCACCGTTTCGTGCAGTTCTAAGTCTGGCGAAAGCTGATACAATCGATTTACACCGCCAACAAACACTCGTCCTGTTATCGTGTCCACGAGAAGATGATTTAGCCGCGTGTCAAATTTAGCCACATTTGTAATAATGCTACTGCTTAAGTTCCCAGAGACATCTCTGGACAACCCGCTTAAGTCCGTTTCAGTTAAATTTATCTTGGGAGCTGCCTTACTGCGTCCAATCCTGTCAACTCGAAGCGACAGTACAGATGGCTCATTTGACAATAAAGAATGTAACTTGTCATTACGATTTAATGGTGTGTGTAGTATTTGGCCGAGCGCTGATGGTAATGTTGGATTTTGCAAAATGGTTATTAGAAGTAAACAAAGTAGAATATTCATTTCCAGGCTAATCACCCAAAAGGCGATCTAAATAAATGATAATGTTAGCCCGTTGCGAAGGATTTGCAATAATTTATTATTATCCAGCGTTATCCAGTTATTTCTTCAATTCTTTCTTATTACAAAAATCAATGTATTTTTGTAATGAGTTTTAAGCAAGTTTGTATTGGACGCATGTGTTGTGCAAGCAGGTGCATTATTTGCTACTTTTTAAATAGCTAATTGATTTATATCCATATTCACACAAATATAACTATATGTATTTGTATAGCATCAGCTTCCACTTTCAGTAACGAGCTGCTACATAATGGTTTTATCTGTAACTAAATATAAAAAGAAAAATTAAAAGTACAAAGAAAGTACTTATGTATATATTTGTCAAGATAGTTATATATCAATGTACATACATACAGTGCCGGTCAACTGCAAAATTCTACATTAATTCCAACAAACTTCAGCAGCAGTAAATTTTTAGCAAATAAGTCAATTATAATAAACTAGGTTCGCTCTTAGAGCAAAATTCGACCAGCTAATTTGTTAGTTTTAGAAATATTTACTTCTATACATAGTTGTTTGGAAATTATTTTAAACCCAAACGAACGACAAAGTTTCGGCCATACAACCTTAGCCCCCCTCTCCCACCCTCATATTTTAACCAAGGAGTAGTTTTTTTTATATTACTAATGTAGAAATTTGACAGCTCAAACAAGTGTAAACCTTTTCAGATAAAAGACTTAATACCACTTGCATTCTAAAAAGAAGTACTGTGAAAATTTTAGCTATGTAGCGCCTATGGTTTGGACTGTTCTTTGATTACCTATCAGTCATTCAGTAAGGATAAACTTTTGCATACATATGTATGCATACATAGATGCATGCACAAATGCACTTGCAAGCACGTAAATGTCTTTATGTGTATTGTCATTGATTGGACTATACACACACATAAACACATATTGTCAAATATATGACAAAGCAAATAAGTTTATTCAATACTTTTATAAACCTTAAGAGCATTACTTATTAAACATTTTCAGTCAAGTTATGCCGAACATAAATTAGTAAATTATGTTGCCCAGATCAAAAATACGATGTTTTCCTATACATAAACGCATGAGAGAACCCACAACTTTATAGGCCACTCAATAACTTTGATTTTTTTTCTACAAAAACTACGCCTAGCGTTCATTGAGAGCGTTGTGTATTTATATAGAAAAAATAACTTAACGTTAAACTGGACATTTAAAGTTGTTTAAATTTGGAATTATTTCGCATCATTGTACACATAGATTTGTATACATGTATGCATGCATGCGTACATTTCATATATGCATACATACATGCGCATTTTGCAATAGCAATTTTTTTCTTTTGACAATAAAAGAAAATTACTTACGTTTGTAAATTACGTATTTTGTTAATGTTGATGGGATACGCAGCATGCAACATCTTTAAATAAGTACAAAATTTAGTTGTTACATTAATAAGCACTTATTTAAATGGTTCGAAGCTTGGGTTTTCACACATGGTCAATGATCTCAGTTTTACATGACTTTATGAATGTACACAAAGTGATATGTGCGTATTTATTAATAAATTATTTGTTTTTTGGGAGAATAGCACTTAAAATTCAGAAAAACACACAATCCTTGGTTTATTGCAAAACTAATGAACACTTTTTATGGCAAACGAACGACTCACACACACACACCTACAAAACAAACACACAACCAACATACTTGAATACAACCCTATCATTTACAAAATGTCGGATACATGAAAATATCGATTTCGATTGTCGTATCAGCAGCCATTTAGTGCTGCACAATGTATGAAAAATCGTAGTGCAACTCAATGTGACGCCCCAATACATCGATATCACTGATGAACCAGCGTGTTTCGATATTTTTCCATCTCTATAGTGTGACCACTCTTTCAGTTTCCTTTTCTTCACAGCGTGCCGCGTGTAAAGTTTTTAACAAGAAAATTTTGTCAAAATGTCGGATTCTGAGGGGGATCATTTTGGTGGCGGCGAGTCGGGTGCATCTAAAACCTACCCAATGCAATGTTCAGCGCTTCGCAAGAACGGATATGTGATGCTCAAGGGACGCCCTTGCAAGATCGTGGACATGTCTACCTCAAAGACAGGCAAGCATGGCCACGCCAAAGTCCATCTTGTTGGCATCGACATATTTACACAAAAAAAGTATGAGGATATTTGTCCCTCCACTCACAATATGGATGTGCCGCACGTTAAACGCGAGGATTTCCAGCTGACCGATATAAGCGATGATAGCTACCTCACTCTGATGAGCGACAGTGGCGGCTTGCGCGAGGATCTCAAGATTCCAGAAGGCGCATTAGGAGCCTCCTTGCGCGCCGACTACGATGCAGGCAAGGATCTTTTGTGTACCGTGCTGGGAGCCTGCGGCGAAGAGTGCGTTATTGCTATCAAAAACAATACTGCTTTGGATAAATAAGCTAACTGATCGGGGTAATTGTCATCCACCGACCTAATAATGGAAAAGTGTAATGATATAATGAAGTAATATCAATTAAATGATTCAAAACTACAAAACTCATGGTTTACATATGAATGTGTATGTACTTCTGTACATATACATGTTTTTTATTCTGTTAATTGATGTCTATTACATTTCAGTTTCAGCGTTTCAATACATTTGATAGTATCCTTAGATGTATATATTGGATTGGAATAAAAACTTGCAAAATATACAAACACGTGGATCAAAGCAACGAGTCCTAAGTGAATTTAGGAAAGCGATTAGGTTAGAGCAAGAGACTTGCGAATCTAAAAACTTTTCTAGTATTCTGGTGTGAAACGGAAAATTATATCCCATTTGCTATATATGTATGCTTAACTTAACACAAATATGAAATGTATAAATGGTTTATTTTTTACCACACACATACAATGCTCACAATATTTTGTAAAAGTAAATATTAAATACCTAGTGTCGAACCAACCAAATGTCATTGTTATACCCTAAACCAGTGATGAGCACACACAAATATTGTCACAGTTTTCACACGCATACAAGCACAATTTGCGTGCGCTGCAGCGAAAAAACGAAGTGTAATCAATACAGTGCACGCTGCAAGTTAACGTTCACTCATTGTGCTTATTATTTATTAATAAATAATGCCATTTGAAAAATATTTAACATTGCGACAACAATGTTATTGCAAATCTAGCATTGCGTTTGCCATCCTCATTTTCTATAAAGAAAAATTCATTCTCCCATTCGGGCATAAACATTTTGGAGCGAACTGTAAAAAATTGTTTTTTTGCTAATGCGCTGCGTGGTGCTTGCTTGTCAATAGTTCGCCTTCAACTAAAAGTACAATGTTAAATCTAATGCATCATGATACAATTATACAAGGTAGTCCACTCGGCAAAATCATAGTCCCTTAATATAAGTGCGAGTGAAAGAGCGTTGCAAAGTGAGTGTGAGTGAAACGGCTACACAGTGCGTCGATTAACCCAGTTCATGATACAATTATACAAGGTAGTCCACTCGGCTGCAGAAGTCATTCGGTTTTGGTCCCTTATTTTCAGTGCGTGCCTGCTTGTCGAACTGGGTTAATCGACGCACTGTGTAGCCGTTTCACTCACACTCACTTTTCAACGCTTTCAACGCTCTTTCACTCGCACTTATATTAAGGGACTATGATTTTGCCGAGTGGACTACCTTGTATAATTGTATCATGACCCAGTTCGACAAGCAGGCACGCACTGAAAGTAGGGGACCAAAACCGAATGACTTCTGCAGCCGAGTGGACTACCTTGTATAATTGTATCATGTAATGCATGATGGAAAAAGTATATACTTATTTCATCATGATCTAATGCACGCTTCGGCACGACAACCGACGACGAACGAACAATCGTGTTCTAAAAATAGCTTTCAATGCTTATAGCGTAGTACGCTAAGCGTACGTGTGATTTCGTGCAGTCGGCAGCGAAAAACCCAACTCACACGAGGCAGCGCGCTGGCTTCGCGACTGAAATATAAGGCAAAAGAACGAGGGCGACGCGACGCATAAGGCTACCTGGTTAAGCATGCCTTGCCCTGCCTCGTGTGAGTTAGAAATATTTTGGACGTCGACGTCTGCCCATCACTGCCCTAAACAGCTGAAATGGGTAAGAAGAATGCAATAAATTTGTGCAAAAGTATGTAACTGGTAGAAAAAACATCTCCGATCAATTGTATGTGTATGTATAAGGCTGCGAATTTTAAAATGGCGCCACTTCACTATATATTACCGGCTCAAAAACAGACGTCAAGTTTTGCAATTTTTTTAAGTGAGTATTTTTAAAAATGGTTAGCGTTTCCCCCATACGTAGTTTATAAGTTTTCATAATTATGATAGTTTCAAAATTGTTTTTATTATTGTGTATTGGAAAGATGGAAATGGCCTGAACTTGTTTAGTTGCCGAAACCCTTAATACCCGAGGCAGGTCTTATATTTATCTATATTAATTTAACTCACAATAATATACACAAAACTATTCGAAAAATACTGAATATGAGAGTTTCTAGCTTCACTTTTCGTAGCAAGTAGATTTTTGGAATTGCCTCCTACTACCACTGAGCAGAAAATAATATAGAGATGTCACGCCGTGCAGTGAATCTCATCATTCTGCACCAGTGTTGCCAGGTTTTGAGCGCGGGCATAAGCCAGATTCTAGGAAAAATAAGCTAAAATAAGCTATTTACCAAGTAACTAAGTACAATGATATCAATTGAATCATCCAGAAATAAGCTATATTTTGACGATCCTATGTGATTTTTGTAAATTTTATAAGCTTTAATATTTTCAATCTAGCCTGAAATAAGCTAACCTGGCAACACTGTTCTGCACCCGTGTTATTTGATCCAGAGAGGCTTGCAGAACTCTCTCATTGCCTAACTTTGCAGAAAAAGTATACCGCGCTCATGATACAATTAACAGGGTAGTGTCATACGATAGAGCCAGATACCAATGTATATGAAAGTGTAAGTGCGACAGAGACACCACGTTGCTCTCTTGATTTTACTCTCTTGCCTCTGTTAGGGAATTGTTTTGTAAGTGCGAGTGAGTTAGGTATAGAAAGTGTTTTGTTTGTATGCGGTCGACAAGCACGTTGCGACTGTCGATTGGTATCCGAATAAAGAGGGCGCTGTCTCTGATGACACTACCCTGTTAATTGTATCAAGACCGCGCTTAACTGCAAGTCATTCTGTTGCTTGCTTTGCTTCCAAATTGTGAGCAGCAGAGCTGACTCGAGCAAGGCATACTTATTAAGGTAGTCTCACTCCGCTCTCTCGTTGCCTTACGAAAAATGGGAGCAAAAGAGAGCGAGAGTGAGAGCGAAAGAGTTATGCATTTTTTTAGGTTAAAACGCAAAAACATCGTCCGCGTCATGATGAAATAAGTATAAGGTGGTCTCGTCGGCAAAAGCTGTCCCTTAGCGTATGCTAGCAATAAGTGCGAGTGAAACGCACACTTTGCAGTGAGTGTGAATGAAACGGTAGGATATTGTGTTCATTAACCCTTAGCTGGTCCCTGGGGTTTAAAATAGCCCAATATAAAACAAAGCGGTGAAGTGAGTTTTTATAGTTTTATTTTTAATAATTTTGAATTAGCAATAAGTCGTTGTTTTTTCGCTTCACAACACATTTCGGTGCATGAATAAACTTCACACCCAGTACATGCTTGCGGCAAAAGTTACAGTAACTAATTTTTTGTTTCTGCTTATGGGTTAAGTGTTGAGAAAACATTCGTCCGCACACAACCTTCCGCGTCAACAAGCAAGCATGCACTGAAGCTAAGGGACAAAAACGAGCTAGCTTCGGCTGCCGACGAGACCACCTTATACTTATTTCATCATGGTCCGCGTATATGCGTCGCTCAAAACGTTCGCAACGAGACTGAATCGTTACGATTCACCAAACGACAAGCACTTTACGACTGACGATTGGTACTTAAATATAGAGGGCGCTTCCACGCATGACACTACCTTGTGTAATTGTATCATGGTCCAAATCATGATATAATTAACAGGGTAGTGTCATACGAGAGAGCCAGATACCAATCATGATGAAATAAGTATAAGGTGGTCTCGTCGGCAGCCGAAGCTTGCTCGTTTTTGTCCCTTAGCTTCAGTGCATGCTTAGGGATGGCAGAGTTTTTGAAATAATCGATTAATCTATCAAATGATTAATCGCAAGAAAACATAAATAAATTGCAATTAATCGCAATTTGAGCAATTAATCGAGTAATTTCTCGATTAAATTTTATTTTTGTTTTTGCATTATATTTTTTTATGTTTTACATATTTTTATTTATTTATTAATTCGTAGGGTACACTAAAATCAATATCTTACAAAAATGAAATGTGATTTTGAAATGAAAAATTTAATTATTTTGATGTGAAAAATGAAATGTGATTTTTACGTTTAGTACAAACATTTTTTATCAGTGATTTAGCCATGACTGCAGGAATAAAAGTTTTCCCAAACGTTTTGTAGTTAGTCTGTTTCTCTTAAGAGTGGATGTTGCACCTGCTTTTGATAACAGTCTCTCCGCGGGTACTGATGTTCCTATTAAATGGCAATAGTTGTTGGCAAGAGAGTAAAGCTTTGGATACACTGATTTCATTTCGTCCCAAGCATCAATGACATTGCGCTTTAGTTTCAGATTTTGAGCATTTAGAAAGAAAGCTAATTCATCTTGTGACATGTCATCATTTTTCTTCTTTCTTTTATGAATTAAAGACTTATCCGTAGCCCAGAGGTCAAAATATTCTTCTATTGACCCCACTGAGGTCTCGCTACTGCTTTCATTACTGTCTTCAATATTTTTCATTTCTGTTCGCAAATGCCTCATAACTCCAGCAAGCGCTAAAGGGTCACTGAAATGAAGTTTTTGAATCTGGGGTCTAATAGAATCGACGCTGCCAGAAGAAACATAAGTAATTAAAAGTATAATTATTAAAAAAAATATTACGATTATTTTCTCATTACTCGATTATTAATCATTTAATCTAAACAAAAAAATCATATAATATAATCGTTTATTACCCAAAATAAATCGATTATTTCCTTTCATTCGATTAATCTTGCCATCCCTATGCATGCTTGCTTGTTGACGCGGAAGGTTGTGTGCGGAAGAATGTTTTCTCAACACTTAACCCTTAAGCAGAAACAAAAAATGAGTTACTGTAATTTTTGCCGCAAGCATGTACTGGGTGTGAAGTTTATTCATGCACCGAAATGTGTTGTGAAGCGAAAAAACAACGACTTATTGCTAATTCAAAATTATTAAAAATAAAACTATAAAAACTCACTTCACCGCTTTGTTTTATATTGGGCTATTTTAAACCCCAGGGACCAGCTAAGGGTTAATCAACACAATATCCTACCGTTTCATTCACACTCACTGCAAAGTGTGCGTTTCACTCGCACTTATTGCTAGCATACGCTAAGGGACAGCTTTTGCCGACGAGACCACCTTATACTTATTTCATCATGATACCAATGTATACGAACATGTGAGTGCGACGTTTTACTCTCTTGCCTCTGTTAGGGAATTGTTTTGTAAGTGCGAGTGAGTTAGGTATAAAAAGTGTTTTGTTTGTATGCGGTCGACGCAATTATGGTGCGAACCAAGGCGTATTTAACAAGGTGGCAGCGACGTCGACGTCGCCCTCTTTGCTGTTGCCTTACGCAAGGCGCATTTAGCAGCAAAAAAGAAAAATGCATATGTGTGTGTGTATACATGTGCATGCGAGAACAAATTTCTTTTTCGTAAGGCAACGCGACGTCGACGTCGCTGCCACCTTGTTTAATACGCCTTGGTGCGAACGACAAGCACGTTGCGACTGTCGATTGGTATCCGAATAAAGAGGGCGCTGTCTCTGATGACACTACCCTGTTAATTGTATCAAGGTCCAGCTCAAGGCATACTTATTAAGGTAGTCTCACTCCGCTCTCTCGTTGCCTTACGGCAAAGTAAAGGCCCAACCCATGGTTGAATTATACATGGTTAGGTCGAGAGAGAGAGCTCGCTCAATTTTTAGGAGCCTGTTGTTAGTCGAAAAGCAGCTGCTTTCAGTCGTGTTGTTGTTTTGAAAAATGTAAACAAAATCACACATCGTTCTATCTCTTTTTTGCTCACAAAAACAAGACGATAAAGCAATATCGAGAAAGCAATTATGCTATCTCTCTTGCACTCGCGTGGTCTTATCAACAGGCTCCTTCTGTTGCTCATGACCTTGATACAATTAACAGGGTAGTGTCATCAGAGACAGCGCCCTCTTTATTCGGATACCAATCGACAGTCGCAACGTGCTTGTCGTTCGCACCAAGGCGTATTAAACAAGGTGGCAGCGACGTCGACGTCGCGTTGCCTTACGAAAAAGAAATTTGTTCTCGCATGCACATGTATACACACACACATATGCATTTTTCTTTTTTGCTGCTAAATGCGCCTTGCGTAAGGCAACAGCAAAGAGGGCGACGTCGACGTCGCTGCCACCTTGTTAAATACGCCTTGGTTCGCACCATAATTGCGTCGACCGCATACAAACAAAACACTTTTTATACCTAACTCACTCGCACTTACAAAACAATTCCCTAACAGAGGCAAGAGAGTAAAACGTGGCGCTCTCTGTCGCACTCACATGTTCGTATACATTGGTATCTGGCTCTCTCGTATGACACTACCCTGTTAATTATATCATGCTCATGACCCATGATACAATTATACAAGGTAGTCCACTCGGCAAAATCATAGTCCCTTAATATAAGTGCGAGTGAAAGAGCGTTGAAAGCGTTGAAAAGTGAGTGTGAGTGAAACGGCTACACAGTGCGTCGATTAACCCAGTTCGACAAGCAGGCACGCACTGAAAATAAGGGACCAAAACCGAATGACTTCTGCAGCCGAGTGGACTACCTTGTATAATTGTATCATGCTCATGACCTAACCATGTATAATTCAACCATGGCCCAACCAAGGCATACTCAATTAGGTAGAGTCATGGGAGAGAGCGCTCTCTTTTTTTCGGTACCAAGCGTCAGTCGCAAAGTGCTTGTCATTGTGGTAAGACGTCCGTGCGGACGAATTTCGTTCTGTTTGTTATTTTTGTTTAACAAATATAAAATGCCTTACTGCGCAATTTGCAAAAAGCATATTGTCGGAGGAGAATTAAAAGTTGTTCGTGTTCCCAAGGACAGCGCAAAAAAGCAATTGTGGGAGGATGCATTAAATCAAAGTTTTGGAGCTTACAGCAGAATTTGTGAAATGCATTTTGAGGAAAGTGATTTTAAGCTGACAACAACCAAAAACAAAACTGCTAAGAGAAGATAAAAAATCTACATTTTAAACTCAAATTGCAAAAACAAAATCTTATGGGGCATCGCAAATTATTAAAAATTTTGCTATAAATAAGATGTGTTTTTTATATTTTTAAGTTTAATGTACATTTTAGTTTAATATTGCTTTAATATAATTAAATGTTAATATAACTTTTAGTTTTTGTTATTAAAAACTATTTAATTAATATAATCAAAAGCGTTTCACTCAAAACTTTATTTAGTTTATTTTAACGAAACTACAAAATTGCATAGACTGCACACAACCAAAACACTTTATATACCTAGCTCTGTCGCACTAACAAAACAACCCCTTAACAAAGTCAAGAGAGTAAAATAAAGAGAGCAACGTGGCGTTCTCCCTCGCACTCACATGTTCAAATCAGTAGGTACCTGCTCTCTCGGATGACTCTACCTAATTAATTGTATCATGAGCTGGACCAAGGCTTGATACAATTAACAGGGTAGTGTCATCAGAGACAGCGCCCTCTTTATTCGGATACCAATCGACAGTCGCAACGTGCTTGTCGACCGCATACAAACAAAACACTTTTTATACCTAACTCACTCGCACTTACAAAACAATTCCCTAACAGAGGCAAGAGAGTAAAACGTGGCGCTCTCTGTCGCACTCACATGTTCGTATACATTGGTATCTGGCTCTCTCGTATGACACTACCCTGTTAATTATATCATGGACCAAGGTATACTTAAGAAGGTAGCCCCACTTGCTCGCTCACGACTTCTTATTTTATTGTCAATTTAACAGAAGAGAGAGAGCGAGAGAGAAATGAATTTACGTAAAGTCTGTAGCACAAGAAGAAAAAATCGTCCGCGGAGATGCGTCGCTTACAACTGCTGCTAACAGACTGACAATTTAAGAAGTCAACAAAGAGAGTGAGAGAGCGAGAGAGAGTACCTTCTTAAGTATACCTTGAGCTGGTTTACCTAATTAAAGGCCCAACCAAACGATTCTTTCGTGCATGCAGAGCCGCTGCAAGAATGAACGAAATGCATGCTTAAGCATTATGCATCAACGTCTATAGCCATACGTTGCTTAAGTGCTTTGTCTCTTCTTCTTCTTTGATTTTGCCAACCATTGTTGCCACATGTGCTTTTTTTATTCCATTAAAAAATAAATGTTTACATTTTATGTAATATTATGTTAAAAATAAAGACAACACATGTTTCATATAACTAGTATATTATATCAATGTGTTTATAAACAATAAAATTAATATTTAACAATTTTTTTAAATATTTTCCATACAATAAAAAGACTGCGACAACTCTATGCCCAATGCATTGCTGCATGGTTTCAATTCAGTGAAACTATGCATGCGGCGCTTATGCATTCGTTAAAAAATAAAACTGAACGAAACCGTGCATAAGCATCGTTTGGGCGGATACACGACGTAGCATATGTTGAAACTTTGCGTGCAGCGGCTCTGCATGCACGTTAGCATCGTTTGGTTGGGCCTTTAGTATGTGTGCGTATGCAGCCGCACTTCTATGATGAGAGAGAGGGCGCGCCAGCGGCAAGCAAGAAACAGTAAAAATGCATGAGTATTTGTATGCGTGTGCGTTTGTTTAATTTCTTGGCGTTTGTTTCATTTCTTGGTTGGGCTAGCTTTGCCGAAATTTTTGATATTTTTGCTGTGCCCTGTATTTGCATATGTGTGTTCATGTATGCATACGCAGCACGTCGGATCCAG
Source organism: Scaptomyza montana (assembly GCA_018904305.1). Lineage (NCBI taxonomy): Eukaryota > Metazoa > Arthropoda > Insecta > Diptera > Drosophilidae > Scaptomyza > Scaptomyza montana. Next base: position 597,754 of record JAEIGR010000054.1, read on the forward strand.
AGACTCGAGTCTGTTCTGCTGCTCACAATTTGGAAGCAAAGCAAGAAACAAAATGACTTGCAGTTATGCGCGGTATACTTTTTCTGCAAAGTTAGGCAATGAGAGAGTTCTGCAAGCCCCTCTGGATCCAATAACACGGGTGCAGAATGATGAGGTTTACTGCACGGCGTGACCTCTCTATATTATTTTCTTCTAAGTGCTACTACACAGAAATTAATTCAACTCACAATGAAATGCACAAATGTCGCGGTCGAAATTGGTCGTACCAAAGAGTAAGTATAGAATTTGCAATTGGTAAGAAAAGCTATGTCTCAGACATCCGAGGTAGGCAATAACTGTAATTTGCCTTTGCTTACCAAGAGTAAAGATTTGTTAGTATTTGTATGCGTGTGCGTTTATTGAATTTCTTGGTGGGCCTGCTTGTCGAGATTTTTGTTATCGTGTTTGTTATCGGTATCGCGCTCGCTCACAGGCAAAACAATCAAAATACCGTTATTGCCTACCTCCGCTTGCCTGAGACGAAAAAGCTATTTTGCTTGCTCTTACCAATTGCAAACTCTTGAGATTCTATGCTCTTTAATCGCACCAACTTAGAAACCTTAGTGGGCTCATGCACAACAACTTTGCTAAGATCCTAACATGATCAAATGCATAGTTTACGGTTCTACAACGAATATACGGACATTCATTTTTATATAGAGTGCACGCTCGGAAATTAGAATCTTCCAGAAATTAGAACCAGTGTTTTCAATGCATTGAACGCACTGAAATTAGAATCACCGGTCTTTTTTTTCTTTTGTAATCAATGATGAATTTCTTTAAATTGTGTATTAACTAATTCGCTAAGAAACAGCTATAAACTATTTTCTACAAGTACATATGTATGTATATTTGTATTTGCCTCCGAAGGCCCTTTTGCTTGTTGACAAGTGCCAAGGTTATTAGGTGATTTGAAATTTTAACTTAATTTACTTATCTTTACTTACTTATTTATCTGACTCTTTTGAATTTGGAAATTTGAATCAATCTGTTAGTATATATAACTTTTTCTATCAATTTTAATTGAATTTGTCAGAAATATAAAAATTATTATTATAATGTTCTTTATAAGTTTAATCGTTTTCTTAGTAATATATATAGTCCTGTTAACTCGTAATGGTATTAATTACGATTGTTCAAAGATTTTCATGGTGCTGGTATTGCGTACTATTTAATGTTTTGTCCCTTGAGTATTTACAACAAATAACCGTAGCTTCAAAATATTATTGAAAATGAAATCGAAATGAGCAAAGAACGAATTGCACGTAAAAAGTTGCACGCCTCGGTTGTCGTGCCACTTTTTTCCAGCCCTACAAACCAAAAGTTGCATGCAATGAGTTGCACCGTGTAAAACAGGTATTACTTCTGTTGCCAAATTAAAAGCGATATATATAAACTATTGAGTTTTTTTCAACCACAAGCCTTTCAGACCTACAGGAAACAAGTATTAAACAGATACTCGTTTAATTTAATAATTTTTAAATACTCGTTGCTAGGAGGTTCACTTTCAGGAGTCCTCAAATGGTTCACAATAGTGGTTACCAAACTATCGACTTATTGCATTCATGCAACTGTGGCTATCGAAAAATACGAATGCGACCGTGATATTAGTTATGTATTCATTTTACGACGAAAGACGAAAACTTGTACAAGCCTTCGTCAGTTGGTTCAAAAATGTTCGCGTTACGTGCTGCTGCTAAAGCTGATAAAAATTTGCTGCCATATCTGGGGCAATTGTGTAAGTAAAATTATGGTTATATATCAACCGAAACGAATGTTAAAGGGAGATTTTACCGCATTAATATGTATTTACATGTGGGGTGCTAAACGGCAGATGCAAATGGCAAGCCCAAACATAACCTTAATTATGCTTACAGTGAAGAACTGATTGCATAATATAAAGAAAAAAAAAAGAAAAAACAATTTGAATTATACGTTTATAGATGTATTTATAATATTTTAAAAGACATATTGTCAAGGTAATTTAACCGAAACAATTTTTTTACTATAAACATACATATTTTTCAAGAAGTGATATTCCCTACATACTTATATGTATGTACACACCACTTATGTATAGGTTTATAGGATTTAAAAATCTTTTTGGTGCTCGATTAGTGAACGATATACATATATTGTTGACGTGATATTATTTTCCATTATTTTAAAGCTATGAAAAGACCAATTTATTTTTCAAGTGATTTTGCT